>OU744453.1:3093896-3693896 GCA_916610825.1 Haliclystus octoradiatus | reverse complement strand
TGCAAGTAGCCATAGCTGCTGTGGAAGTGTTGCCCAGTCATACCAGATATTACCTGACGTTTGTAATCTTGGCATGGGCTGTTGGTAGTATACTGTGCTCTTTACTTGCCTTTTTATTTCTTCGTTTTCTTAGTTGGCGATATTTCACTTTGATGATGGCTATTCCTTCTATTTTGGGTATGTTTTGTAGTTTTCAACTATCAAAAAGTCCAAAATATTGCTCAGAGATTCGTGATTACAATGGTCTAATCAGGGTCTTAAAAAATATTGCTAGAGTAAATGAGAAAAATCTACCTAATGGAAGAATTGTAATCTCGTTATCAGAAACTGCAGATCACGGAAACATTTTGAAATTATTTGACAAAGATAACTTATTCAAAACTTTGATAAATTTGTGCTTAATTTTAGGATTTGGGGTGACATATTACAGTGCAGTATTTTTAGCAACATTAAACATAGGTCAAATAATTGATGTAAATGAAATAATTACACATGATAAAGTACAGTGTAAGAGATGTTATGAATTGAACGTAAATGACTATGGGACAATAATGCTATCTTCTGTTGGCTCCCTATGCGGATCTATATTAGCTTGTTTTATTGGGAAATTCAAAAGATTTTACAGAATTCAAAATCCTATGATAGTATTATCATTTATATCAAGCATAACATTTATTTCTTTGATAAAAACTGGTTTTCTATATTCTCTACGAATATCTGTTTTACGGTTGACAATTGGAGCGGCAAATGTAACACTCTTTGCCGTACTGCCACTTATGTATAAGTCTAACTTACGTGGAAAGATATCAGGCCTAGCAAATACAGCCTATAAAATAGGAGCTATTATTGGTCCTTCAATTGCGCAAGTACTCGCTGTAATTAATCCTGTATTGGCTGTGATTGTTTTGGGAGCAATTGCTGGGGTGTGTACAATACTTTTCTTCTTTATTAAGCCAATACCTCTTAATATTGACGATGACTGAAGTGTTGTGATTTTACAATCGAAATAAATAACATGTTTTAATGGTAAACACACATATTCCATACTTTCACAGTTGATAGAAATAAAATTGCTATAAATGTTATTCGTTATCATTACCTTCGAGTCTATGCGTAACGTGATTGAAATAGCTTTTTATTAAAAAAAAATGGAAACCTGAAAACCATCCAAGAAGAGAGAAGTTTCCTCTTCAAATATCAAATATATATATATGAAGGTATAGTTAGACCTTGTTTACAAGTAAAGAGAGTTATGAGGTTTTATTGTTTAAGTTGCGTTCTGTTTACAAGCAAGATGACACAGAGATCTCGCCTACTCGAGCTACTCGTTTCGACATAACTGGTTACAGCCTAGCAGCCAGGACAATTCTGTGACTTGTCAACAAAAATAGGCGAGTAGCTTGGATACTCAGGTCAAGTTTTCAGTTGTTTCGAACATTGAAAACTGCAAGATCTTTTCTCTCTACATTGTTCAACTTGCCCTCCTTGTAAACAATGCATTAAACTATAAACTATTCGTGAGTTAGCTATACGGAGGTGGGTATAAACTTTCTTATCATCAAAAAGCAAGCAGATAAATGTTGATGATTTCGGGCTGATCGATGTCAATCAAAACGTTTATGGATGGCAACTAAGACACGATCTTGGTCCCGGGGGGTAACTCCACTAGGACGGCTATACGGGGACGTGCCACTTTTTTGGGTCCATATTCCTGCTGAGAAAGAACTTTTTGGGCATGAGATTTCAAATTTCGGAGCTTTTGGGTATCCCATTTTTGACTTTTTCAAGAATTTTTGAAAAAATTTGCATCATTTTTGTGTATTTACTTAAAATTAATCAACCTGTTAGAACTTTTTGGGTAGCATCAACAAAAGTTTTGGAACCTTTTGTGTACCTTACCATTTTCCAAAGTGGCACCTCCCCGTCCCTGAAGAGCTGGAGTTACCCCCCCCCCGGGATTTTGGTAGAATTGTTACATTAAAAATTAGAAAAAATCAGGTTTTTGTAACTTTTTGGACACTTTATCCAAAGTTTCACTTCTCCCCGTCCATGCAGAGTTGTTGTTACCCCGCGGAGATACATGATCGAGTTCAATATATTATCAAAGCTGTCAACAACATAAAATAAGCTTGTATCTAATATGGATGTTACGTAATAATAACATTTTGTCAATATGCTACATCCTTTATTTTTCGTTTTTATTGCGACGATAATTACATATTACATTGAAATATAAATCTATGAGTAGATGTATAAAATTTTGTGAGTGAATCAAAGAAAAAAAGAAATCCGTATAGTTATTATATTGCTGAAGCTAGTTCTGCTTTTAAAGAATCCTTGATTTAATCTTTTAACTTGAATCGGTATATGTAATGGAATATGATGTCTTCTTAGTCACATTGCCATTGTGCTGACGAACTCTAAAACAAACAAAAAACAACATTTGTGAAATCTATAATATCAATCTATATAGTGATGAAGGATATCTTTGTTGTTCTAAAATATCTATAACAATAAAGCAATACACAACTATAGTGCACAGTTTTCTATGAACTACTGAAATTTGCCGCAAATAGCTGATATACAATTGAAATAGGGTACAAACTTGGGGTCCAATATAAGGGCAACGGTATATGTAGTTTTTAGGGAATAAAATATGTACACTTTTGTCTGAGAGTATAGGAAACTGTGCGCCAATTGCTTTGTATTATACGTAGCACAACTTTACAAGCACTTATACATGACTTTCTTGTTCATGATTTATCTTTGAAATCTCCTGATCAAATTGGAAATTCTTACTCTTGATATTATGTTCGAATCGTAAGATCGATTTTGTTCTCGAAATTAGTTTTGCTGTGGTGATTTGGCGTCAAACTCTAAACCAATCAGATTGATCAATTCATTTTCCATATGACACAATGTAACCTATTCTAGCATCATGCCAATACACACTTATATACTCCAAAAATACTTCAAGAAAAATTGCAATGATCTCATAGACAATGGTACGAACACATTGTATGTGGAAGCGTTAACTGTTAGTAAACCATAGCATAAAAAGAGTGGTAACAATAACAAGGAAAATCGACTCGGAGTTTCAGAGTTTAAATTGATATCATCGGTCGTTTATTTAAAACCGTGTCATATTCTGAGTTGCGAGAATGCACTGATTCATTATTGTTTGTAATCTATAAGAGACAAACCTTGAAAATCGGTAGAATGATAACTTTCCGATATCGTAAGCGTATACCTTGATAGTCGACTTTGCCATCTTTGTTTAGGTCTGCTTTTTTAATCATTTTATTAACCATAGCATCGTCACAATCCATTCGCATAGCTGACAAAACTGTTTTTAATTCATCCCATGAGATATAGCCATTACCATCTAAATCAAATCTTTTGAAGCGAGAGAGATAACGATCTTGTTTCTTGCATGATTCAGCTCTCATCCACATCATTTCCAAGAATTCGTCAAAATCAATTGTACCACTTCCTGTTTTTGAAATAAATATAAATAAATTCTTCAGGCAATCAATACCCTTATTACTTTCATTTTTCTTGTTATTTGAATCATGTGACGACCTGCCAATCGTAATCAATTTCCAATTTCTAATCCTGAAGGTCTTCGTTCTTACGACGGCATTACAAAAAAAGCATATCAATAGCTATTGTGTATTCTTACCGTTTTTATCAATGGCGCGGAAAGTCTTCTTCATTTCTCTATCATTAATTTTCTGTCCAGCTTTACATAAAACTGTTTTCAATTCATCCATACTAATTTTATTATCTTTATTCTTATCCAACATCGAAAATGCACCACGAAGTTCTGAGAGTAAATAGAATTCATAATTTCAAAAATATTATTTTTCTATTGCTCGATTAAACCGAATTTGTCCCATCGATATTCTGATAGAAATTTCAGTCGACGTACGACAGCCTGGATATTCGCTCAGTCATGTTTCATTATCGATTACAAAATTAGGGCATGTAATTGTCATCATCATCATCATTTACTCAGAACCTTTTAAAGGAGCAAAAGTGTCCGGCAGGCGCTACACACTTAGGATCACGCGCATGCTTATTGTTTGTAACACAATGTTCATTGTTGACATGGATTTTATTTCCAATTAGGCCTGTTTATAACAATAGTTTCAAAGCGAGACGGTTGAATTACGCTAAGCATAAATTCAACTTGTGCTCGCAGCGGTCGCCGGTCAATTTTGCCCCTTTAAGTTACATACAACTTTTCTTCAACGACTGATAATACTATTGTTGATGATCTGTTGTTGTAAATGTTTGAATACCAGGCTACGTGAGACTAAAGGGTTGTCAGCATGAAGCACCAAAGCGTAACAGAAATAAATTACAAATAATATTTTGTGACGAATCAACAGTTTTCTTTTACAATATTCTTCAAGTTAGCAGCAAGAAAACCACATGTTGTTGCTAGATATATCCTATATACAAAGCTTCTTTATTCTATGTTTCTGTCCACATTTTTACATCAATTTCAATCTTTTCAATTTTTATTCAAAAATCTTATTTTATATCGTTACTTCTTTATAGTCGATTTTTACTGAGTACAGGTAAAGCCGGGTTCTCAATTGGCCAATTTGCCTGTGATATTGTCACACTCCCTGCGACATTTGCCTGGTTCATAGCCGTAAACGCTTATCGATCTTTTTCCTATTGTTTTGAGCGGATATCATTAGTCTCTTCTGCGTCATTTCAAAGTGGGAGTGAGTTCAACTTTGAAATCAGCCATGCTAGACCAACGATATCCTGTCAAAACATAGATAAATGTCTACAGCTGTGACCCACACAAATGTTGCAGGCACTGTCGCAGAGAAATTGGCTATATGGGAACCAGGCTTAATTGACAGAGAAAAGTGGGCAATGATTGGCTGGTCCCTTGGCATTGAATATCACAGTGTTTGGATAGGGATTTCTCTAATTTATAAACTTACCTTCAATCTTCTCTTTGTTAAATTTTGCAGCCTAATAAATATAAAGTCAACAATTAAGCTTTGATACAACGGATTAATTTTAGCGAAATCCATATCTATTATTTTACCCTTTTTTCTTCCCGAAAAATACAGTTTGGTGCTTATAAATTTTATTCTTTATCCCTCAGAAAGATTATAGATATTATTGTCACGTTAAATGTTTAGTAAATGTAACATATATCCACATGAATATTATCTATCTGCAAAAGCGTCATGACTCTTCAGACTGTAAAGATCGCAATTAAACGCATAAAACTCTGAGTAACGGGTAAGAGACTTTTTCCTCATCTTTGTCTGTTATTTATGTAATTCTCTGTTTACCCAACATTGGACGCTTTCATATTCATGTGCGTATCTGAGTTTGCACTAAATATATTTGATTTTTTTTAATTATTATTACAATATGAGATAACTAATGATTATATTTTCAAGCGTTACTAGATTGTACAGTCATGTGTTATCTGTTTATTTCCAAACTATTTTCTTCAATTTTCGTAACTTTTCTCAATAAAAGGCTGCGTGTTTCTATTGAAAATCCGCGCTCGTTCTAGACCTACGGGGACGTCATTTTAGAACAATTTAGATGTGATCATTAATTTGAGCTTTTTTATTTCAAAATAAACAGTTTGTTTGTTTTATAAAACATATAGAAAAACGATTCTTCGTATACGAACACTTGGGCGTTGTGACACACTGAAGAGGTGAAAATCACTCGCATGGTTGCTAGTGATTTTTTAAATTTTGTTCATGTCTCATTACGCACCCAACGTGTTATATCAGAGTACAATGGAGTACCATATTCCATTTGTTACATATAGTCATCAGATATACTTATTAGTATTGCAGATCACATTTTATAGGCAATCGCTATGATTAAGAGTAACATTAACAAATTTATATATGCAAATGATTACTAAAAGCAAACATGTGTGTACCGACGACGAAACGAACCGCGACCTCCCGCACAGAGTTTGGGCACCTATCCACTAGGCTAGCAGTGCACGTTTTGTTTAGTGTATATATAAGAATGTTTTGACCAACTTTATCGTCTTGATAAAGATCTCAAATCCATGTCTATCTGATAACGAATTATTAATTATAGCTACATGATACAAGATGCTAAAGATGCAAATCTCATTTTCAAGATATTTCAAAGTCCAATATAATGGTACATCTGAATATTCATAGGCATGCAGTGATCCCTGCATGAATTAAGAACATTCGGCCAAATGAAAGTACTCATCAAATTTGAATTATTTATCAATCTCTAATGTCGTAACTTTTCATGTATCACATCTGCTGATGTCCTGCTGACGGACTGTAAGGATTATGACCACCTCGGTGCATATCACATGCTCAGTCCAAGTTAATAACAACTCTTGATTAATTAAATCTGGACTGCTGTAGTGGCACGTGTTTCGTCAATGTCAAGGATCAATGGACTCATCAGAGGCCTTTCTGGTGTCTTTGCTCATATACAGTAATAATAATAACAATAATATAATGTTGCATTTTCCATTGCATATGCAGTAGTTGATATTAACAATCACCTTGTAAACTTGTTTATTTATAGGTGCAAAATTTATCTACATACAGATACAGTAAATCCGGCAATAGCGGTTCCGGAATTAACGTACTCTGTAGATAACAGTAAGCCAAAAAAAAGTTCGGGAATGAGTAATTTACAGTCAAACTTACTAAACATTTACCGTTAACAACGGATTCTGCAAAAACAGGTAAAAAGTTTTGTTTCCCTAGCATGCCTTTATTGCCGGATTCAACTGTATAAAACAATATATAACGTAAGGATAGAAAACACAGGTTGCTCGCAGGATTTCTGGCTCACTCCGTGCCACGGCTCCGCTACTAGTGTATTGGAATATTAGAATACTAACGTTAAGGGTATAGGTCCAAACTATTCATCTTATATTACCCGTATTTACTTTTTATTAGAATACGCTTCATAAGTATACTAGCAATGTCTTGCTCGCGCTGCTTGGTAAAGTTTAACCGAATAAAAACTACTATTGACGCGAACTTAAATTGGATAATACATGAATTTTAATATCAAACAATAGAACCGCAACGAAGCAAGCCGTATCATATATGGCGGTTCCAAATGGGCAGAACAAAATCATTGCATGAAATGACGTTCTCCTTCGATACGCAAAGAAAAGTGAAAATGTGAATAAAACCCTTGTAAAATTATTTGCAGCTATTTATCAATTGATTCAATTGATATGATATTTTATTCATTTCGTTTTGAAATGTTTGATAGAATCGCAAAATACCACCGCAAGCACACATAAATAAAGACATTCGCATTTTAAATATTTTACAATTTTCAGGTCATTACGTAAATATAAAATGCTAGATTTTGCCAATTTCAACATACAAAACAGCATCAAACATTTCGATCATGTGAGAAAACTCACGATACATCATGTTATCCATTAGCTCAATTAATTAATAGTTAAGTTTGCATGTATAACGTATATTGGATTTGTTATTTTTTAACCTGGAAATGGCAGAAGTTAAATCTAGCCGAAACGTTGTTCAAAATAATAATAAAATTTCAAAATTGTTGCTATTGACTTTTTCATTGAATGTATAACGTGGCAAGCGAATCTAATTCGATTAGGAGCATGCTCAAATTCTATTACTTTTGATTCGCGCGTATATCCCCTGCCTGGCTTGCTTTAAAGAATAGATATTAGAAATTAGTTTGAGGATAAGTTTTCAAATAAGAGCGAACGTTTATAACAATGTGATTGTCAACTTTGAGTCATCAGCATTTACTAATTTATGCTCATCAAATAATAATCGTCAACTTTCTTTAAGAATAAACAATGAGGCCAGCAGAATGGAAAAAAAAATGAAAATTCTAAATTATATATTTAGATATGCTTGTATGGCTATTCATTCTGTCGCAAACAAATTTTTTCTGCAAAGTTTTTATTGAATGCTCAAATTTGTAGACAATCACTAATCAAATATTACCACCTGTTGTCGTTTTTACGAAAGTTAAATGAATATTTTTTGAAAATATACGAATATATCATCCTTTGATAACATATTTTATATTTAGTTTCACCTTATTGCAGCATTATGAATGAAATGCACGATTCAAAAAATAAGTTTGCATAAAAGTTTTGTAAATAAACTCCAATTAGATCAGGTAGATCTGCAAAATTCAAAATCGTTTCCACCAAGCAGGCTAGCGAAGTATAATAGCAGAAAGAATAGCAGATTGCGAACATTGACTTAAGAAAACTTTTAAAAAAATAAATAACTGCTTGCCTAAATACTTTTGTGATGAATATTTTATTCAGTATTGTGTAGATAATATTTAACTATCTTTTATTTTTTTTATATATAGCATAGTATTTTATATCATCAATTTAAGTTGATGCTTTAGTCGCATCAGCATTAAAAATGTAGAATTGATACAAACTAGCATAGATGTAGACAATCGCCAACAATTCTTCAGAGTTGTGGAGGCCCTGCTTTCATAACATCTATATATGTTCTCAATATGAGTTGAGCAAGAGGTGTAATAGTAAGTTTTAGAAAAACATGCATGCGTCCTATAGCAGACTGCATTCTCCAGTCAACTATTAAAATAATGAGTTGAAGCATAACGCTACTATATATATATAGTATAGTAAGATATCAGTAAGAGTTCACATAACATAACATTAACATGATTATACATACCATAATTGTGTTTTATTAATCAGAGTGTTTTCAAATCCAGACGTTTATAAACGATACCAGAGTCTGCAGAGCTAAGCTGATTTCATTTCGGCAGGTGACAGGCAAGTATTTTACATGATTGTTATCATCATGACATGGCCATATTGCAACCAATCAGCATGCAATATTTACGACAGCTTGTGTTTCGTAAACAATTATCTTTGACAATATGAAAACAGTCAAATTTCTTGGGTGGCCAACAAGGTGTAAATTATTAATCAGGTTATTATGAAGACTTATTTGTATAATATATTCAAATTATTCAGTCATTTATAGTTTGCTTGGGGGGATAGTTCCATAGTTTTTTTCCCACAGGGATATTCAAATATTACATAGCACCTTTTAGAATTCTTAAAATTAATTTACGGTAGTCTATGCCAGCAAAATATTTTGAGGTATACATTGTGACTTTTGACTTATTATATTATGGCCAGTGCTTTATCCTAAGTGTATAGGCTAGCTAAATTGGTAGGGATTACTGGTAACTTCAACCAAAACTCGAACCTTCTCCCACAATGGTAATTATAGCATACTTATTTCTTCCGATTCGAAATTAGCTGTTATAGAAATTTAATCAACAAGCGTGGATAAAAGAAAAGTCTGACAACCCAAAATCTTTATATCTAAAAAAGAAACACCAATTGATTAAGAATTATACCTATTTCAAATGCGAAGGTGTGTGTGTGTGGGTGGGTGGTCCTGTTTTCCGCGGATTTCTTGACCTTTCTTGACCGCGGTGGTTCTCTTTTATTTAGCTTTCTGTTTCGAAAAACGTAGGAAAACATACTGTTTCACCTTCATTAATTGCATATGGCTTTCATTTTAGATACCAAAGCTCACGTGTGACTCAACGCTAGTACGTACATGTTGTTGTCGTTGTTATTGCTATCGTTGTTTATAGTGTTGTTGTTGTTGTTTTTTATAGTGTTGTTGTTGCTACTGTTGTTGTTGTTGTTGTTGTTGTTGTTGTTGTTGTTGTTGTTGTTGATATTGTTATTGTTGTTGTTGTTGTTGTTGTTATTGTTATCGTTGTTGCTGTTGTTGTTGTTGTTGTTGTTTTTGTTGTTTTTGTTGTTGATAATGTTAAACGAGTTGAAAATGCTTAGTTAACATTATGATGATGATGATGGTTTGTCACTTTTGACAAATTTCTTCCTAGCCTGATTAACTGTAATAAGTTATTTATTAATTAAAAATTTCTTCGAAAAACGTTTCTTCGTTATTCGTAACTGAAACACAAAAGTCGCTAACGCTTTTAATATGAAAACTGAGTGAATTTTAATTGCATGTTTGAATCGCGACAGGTTTCTGTGATATCTTTGATCTCAAATAACATACATTAAATCATTTTTATGAAATTACAAGATAGAAAATTAATATGTTAATATTATTATATAATATTTCTTTTAACTTTGATAATGACAACAGCCAGTCGAAACGTCGGAAAAAATTTAATCGTGATTTTTTGTCGCTATCTTTCATACTAAAAAAGCTACCTATTAATTGGTTAATAATTAATTAATAATATTATGTTCGAGTGAAATTTGTTTATTGCTAGAAGAACATTAGTAAATTATAAAAAAATAAAGATCCTAATTGACATGTGTGTCCATCCAATGAAAAATTAACTCTTGGTTAGCCACTGTTATCAGTAACGATGATTTAGATAATTATTCATAGTCTCGCGGAGATATGAGATTTTAAATTGTCAATGCTCCAAGTGATATCTTACGAGTGAGGCTCTACGAGAGAGTTAGATATAGTTTTGAACAGGAGATAAGTAATATCAAATCCACAAGAGCCCATGAATTATTCTGTTTATTGTGTAAAATCGGTATCATGGCAACTTTTAAAACAAACAAGAATTAAATAGTGTAGATATTTAGTAATAATTTTTAATACTGCTGTTTTTTGCTAAGGCATAAGAGTGACCTTTGCGCTGTCAAAGTTGAAAAAATGAATGTCATTTCTCAAGCCATAAGTAGCGTACATCACGCATCAAATCCATAAAATCGAAAGCAAAGACCGGCAGTCAACTTTATGCATTCAAGGTTATGATAAGTGATGCGGGGATGTATTTTTAACTTTTAATATAATATTTCAAAATTGTATGTATCTATTAAAAAATTATACAAAAAATACTATAAAATGCTGATCAATCTATATCATGATATCGCATACAAGTAAAATTATCAATCCTTCCGGATTCAATTTTTTTAAAAGTGCTATTAAAATACGAAATAAGCTTGATTTTCTAGTTTCAACAGCTTTTCCGGCAATAAAATCAACAAACCTTCGAAATGTAAATATTAAAAAATATATATATTTTTTATGAGTGCCAAACATCTTTTCTCATCACGAAGCTTCGCAATTTGAAACATTCCTGAACTTTCTAAGAGAAAGAACAAAATAATCAAGTCGTCATGGTAAATAAAAAGAAGCCTCATTCATCAGTTGAATTATGTTTTCAAACATAGACATGTCATATTCTTACTTGTCAAATAACCCATTTTTTAATACGACCTTTCCTAGTTTTAAAAAGCAAACTTCCAGTACTTTACAGCTAGACCGGGGGCGTTGGAATGAACATCTGGCAATATTACCCTTAAAAACACCGGCTTACAACCTGAAATAAAACTCTGAAATAATTAAGTTATCAAACGCTGGTATCTCAAAATATTCCAAAAATAGCGAATGTATCAAAAACGTTATTATTATTACAACCCGCGCAATGACGTTATATACAAGCAATTGACCGCATTTGTGATACTCTGGAAATTGTATCTGAGCGTAATTGTAAATTTATTCTTGCAGTTGATTTAAACCTTAACTATTTAAATTCATCTTCTCCAATCTTGCACTAGCAGATCTGATATCTCGATTTCATTTGTGTTCTCTCAACACTGACGCAACACGCATAACTGAGTCCACAGAACCACAAACCACATTATATCATCGGAAGATATTAGTGACCAATCTGATTCATGTATACCAGCAACTGTTTGCAATTCTGATCATCTTGGCCTGTTAACAATAACATTTTCATGTAACATCAACACATTTAACAAAGCTCTGAAAACAGTACGATCATATGAACATTTTACTAAAGCAGCTTTTTGTGAAGATATATTCTTAATTAATACAGATACATAAGAGTTAAATACAGCTATAATTAATGTGAAAAATGTTTGTTATTAACATTGTGACCATCAAAACTACGATTATAAAACAAGTTTAAAACTAATCAAAAATGTGCTTGTTATATATACGAGCCGGGATACGAGCGAATACAAACTATATGGTATATGAATAATTCTGGTTAATTACAATTTGTAGATTGTATTTTAAAGTCTTGAAGCACCGGAATCTTACTGGAAATCTACTGAAACTTTTCTGCATAGAGTACTTAATTGGCAACTTTTATTAGATTTTTTTAATTTGAGGTGACTTTCTGAAGTTTTACAATAATGATGTGTAATGAGCATAATCTAGCTAACGATTTCTGGCGAATTTTATTACAAGTTTGCAGTAGGTTTTCGACAGCGATTCGGTATAATAATATTTCGTAATGTAGCAAATTTAAATATGCTTATATGTAAGTCCATAAACAATATGTGTGGTTTTTATTATACAAATAATTTGCAAGTTAAATTACTATTGACAGCATACATATATCACTTTATCTCCTTGGCAATACATAACATCATTTCCAGGATAAGGGCTACCACAGGTTCTTTCGAATTTTCTACATTTTAAGCAGCTACAATGATTATCAGATAAACACTCGTTTGACACCCAATTCTGCCAATTTCCATAGATTACTAAAGAACGTTAATTAAAAGAGAATAAAATCAATATCTTCTTGCATTATACATTCTATAATGAAATATAATTAATTAAATGGCCTTTGTGATAAAGTTATGCATGATAATTTGGGGTTATACAGATTCATTTCGAGATAAATCTGTTTGATTATTCATATTAAGCCCCAGCCAAGTGAAGCCAACATTTTGCCAGCTTTTCCATAACATTGATCTAGTGAAAATGCTGGCTTTGGCGACCCCGCCTTCCTTTTGCCAGCATTTTTACAAAATTGAGCGAAATTTGTATCCAACATTTTGTACAACGTTTTCCAGGATTTTCCATATCTAAAGTATGTCAGTACTCTATAAAGGAATGATAGGCTCAAATGGACCCATTTATACACAATATTCAGGTTTTTTAATAATAGGTTGTTCAAATGTTTAATTCATAATTTACTTTATTCGAGGTATTGTATACTTTTCAAAAAAATAAATTAGAGAAATAATTATCAAAAAGTAAGTAATGTAGATGGTGTCGCCCTATCGAAACCACCCATACCACTCCTCTATTTCTAGAGGGATGGCTATTTTTTGCTGAGAGCAATGATTTTAAACGCTCTTTGTTGATCTCAGCCGCAACACTGCAGATCAATTTCAACAGATTTCATGGCAGCTAGGTCTTGATTGTCAATGCGCAACGATGCGCCGCAGCTACTAACAATAAATTTTCCTCTGGACCACTCCATCCGCCATCCTCAGATGGGACACATTTGATGTTTCAGATAAAGTCAAGGCTGAGTTGACCTTCGGGGGATTTGAACCACAGTCAATCAGATATGATCCGATCTGAAGTTCGGTTGCTCTGCCATCTGAGTTAATCCTCCTTGCAAATAACTATTCAGGGCATTGAAACAAAAATAGCGATTGATTATACAGTGCAACCCACTTAAGCGCAAGTCAAATTGTCAACAATTTTCATTGCAGTTATCCGAATTTGTTTAACAAAGCTGTCATGACTACAAAATATTCAATCGAGTTTTAAAATCAGGTTGCATTTAAGCGAGAATTTCACTTATCCGAATTGCGCTTAAATGGATATCCACTGTACAAAGTATAAATTTTACTCAAGAAAATTCGAACCTACAGGATGTGCAATTATGATTTAATCCTTAATCCGATCTCTTCCTATCGGATAAAATTACTTTCTACTCGTAAGTGACTGGGTGCATGCCAAAAATCAAATGCTCTAACCTACAATGGAGCAAGATAACGCGAAGTAAACTTAACATATACATACGTGGACATGAGGGCTTTGAACATGGCAAAGTTTGTGTACTAAACCCTAAACACTGAGAGCCGCCATGTTTTGGTTCTGGTTGATTGCATTCCCGTTGATAGCTCATATATCCATTTTCACATGTAACGCTGCAGGCAGATATTTGTTGCCACGGGCCCCATGAACCATGGACTGCGTAAGAAAGTCAAAAGTGTCAACGCTACTAATTTTATTAAACAATTTAATGCCATTGTTCAATTCAATTCAGTTTTGTTGTAAGTTGTAGCCTATTAGCAAACTCTTCATGAGAACCACGCAATGGCAAAGTAAAAGATGGTAAATGGATAGAGAACTATACACTATACTTGACATTAAAGTTTACAATTTAAAACTTACTAAAGAACATACTACAGTAAAAATCAGCTGAGTTTAAAGAACTTATTACATTGAGCCATTACAGTATTCATGTTATAGTCGGGAGACACCAGCGCGAATGTTTTATTGTTTTTATTATCAAACATGTTTTATATTCGGGAGTCGACCAGCGATGGATGCGTTTGATTTGCGTTTGATTTGTTTCCTGCATGCGTTTGGTTTTCAACGGCGTAGGACGCGGTGTCTCCTGATTCTGAATGGAAAATAGGCTTTGCTCAACCGTGTCATGACCCAAAATTCACTTATGATCATGTTGTAGCCGTGTGCAATGAAATATGACATCTTCTACAAAATCTGACTTTCCAAGTTTAATCTATTCACTCTCATGATGATGATGATTGATGATGAAAAACTACTTTTATACCTACTTGGAATTAGAGGGCATTGCATTAGCATACAAGACATAGTCTTATTCGCACTTCCTACACATTGTAATCCACCGTAGCGTGGTGTAGGTCGATTGCATTGTCTTCGATGGTTAGAATATCCACTATCACATGAAACACTGCAAGGAGATATTTCTTGCCACAAGCCCCATGAACCATCAACTGTATGAAACAAAAACACTGTATTTACATTATTAACTTTTATCACTGTTCACATCACAATGGATAGGATGGGCATATTATCATTATATTTCAGAACAATAATCTATCAACTCAACCAGTTCACTCAAGTCCATGAAACCTATCTTTTCAGAATATTTGGTTGTGCAAAAACAGCGATTTTGATATTTGTAAAACAATTCGAGTGCTGCCCTAGTTTTCCTGTGATACTGATATTGAGATGTTGGCTAGGGAGATGCTCTGAATCTGAAACACATTCGCCCTACGGGCTCGTATTCTTTGATGCTTTCTCGCCCCCAGCCTCCCATGTGATTATGCCAGTTGACATCAAGGATCCCAAAACATGACTGCCGTGCTGATATACCCTTTATTGTGTTGTAGAACTTTGTATGAAGTTCTCGATGTGTAGTTCTGAGCGTAATTCAGAATATTCCTATCAGTGAAATGATGAAATCTCTAACAGACCAAGGACTGAATGCTCCTGAACTTAAAAGCTATAGATAACTTATGACAAATTGATCATGTTTTGTTCGTAATACAATTTTGATCTACAACAAAAACGAGCAGTCTTTCGCTCCACTATAATATCTAATTGCCATTAATTACTCTGCATTTTCCTTTAAAATAATGGCGTGGAATGCAATTTTCACTAATTCACTTACCAGGACATCCAATAATATTTTGAGACTGAAAGTCAAAAATGTAAATATTAACATTCCAATCAATTGGTAATCAAGAACGATTCAATGATTACAATTTAGGGCTTTAGCATTCAATATTACAATAGACGATTTAAGACAAATTATATACCAAAATATATATAGATCATCGATAAACGTAGCCTGCGTTACAGACCGCGATTTATTCACGAAAGATTAGGGTCTGTGGGAATTGAACGGTTTCTTTATCCTGGCCTCGTATCAGAATAAGATTGATGTCACATAATTATGCAAGATTAAGGTGATTCTACTAATAGCTAATAGCTCCAGACTTTATATAATCTGAAATAATATTTCCCTGTTACCAAAAAAAAATTAAATTCCCGGTTACAAATTTGTTGTACTATATTATTTTGTTTATTTGAAAACTGGGCGTTTTCTTTTGTTTACTTTGATACCGTTTGATAGCAAAAATATTAATTTCTTTTTATTGTCTGCTATTAACGGAGTAGATTAAATACTAATAGCTCCAGACTTTATATAATCTGAAATAGTATTTCCCTGTTACCAAAAAACAATTAAATTCCCGGTTACAAATTTGTTGTACTATATTATTTTGTTTATTTGAAAACTGGGCGTTTTCTTTTGCTTACTTTGATACCGTTTGGTAGCAAAAATATTAATTTCTTTTTATTGTCTGCTATTAACGGAGTAGATTAAATACTAATAGCTCCAGACTTTATATAATCTGAAAAAATATTTCCCTGTTACCAAAAAAATTAAATTCCCGGTTACAAATTTGTTGTACTATATTATTTTGTTTATTTGAAAACTGGGCGTTTTCTTATGTTTACTTTGATACCGTTTTGGTAGCACAAATATTTCTTTCTTTTGTTGTCTGCAAACGAAACGGAGACGATTTATAAGTTTAGTTAGACCTTATACAAAAACTGAAATTATTTATCTTGCTATCAAATAGTTGAACTTCCCGGTCTCAAATTTGTTGTTATATCTATTATCTTGCTAACTTGAATACGCTGTGATTGTTATATATTTGTTTAAAAATCAGCAAAGAAAATCAATACAAGGTAAGAATATATCTGTCATCGTTCATGGTAAGTAATAAACTCAACATTTTGCCAAATATAATATTACAGGTTCTGCAAAAGCCGGCTGTGACGGGTGACTCCTCACAAACTCTACCTTAGAGAAGCTTTTTTAAAGTCATGATCAACATCCGTCAACCATGTCCGATAAAACATTTAATAATATACAACAAGTTTTCAATGTAGGAACTTTAAATGTAAGAGGCTTAAATACTGCATTAAAAAGACAACAATTAGCAAATGATATGTGTCATTATAAACTGTCTATATTAGCTATACAAGAAACAAAACTAAAAGAAGAAGGTATTTTTGATATTCAAACAAGTGATAAAAGGGCAAGATACGAAGTATTTCATACCGGAAATCAAGAAAACAACTATCATGGAGTTGGTATCGTTATAGAAAAAGGAATCCATGCAGAATTTAAGAGAATTTCTAATCGCATTTGTACAGCCACTATAAAACTTAACACTGTAAATAGAAATAATAAAACTAATAATAGAAATATAATATTTATCTCGTCATATGCACCAACTTTAGATGTAAGTGAAAAACAACCTGAAATAAAAGAAGAATATTATGAACAATTAGAAAATGTAATTCAGAAAATAAATAACAGAGATATCTGCATCGTAGGAGGAGATCAGAATGCCAAAACAGGTCTTGGCAGAGAAGAATTTCCAGATGTGATAGGAAAATATGGTAAAGGTACCATGAACTCAAATGGCAGGGCACTTGCAGAAATGCTTCTTAGAAATGAGATGATATTATGCAACACCATATTTCCCCATAAAATGGCACATCGAACCACATGGGAAGCACCCATCAGAGTACAAGACCATAATGACAAAAATGGAACATTAAGGAAAAATCCCTACAGAAATCAAATTGACTATATAATGATGAAAGAAAAACATAAACCATTTATAGAAGATTCTAGGTCCTACAGTGGCATAGAAACGTACACAGATCATAGATTAGTAAAAGCTAAGCTCAACATAAAATGGTACAAAGTTAAATTTAGAAAATCCAAAGAAAGATTAAATATACACGCACTAAAAGGCACAGAAAACAAAAAGGCATATCAAGACAAAGTTATTGAAAAATTAGGCTCTAAAAATTCTGTTACCATTCAAGATAAATGGACAGATATTGTAAATTCTTGCAGCGAAGCAGCAAAAGAAGTTGTTGGAACAACTAAAAAGAATAAAAAAAGTCAAAATAGAGAAATTTTACAACTTTCAGATAAACAAAAAGCCCTTAGAGATAAAATAAATAGTACAAATAATAAAAAAGAAAAACTTAGTCTTATAAAAAAACGCAATAACATCATGAAGGAAATTCACAATAAAATACAAGAGGAAGAATTAACCCACATTATGGAATTGGTAGAGGAAATAGAAAAGCTGAAACCCGACTCAAGAAGAATGTTTCAAGTGGTTAAACATCTACAACAAAGAAATAGTAAAAGAAAAGTAATAGTAAATGGAGAAAATGGCATCACTACTGATGAAAAACAACAAATTAATATTATAACTAAGTATTTTCAAAGCATATTTATTAAAACATCAGAAAAAGAAATCCACAACATAAATCCCGTAGAAATGAAAATCCCCTTCACAGAGAAAGAAATAAAAGATGCGATCAAAAGTTTAAAAAATGGTAAAAGCCCGGGAATTGACTCCTTGCATGCCGAATTTCTAAAATATGGTCCTGATGAGCTCTGTCAACTGATTTCCAACATATTTAATGACATTTCAAGAACAGGAACGTACCCAAGAGAGATTAAAGAAGGCTTATTAGTACCCCTCCCTAAACCAGGTAAAAAGCCTGGACCTGCAGCAAACCTGAGACCAGTGATTCTCTTGTCCTCACTCAGGAAAATATTGGCTATATGCATGCTGAGGCGCTGTCTAGATAAGTTCATGGTGCTAATCCCAAAATCACAATCAGCTTACCAGCAAGGGAGGAGCACCACTGAACAAGTCTTTGCTTTCAAGATCCTAGCAGAAAAGGCTATAACCTCAGAAGATTACAACATATTCTTATTGTTATTAGATATGTCTAAGGCCTTTGATACTGTAAAACGTGACCACATTGTAAATATTTTAAAAGAAGTAGTCGATGAAGACGAATTACATATGATAAAAATACTTATAGAAAATGTAGTTTTGAAAGTAAAAATAAATAACAATATAGGAAATAATATAGTTAGTAATATAGGTGTACCACAAGGTGACTGTCTCAGTCCCTTGTTATTCATAATTTACTTAGCTAATGCATTAAGCACAACTAAAAATATAATCAATCCACCATATACACACGATCACACATATACCATTGAAAAAAAGAATAGAATTTTAATAGACCAGCAATATGCTGATGATATAAGTTACATTACAAATACTCATCAAGAATTACAAAAAATAAGAAAAGAAATACCATCTATGTTGAAAAAGTATAATCTACAAGTAAATGACACAAAAACAGAAGAATATAAAATCAAAAGAGAGAAAGATAATGACGAATGGAAAACATGCAAATACCTAGGAAGCATGCTAGACACTGACAAAGATATACATAGAAGAAAGATTTTAGCGATAAGCGCATATAATAAACTAAAGTATTTATTCGAAGATAAAAAGATAAACATTGAAATCAAAATGAGAATTTTTAGAACACACGTAGAAAGTATTTTTTTCTACAACTGTGAGTTATGGACACTAACAAACAATAACGAACATCAAATAAACATACTTCAAAGAAAATTCTTAAGAAGAATAATGAATTTGACATGGGAAGATAAAACAACGAATGCTAACCTGTACAAATTCACAAATCAATCACCATGGAGCCTCGAGATTAAAGCCAGACGTTTAAAATGGTATGGCCATCTACAAAGACTACCAGATCACACTCCAGCCAAGCAAGCATTGAAAGAGGCAGAAAAATTCTGGCCAAAGCCTCGTGGAGCACAAAAATATACATGGTTGAAATTGATAGAAAATGATTTAAAATTAATGAACGTAGAAATGAACATAAAAACTAATATAAATCCTGGAAAAACATTCAAACGTAAACTAAATTTAACACAAATAAAAGCATTAACTAAAGAAAGAAAAACATGGCGGACGATTGTTGACCGCGCAGTGTCCTGGGACGGAGAAGCGTGATACACACACAATAAGGTGATTCTCACCGGGATTCTCACATTACTTTGTTTACTTCAGTTTACATGATTGAAATAAGTTCTATATTAGGCTTCGTAGCTATGACAATTAATTGATCGAACAGAGTTGATGAATTTATTATCTAAGAACAATAGATTTACCATGCATCTATCAGAAACTTCCGCTCTATGTTTCGTAAAGTGGCTGGACAGAGAACTGCGCAAATCACACAGACCCTATTATTTTGTGAATGATTCGCGGTCTGTAACACAGACTACAATAAACATCGTTAGTACAATACTTGAATACTTATTAACAAGTGTTCATTTCCCAGAACATGGCACTCCTCGTTGCAAAAAAATCCACATTTAATGTTTTTCATAAGCATTCAAGATTGATAACATTTCATGTTGTTCACAAAATACATTAGATGGGATTTGGATAATGTCCTGGTCGATTGTGGCATTTCATTATATATTGTAATATTGCTAATCAAATTGCTATGCGTAAAACTTCTTCAAATACCATTTTTATTTCGAATAGACTGCATGCAGTGGAAAAGTGTAATCATCAAAAAAGTTTGCAATTGTTTACAATGAATAATTATTATAACATCAATTGAAATAATAGTAATAGAAACTAAACCCTTCATTTCAAAAATGATGAATAATAAATAATTAAATTCATCAGTAAAATTATACTTAAAATAGAAGAATTCTACCAAGAACTTCATTTGTTAGTGGCTGAAGTCGATAGTGAAATAATGATATTTCACAGAAATTATTTCAGTAAGTAATAGTATAAATTATGCTTGTGCCAAAATATTGTCTGTAATTGTTTCAATTAAAGAATGAAATGAGTCTTTTCGTACATAATATACTTAAAATGTGGGTATCCCTCATTTATAGAAACTATCGAAACGTTGTTTATTAATATGAAAAAAAAATGAAAAAAATTTTCGTTGACTTTTTTTATCAAATCAACACCAAAGGAGTTTTATATAAAAATCTCAAATTAAAGTCTTTAAATTGTTCAAATTCAAGCATGAATAGTATACTTACTCGATAAAAATGTGGGTATCCCTCATTTGTAGTATTGATATTTGTTGTTTTAAGAGAACATCGATCGAAGAGCAGGCATAGAAA
Source organism: Haliclystus octoradiatus (assembly GCA_916610825.1). Classification (NCBI taxonomy): domain Eukaryota; kingdom Metazoa; phylum Cnidaria; class Staurozoa; order Stauromedusae; family Haliclystidae; genus Haliclystus; species Haliclystus octoradiatus. The sequence goes on along the minus strand of OU744453.1, from coordinate 3,672,974 downwards.
TTGTCCAAATGAGATCATTGAAATCAAAAAACTATTACAAGATGTTTCAATTTCACAGAGAACCGCGCATTTACTTGGATGATTTACTTGAAATGATTCTATTTCTTTACTGCCAGCAATTGGTTGTTTATCCATCAATGTATATTTCATATTGCCATCTGTTACTTGGATGGAATACATCAAAATTATTATGCTCCATATTTGTAAAATTATGTGATATTCCGTCGCTGATTTCATCATATACAATTTTTGAATGAATGACAATATATTTCATGTATATAGATATAGAATATGAATGTGGATACTTAGTATAATCATGCACAATATGTAATTAAAGTATTAAGAATGATTACGAATTAAATTTTGTATAGTCTTTAAGGAAAAGGTATGTATCAACTTTTATAACGAGGAATTGTATAGCTGTATGAGAAAATAGTAAACAGTAATTGACAACAATCATGAGAAGAACGTAAAGGTTTATCATTCAAAACAATAAAAAATGAAAACAAATTGATAAATATGAATTGTGTGGAGTGATACATTTCCGTTGACGTTTTGGCCGTGGTTTGTCATCTTCACAATAACTGGTTGTTTTAAATTCAGTTAACTAGTATTGTATCACTAATTATATCGACTCGAAGGTTGATTGACCTTTCGACAGGGTTATCTACACCATCTTCGAACAAATTGTTGTCAAAACGTTGACTAACATTTTTATCATTCGTTTAAATCACAATTAACAAGTCTAATTATCAATAGATTAACTTGACATTCAGATAAGAACTTTACCCCTATTCATTGTCTTAATAAACATTCTTATATGTGATAACTCAAGTTCAGGACATAGATTCAACTTGACTTGAATTCTATCGGGCTTTGCATACTTATTTATATTGTAACTTCTATTAAATTAACTCAACCTCTTCATACATTAGCTGATTGATATGATTTATATGTGTGTTCTATTCTTCATTATGCTAGCTTTGTTTACGATAACGCACTCACGCGATGTTAAGTAAATCCATGAGGAAATCCCATTTGTCTTTCTCTCATGGGATATTACTCTGCTAATCGCCCGGAGGGACATCCACACATCGGCTGTACGGTGACGTGCCATTTTTTTCAAGGCTGACTAACCAGATTCTTGTGAGATTTTAAATTTTCAATTATTGAGAGATTTTTAAAATGTTTATAATTTTTCCTTTTTTGGTCGTAAAAATTACAGAAGTACCCCCTCCCTCTGGGCTAATCAACGCACTTGCAAAGCATAAGTTCCGGAAGATAAGATGCAAGAGTGGGGATCTAGGAAGGCTCAGACACCCATAAATTGTTTGATGCATGTATGCATATATGCTGGTTTCTGGAATAATGATCCCGAAATGTGCTGGTTTTATCACGAAATGTTCGTTTCTTGACTAAGGTTGGCGTGAAACCGCCTTTTATAAACGTATGAGCGTATCACATTAACCTATTACATTTTAATTTGATATCATAAGTGTTGCATTTTATTCTCCAGCCATACAATACTAATCATATTTGAATTAGGATATGCATCGAAGATTTTGTATATTTTTCATTAATTCATCTCATATCTGAAATTTCTAGCATTCTGTTTCTGCTGCGTTCTGGGTATATAAATGGAAATCTTTTATAGGAATGTTTTTTTTAATTGATGTTTAATTGATGTTTGGATTACAGTCTATTGTTTTAGTGATTTGGAGTCTGACCGGAGCTCTGATTGAAATTATTCTAACTTCTATTTGGATTCTCTATAATATGCAGGTTCTATAATTCATTTTTCGACCAGTAATCAATTGTTAGCCAATTGTTTAGCGGAAATATAAGCTTGATAATATGTTTCAAGCAATACAATCGGGATTTTGCAAGAAAAAAGGGCATAGCCTTTAAATATTTGGGAGCTTCATTACTGTGATACCTTCAAAATCTCACGATTTTGCAATTTTGTCAACAATTTTATTGGATGCAACACGCACACCCTAGGATTTACAGCCATGAATATCTATAGTACCGTAGATTCCGGATTAGAACATGATTATATGATAATATGCAATACTATAGCGTAATAATCAACCATTGTATAGCATAACATAATATATGTTTAATATATAACATAACATAGCATAACATCCATTATACATACATAACATAAATAACATAATTTATTAACATCTTTAAGCATATATATAATTAAATTCCAAACAGTGATTATAAGTACCATATAGGTGTAATTAAATAAGGTATAATTGATCGCCCTTGACAAGATATTGCGTCATTTCCTGGATACGGACAGCCACATTTCCTGTTATAACTTCTTCATAGTGGGCACCAACAGTTCAAGGTATATTTTCAGGCAGACACTGGCGTAGCCTCTAATCTCCATATATTACTATAGAGTATTACCAGAGAAGAAAAGAAAATCAATCTCATATCACAATATAATTGATGAACAAGCTGGGGAGCAAGGGATATTGATTAAAACAGGTTAAGAGAAAGGAAAATTGTCCAAACTCAGGTGGAGCATTGGAGAATGCAATGATTTACATCCGATTTCTATTGCATATAGGGCATTAGGAAAGAGTCATATTCCCCGCGGGGTAACTTCCATTGCGCTTTGACGGGGTTGTTCAAATGGAACTTTGGTAGAATCACCATAAAAATATTTCCCAAGGTGAATAGATACCTTAAATATAATTCATTCATTCATTCATTCATTTATTTGCCAAAAAGTGACAGGCAAGAACAAAGGAGAGTTTGCACCCTCACTAACATGTGGCCTAAGTAATATATATATAATACATGAATAAGAAGATAATTAATGTGTGATAAATTGATTGTAAATAAGTAATCAATTTAAAGATATTGTTGCAATGATTAACTGATTAACCATAGCCAAAAATTTTGCAATGTGATAACGTGTTTACTTTTTCGAGTGATGAATTGAACTCTTTGACAGTCTTAGAATTAACTGCAAAGTCCGGTAGTGAGTTCCACCATGGTATCACTCTGTTGTTAAACATAAATTTCGTAATATTGGTCCTACACATTTGCGTTGAATATAATTTGATGAATTACAGAATTGGCCGAAAATAAAGAAAAAAACAAAAAATTTATAGGCAAAATTTGTTTGCAAAAATGAAAACATTGAAAAGTGTCAAAATGATACCTCAAAATGTTTTCTGGATTTTAAAAATGGTACCATTTGAGCGTCTCCATATACCAAAAGTGTAGAAGTTACTGAAGTAAAATAATTTCTCAGGACAACATACAAAAATAACCATTAAAACTATATTATATATAGCAGCATATAGTGAGAAGTAATTAGATAGTAATGAAATTTATTCGATCAACTTAATTGGTTTAGAGCATAGAGGTATAAGATATAGAGCGCTAACCACGTGACCTCCTCTGTCGCTGACTTCCGCCATTTTCTTGGAGGGAAAAACAATGGCGTCGTGACGTTTTGGCAGCTTTGGCGGGAAAATAAATCAAACAAAAGATCAGCTGTTTTGGTAGAGAAAGTTTTACTTCTTTTGAGAATTGGTTAAATTTGTGTTTTCAATAGATGCATTCTGTATCTTCGTTCTCACATGTATTATCTTGTTTATAGCTATGCATCCAAGATATGCAATTATCATTAATCCGGAATCCGATTCTAATGACAAATTGGATCATATTAACTTCAACTGAATAATCTTATCTAGAATACATACCTGCGGACACGGGTACAATTCCACACAATCTCTATATTCTTGGCTCACCCCTTGACAGTAAACTCCGCCATAACGTGTTAAAGGAGAATTGCAATATCTTAGAAAAGTAGCTTGTGCAATTCCACATGTAACGTAACTGCAAGAAGAATATTGTGTCCATTGACTCCATGAACCATCGACTATATAACAAAAACAATTGTATAATAACGAAATTGATTTGATCAATATGATTGGTTTAGAGATACAATGGAAAATCAATAAACAAAATAAAACCAAAAACACAATTACAATTCTTACTTATGCATTAGAAAGGCATGTAAAAGTTTTTAAAAATGTGCCAGCAATTTAAAACAAGTGCAACTATCTGGGGGTATACACTCTAATCTAATCGTGAATCTGATTCCGCTCAATCGGATCAAAATAATTTGTAAATAACTGGATTGGATTGATTAATGATGAAATTGTTTAATTTTTGATCTGATGTCGTAAAGGCTGAAACTCGAGTTAAATTGGATAGAGAATTTGAATAATCTAACCCAAAATACATACTTGGACACGGGAACGTTGCACATTCGATGGATTTTTGATCTAAACCTGGACAGGTAATTCCACCATAACTTGGTGCTGGGTCATTGCAATATCTTTTATTAGTGGCATATCCATTTCCACATGAACGGCTGCAAGCAGAGTATTGTCCCCACGGGCTCCATGAACCATCGACTGTGGAACAAAAGAATCGCCTAATAAAAACTCTATCTATATATATAAAATCACTCGCTATCCCTGAGTATTGATTTGTCTCACCCTGCATTATTGATTATTACATGGCGCAGTTGATAGGACTTATCCAACTTTATTCACAAGCAATACTATTTAATAATATATCTTATGATAGATTACATTTAATGATATTACTTTCATCCATATCATTTTAAGTACAAGCTAGTATGTCAAACACACGAGGAACTCCTTAAGACTTGGCTCAGAATGATGTCAGTGAAGATTTTTCAAACAATGAGAGGAATGGTCAATCTGATGGTAACATCGACAATCCCGAGAAGATCAATTACTGAAACAAACAGTGATGTTTATAAACCCCCCTGATAGACCAGCTCTTCGGTAAACAAATTGTCTGGCACGGTCCTTACTGCCAGAAATACATCCCAGGTAGCAAAACGCAAATTGATGAAGCTACGACAATCACCTACACTCCAAGACGTTATTGATTTGTGTTGCTCCAAAGAGGCTGCTTTTTCCGATTCAGAACAGTTAGTAAAGTAACTCACTACGAACTTATTATCAAATATCGAAAACTGGCAACCTATCGTCCACATGCTGAGCTTTCAACAAAACCGTGAAGCAAACCGAAAAAATGCCGTTGGTGCTGTGAGGATAAACATAACGACTGCAAGTCTTGCGCCGCCACCAAAACAACGTGCACATTCTCCCAAGTAGGTAGACATTTGTAGGTAGACATTTGTAGGTAGACAAACGTCTATTTTTCATAAAGAATAGATTACTTTGAGTTGCATTGGATAGAAAATTTGAATAATGCAATCTTAAATACATACCAGGGCGTTGGACCACGGCCCACAGAGTCTCGCGTTCAATCCCTGTCCGGAGCACTATATGTTAAGCGTCAGGAAGGGCATCCGGCTATTAAGCGATAGGATGGGCATATTATCATTATATTTCAGAACAATAATCTATCAACTCAACCAGTTCACTCAAGTCCATGAAACCTATCTTTTCAGAATATTTGGTTGTGCAAAAACAGCGATTTTGATATTTGTAAAACAGTTCGAGTGCTGCCCTAGTTTTCCTGTGATACTGATATTGAGATGTTGGCTAGGGAGATGCTATGAATCTGAAACACATTCGCCCTACGGGCTCGTATTCTTTGATGCTTTCTCGCCCCCAGCTTCCCATGTGATTATGCCAGTTGACATCAAAGATCCCAAAACATGACTGCCGTGCTGATATACCCTTTATTGTGTTGTAGAACTTTGTATGAAGTTCTCGATGTGTAGTTCTGAGCGTAATTCAGAATATTCCTATCAGTGAAATGATGAAATCTCTAACAGACCAAGGACTGAATGCTCCTGAACTTAAAAGCTATAGATAACTTATGACAAATTGATCATGTTTTGTTCGTAATACAATTTTGATCTACAACAAAAATGAGCAGTCTTTCGCTCCACTATAATATCTAATTGCCATTAATTACTCTGCATTTTCCTTTAAAATAATGGCGTGGAATGCAATTTTCACTAATTCACTTACCAGGACATCCAATAATATTTTGAGACTGAAAGTCAAAAATGTAAATATTAACATTCCAATCAATTGGTAATCAAGAACGATTCAATGATTACAATTTAGGGCTTTAGCATTCAAGATTACAATAGACGATTTAAGACAAATTATATACCAAAATATATATAGATCATCGATAAACGTAGCCTGCGTTACAGACCGCGATTTATTCACGAAAGAATAGGGTCTGTGGGAATTGAACGGTTTCTTTATCCTGGCCTCGTATCAGAATAAGATTGATGTCACATAATTATGCAAGATTAAGGTGATTCTCACCGGGATTCTCACATTACTTTGTTTACTTCAGTTTACATGATTGAAATAAGTTCTATATTAGGCTTCGTAGCTATGACAATTAATTGATCGAACAGAGTTGATGAATTTATTATCTAAGAACAATAGATTTACCATGCATCTATCAGAAACTTCCGCTCTATGTTTCGTAAAGTGGCTGGACAGAGAACTGCGCAAATCACACAGACCCTATTATTTTGTGAATGATTCGCGGTCTGTAACACAGACTACAATAAACATCGTTAGTACAATACTTGAATACTTATTAACAAGTGTTCATTTTCCAGAACGTGGCACTCCTCGTTGCAAAAAAATCCACATTTAATGTTTTTCATAAGCATTCAAGATTGATAACATTTCATGTTGTTCACAAAATACATTAGATGGGATTTGGATAATGTCCTGGTCGATTGCGGCATTTCATTATATGTTGTAATATTGCTAATCAAATTGCTATGTGTAAAACTTCCTCAAATATCATTTTTATTTCGAATAGACTGCATGCAGTGGAAAAGTGTAATCATCAAAAAAGTTTGCAATTGTTTACAATGAATAATTATTATAACATGATCAATTGAAATAATAGTAATAGAAACTAAACCCTTCATTTCAAAAATGATGAATAATAAATAATTAAATTCATCAGTAAAATTATACTTAAAATAGAAGAATTCTACCAAGAACTTCATTTGTTAGTGGCTGAAGTCGATAGTGAAATAATGATATTTCACAGAAATTATTTCAGTAAGTAATAGTATAAATTATGCTTGTGCCAAAATATTGTCTGTAATTGTTTCAATTAAAGAATGAAATGAGTCTTTTCGTACATAATATACTTAAAATGTGGGTATCCCTCATTTATAGAAACTATCGAAACGTTGTTTATTAATATGAAAAAAAAATTAAAAAAATTTTCGTTGACTTTTTTTATCAAATCAACACCAAAGGAGTTTTATATAAAAATCTCAAAATAATGTCTTTAAATTGTTCAAATTCAAGCATGAATAGTATACTTACTCGATAAAAATGTGGGTATCCCTCATTTGTAGTATTGATATTTGTTGTTTTAAGAGAACATCGATCGAAGAGCAGGCATAGAAATTGTCCAAATGAGATCATTGAAATCAAAAAACTATTACAAGATGTTTCAATTTCACAGAGAACCGCGCATTTACTTGGATGATTTACTTGAAATGATTCTATTTCTTTACTGCCAGCAATTGGTTGTTTATCCATCAATGTATATTTCATATTGCCATCTGTTACTTGGATGGAATACATCAACATTATTATGCTCCATATTTGTAAAATTATGTGATATTCCGTCGCTGATTTCATCATATACAATTTTTGAATGAATGACAATATATTTCATGTATATAGATATAGAATATGAATGTGGATACTTAGTATAATCATGCACAATATGTAATTAAAGTATTAAGAATGATTACGAATTAAATTTTTTATAGTCTTTAAGGAAAGGGTATGTATCAACTTTTATAACGAGGAATTGTATAGCTGTATGAGAAAATAGTAAACAGTAATTGACAACAATCATGAGAAGAACGTAAAGGTTTATCATTCAAAACAATAAAAAATGAAAACAAATTGATAAATATGAATTGTGTGGAGTGATACATTTCCGTTGACGTTTTGGCCGTGGTTTGTCATCTTCACAATAAAATGGTTGTTTTAAATTCAGTTAACTAGTATTGTATCACTAATTATATCGACTCGAAGGTTGATTGACCTTTCGACAGGGTTATCTACACCATCTTCGAACAAATTGTTGTCTAAACGTTGACTAACATTTTTATCATTCGTTTAAATCACAATTAACAAGTCTAATTATCAATAGATTAACTTGACATTCAGATAAGAACTTTACCCCTATTCATTGTCTTAATAAACATTCTTATATGTGATAACTCAAGTTCAGGACATAGATTCAACTTGACTTGAATTCTATCGGGCTTTGCATACTTATTTATATTGTAACTTCTATTAGATTAACTCAACCTCTTCATACATTAGCTGATTGATATGATTTATATGTGTGTTCTATTCTTCATTATGCTAGCTTTGTTTACGATAACGCACTGACGCGATGTTAAGTAAATCCATGAGGAAATCCCATTTGTCTTTCTCTCATGGGATATTACTCTGCTAATCGCCCGGAGGGACATCCACACATCGGCTGTACGGTGACGTGCCATTTTTTTCAAGGCTGACTAACCAGATTCTTGTGAGATTTTAAATTTTCAATTATTGAGAGATTTTTAAAATGTTTATAATTTTTCCTTTTTTGGTCGTAAAAATTACAGAAGTACCCCCTCCCTCCGGGCTAATCAACGCACTTGCAAAGCATAAGTTCCGGAAGATAAGATGCAAGAGTGGGGATCTAGGAAGGCTCAGACACCCATAAATTGTTTGATGCATGTGTAGTGGATTGTTTTCTGTCTATTGTCTTATCCATAATGTATTTCCTTTGTTAACTGTAAAGCTTCCGTTTGTAATCACGTATACCTTGTAATGTAAATCACTGTATGTAATTTATCAACCCTCTTCTCGTCTGCCCTTCGTGGCGACAACATCTACATTAGCAAAGCTGGTCCACCTTCATAGAGGCTCTGTTTATCAACGGTCATATTAACCCTCATTCATCCTCTCCCTGTTGGTGGCCAGCTACAACTATTACACAAATATATATATCTTATCAACGCCTATGTATGTGTGGTGGTATTAATCAATACATCGTTCATTCCACCCGCTACATATTGGTAACTACCGACGTGATCTGAGGAACGCAGCCGAATATTACGCGTCGTAAACCCTGCCTAGCATATGGTTATATTTGGTAACATTTTGGTTGAGATTCGCCCCTGGGTGAGTGTTATTAAAACGAAACCAGAAGAAAATATAAATGCACTCAAGCCGTCACAAGCCAAGTTCTGGCAGGAACCACGAAAATTATTAGGGCTTAACCCGACAAGAAATTAAAGATTGCCAGACTTGAGCACGAAGTATCTCAGCATAAAAGAAATATCAAGTTATATACCAATATACTATATACATCCCAAACAAGACAAAAAAAAGATATATACAACAAGATATTTACAAAGATTTACTACATATAAACAAGAATTCGTCACTACGCATAATAATCATCAAGTCGCAGAAACAAAGAAAGCAAGAACAATTACATAAGTATAACTATTAAATTAAACACACGTCAAAAATTTTTTTTTTATTTCTTTTATCATATAATTATATTTTTTATTCATTCATTTGTCCTGTATATATTATTTCATATCTTTCACTCACAGACGGGACTCCGTCTCCGTGGGGGGAAGTTATGTAGTGGATTGTTTTCTGTCTATTGTCTTATCCATAATGTATTTCCTTTGTTAACTGTAAAGCTTCCGTTTGTAATCACGTATACCTTGTAATGTAAATCACTGTATGTAATTTATCAACCCTCTTCTCGTCTGCCCTTCGTGGCGACAACATCTACATTAGCAAAGCTGGTCCACCTTCATAGAGGCTCTGTTTATCAACGGTCATATTAACCCTCATTCATCCTCTCCCTGTTGGTGGCCAGCTACAACTATTACACAAAATATATATATCTTATCAACGCCTATGTATGTGTGGTGGTATTAATCAATACTTCGTTCATTCCACCCGCTACACATGTATGCATATATGCTGGTTTCTGGAATAATGATCCCGAAATGTGCTGGTTTTATCACGAAATGTTCGTTTCTTGACTAAGGTTGGCGTGAAACCGCCTTTTATAAACGTATGAGCGTATCACATTAACCTATTACATTTTAATTTGATATCATAAGTGTTGCATTTTATTCTCCAGCCATACAATACTAATCATATTTGAATTAGGATATGCATCGAAGATTTTGTATATTTTTCATTAATTCATCTCATATCTGAAATTTCTAGCATTCTGTTTCTGCTGCGTTCTGGGTATATAAATGGAAATCTTTTATAGGAATGTTTTTTTTAATTGATGTTTAATTGATGTTTGGATTACAGTCTATTGTTTTAGTGATTTGGAGTCTGACCGGAGCTCTGATTGAAATTATTCTAACTTCTATTTGGATTCTCTATAATATGCAGGTTCTATAATTCATTTTTCGACCAGTAATCAATTGTTAGCCAATTGTTTAGCGGAAATATAAGCTTGATAATATGTTTCAAGCAATACAATCGGGATTTTGCAAGAAAAAAGGGCATAGCCTTTAAATATTTGGGAGCTTCATTACTGTGATACCTTCAAAATCTCACGATTTTTGCAATTTTGTTAACAATTTTATTGGATGCAACACGCACACCCTAGGATTTACAGCCATGAATATCTATAGTACCGTAGATTCCGGATTAGAACATGATTATATGATAATATGCAATACTATAGCGTAATAATCAACCATTGTATAGCATAACATAATATATGTTTAATATATAACATAACATAGCATAACATCCATTATACATACATAACATAAATAACATAATTTATTAACATCTTTAAGCATATATATAATTAAATTCCAAACAGTGATTATAAGTACCATATAGGTGTAATTAAATAAGGTATAATTGATCGCCCTTGACAAGATATTGCGTCATTTCCTGGATACGGACAGCCACATTTCCTGTTATAACTTCTTCATAGTGGGCACCAACAGTTCAAGGTATATTTTCAGGCAGACACTGGCGTAGCCTCTAATCTCCATATATTACTATAGAGGTAAATGGTAAATGAAATCGTCGATAATAATTCGTAATAAATCATGCTTTCAACAATTTGATTGTTCAAAATTGTCAGCAAATAGCTGTTACCCAAAAAAACCAAGAAACAATTATCTATGCTTGATTCAACACTATCTGTTGTTGAAGATTTACGGAATAATATTCCTGTTTCTTCATCGTGTGAGTAACATCTCCACAAAAACACTGATCAAAATTACTTGTGCTTCAAAAAGTTAAACATCTTTCCTGTAGAAAAATCAATTTATGTCACATGCCAATGGTACAGTGTCTCAATTATTCCAAAATTAAACCACGTTGCCTAGGATAGGATAAAGGTAAAATTCGGAAAAATCCATTGACTTGTGCATTTAATTCGAAGATTTTTTCCAACAACAAAATGACCGCCGTTGAAACATCTGCCGACAAAGAGAAGTCATGTGGTTCGCGCTCTAGCACTTATACCTCTATGGTTTAGAGATACGATGGCAAATCACCATAACAACACACAAAACACATTCGAAAATGTAGCTGATTTTGCCATTCGAGCTTGACGTCAAGAGTGGGTTTTCCAATTTGATCAGGAACCTTCATAAACATTAATTTATGCATAAGAAAGGCCCATGAGCGGTATGTAAAAATTTCCAAAAGTGTGATAGTTATTGTGCATATCAATTGGCATAGAAATTTCTATATTGGCCAAAATTAGCCATCTTTATGAAGCACGAGAGGGCGCATAAGGCGAATATAACCAGTCACTTCTCTGACGCCTGATAGTTTTGCCTTGCGTGCCCTCTCTTGCAACTTTAAGTAATCAAAGATGTTTGCATTGTTAATATTCTAATCTTCTAACATCTCCAATAGTAGGTGTGTCAAGGTTGGGGTCTATGTACTTCGCCCAAAATAAAATCCATGTTGATTATTGCTATGTTGCTTGTTGGTCTCTAAATGTTCTACTATAAATTTGATATAAAACTTATATAACGTTGAAAACAAATGTGTAAATAATGTCCCTAAAAGTGACAGAAAACAGTGGAAAACTGGAGACACAAAATCATAAATCATATAAATTGATTTTCATCAGAAGTCATGAAAAATTACTTTTACCTACCTGGAATTAGAGGGCATTGCATTAGCATACAAGACATAGTCTGATTCGCACTTCCTACACATTGTAATCCACCGTAGCGTGGTGTAGGTCGATTGCATTGTCTTCGATGGTTAGAATATCCACTATCACATGAAACACTGCAAGGAGATATTCGTTGCCACACACTCCATGAACCATCAACTGTATTAAACAAAACAATTTATTACATTAATATATTTAATCAGTACAACTCTTTCTTGAAAAATCAATTGCTAATTTCAATTATTTAATTATTGTAATAGTTATTATGTTTAACTTTTTGTTATTTATCACATATAGAGATACTTATACGGTGTTGTATTTTGTTAATTAACATGTAAAATCTTTAATTAATTAGTACATCAAATACACATTACACATATTCAGACTTAAAAAGTTTATTCAACTACTAAAAACTTTTGTATCTTACGCATTTCCTAAGAAATTATGTATTTCAAGCAACAACGGCTACCCAAGGGTTTATACATGCTTAATAATATTAGCTCGATCACTAGTCATATCGCTTTGTATAGAAATAGCTACAGTAAAACCTATACATCGGTCACCTGTCTAGAGTGTTCACTCTTGCAATGTCCAAAGTAATAAAACTCTATTGAATCAATCCTGTATATAAAGGTCAAATGTATATAGTGGTAGTTTTATCACCCTCTCACGGCGCAAAAAGGGGATGAAGTTCTCGCCTGCCGGAGGGAAGAGGGAGAAGAGAAGAGAGAGAAAAGAGGAGAAAAAGAGGCTGGTCTGGTTCGATGCCCCATCCGGGTCAACATTTTTTTTTAAGAATTCATGTTAAAAGGGTGACAGATATTTCAAAATGTATCATTTTGGTGATGTAACAGTTTAATTATTTCCAGTATCACAATTTCACCCGAAATACATAGTACAGCTAGGAGAGGTACATCTAACTAATTGAGTTCGATCACTATCCTCTCTGCGGCATTGATTTTTATTTCTTAATTCTGATAACTATCAATACCGATGCAAAGATGTGTGTGAAACATCATTTTCATTATTAGTAGGTGGATAGAATATTATATACGCATTCTGCCTGCACGAGCAAAAACGCAACTGCATATCGGTCAATAGTTTTGATAGCTATCATACATAAATGTGAACTAGTAGTGCAATGTACATATGGAGAACAAGCCTACTTCATCTGAATAGACCTGCTAAAGCGGCTAAGTGATAGCCACAACACAAGGAATCCTTACTTAGAATCATATCTGAATAATTCCGTCATTCCAGATTCAAGATATCTAACATTTATTCTCTATATTCAAAACACCATAAAAGGTGGCAGTTACATTGTTGAGTAAAGTAACTAAAAAATGACATCATTTGTATTTTTCAACATATAAGTTTATAATTTAGCAAAAACTTTGAATAAAGTAAACAAGCCAATCACATAGTATGGTCAATGCACCGGGCAATGCACATGTTGAGCATGTGCATGTTGGGCAGCTGTTTTTAAAATCACGCATAACCTTATAGATTTATCAATAGATAACTTAAGCTTCAAATATAATAGTAGCAAGTACTCAATGCGTGGTCATACTTACAAACTTATTGTTCCACAAATACCGCGTTTACAATCTGTTCAGAACCAATTTTGTAACCGTACAATACCCTGGTGGAACAATCTGATGGATGATATTGTAACATCAAAAACTATTGCTCAATTCCAGGAGAAATTACGATCATTTAATTTGTCAGCATTTTGTAAAGTGTTTATATAGATCAAAAAAAAGTCAGTCAAGCTAGTTTACATATACCTTATATATAGATACATATCTTTACATTAACAATTGTTAACCTGATACTATATGTCATAAGTATTTATGCATATAGCAATATGGTCATATCCATGTTTTAATTAATAACCTTTATTTAATTTAGTTCTTAATTAATATTAAGGCTGTATGTAAGTGACACTATATCTATAGCGTAAAGTGTCCTTTATTTGCCGGTCAAAATGACAAAATATATCATATCATATCATATCATACACATTACATATATAATAGCCTACTGTAATACCTTTCACATCAGATCATGTCTATTTTCTCTAACATTGACATAATTGTATATAGGCCTACATTGACTGATATGGTTTCACTGCATCACCTTTTTATAAATGTTTACTGTTCGGACGAAAACAGTATGATATAGTGATATTATATTAATTTTGGTGTACTCTCGTATCTGTAATAATTAGCCTCATTCTCAAGTAATTAGATTTGATATAGTTAATAATTAGCCTTGTATGACGTAATTAGTTTGTATTTAAATAGTTTGTTTTGTAATTTATAAGTTAGTGTGCTGTTGGAAGGCGTTGTGAGTTCATCAGCTCTATGAATACAACCCTAAATAAATTGTACTTGATTGCATTCAAGATAGTCTTTTTGCTAATTGACTAATAGAACCAACGGCATTACTCAACATGATAGAGTCCTCATTTTGACCAGAACACTTACATTACTTTCTTGGACAGAAGTTTATGGTTTTGGGAATTCCTGATCAAATTAGATAGATGTTTATTTGATTATAGTAACTTTTTAATACAGATTATAGTGGTATAGTGATATATAGAAATGAATGGCTAAATGATCAGGTTCATCCCGTAAGCATTGAATGCTTGTTTATTAAAATCAACCGAAATGAGGTCTTGCACGTCATAACAGTATATCAGAAATAGCAAGTGTTTGTATGGAACAGATTGAGAGCTTGCGACATGCGTCAAGCTGTGCTTGACATTTGGATTGCGTGACCGCGCTTGGTACTGTATTAATATCACGATTATTGCTTGCACCGCCGTCGTGATATTACCAGGGTTTCACTGTATATGATTATTGGACAATGAAAAATTGCTTGGCATGTGTGATATTAATACAGTTAATACACTTACCAGGACACCCAATATTATGATGAGACTGAAACGGAAAAAGAATATATTACTGAGAAGCAACATGGATCTTTTTTGATAGAGTATATATTTTAAGGCAGGAATAGTATTCAGGACTTTTCAGATAAATAAATAGAGTAATTTATTGATTATTCAGATGCTAGGTTCGTCTTCAAAGTTTGGAGAAAATATTGTTTAAAAAAGAATAATTTACATGAAAAAAACAATATGATATGGCAGTGGCACCTCGTCCATATGGCACGAGGGACATTGCCCTCCTAGTCATTTCAGATAGCTGTTTGGTAAGAAAGCGTGCTAATGACTAAGGACATCAAATGATCTCTTCCTTCATTTTTATATTCCTGCATGTTTGAATAGTTTAGCCTGTTTATGCATATTTTATTTAGCATTGGAGATTTAGTATTTACATGTTTAACATATTTTATTATGTATTGAAATCTGCTTTGCGTAACATAATTTTAATATTACCCACCGCTTGATGCCTTCTTTATGAACGCGACAGATTTTTATCGAACACATATTTAGGTTAATCAGTATTCACCTCAAAAGCGTTGACGTAAGCAGCTATTCTTTCAAGGCAATTAATACCAGAGCCATCTATTTACAAGAGTTGGGACACTTCTGCCATTTTTGTATCTTTTTGCCTGGACCCGAGCACGTTTTTAACAGTGCGCATGTGCAGGAGAATGTTGTGTGTTTTTTCAGCCATATTGCATTGTATTTTTTCGCGCGTTTGACTTGAAATGATTGAGAACATGTTTCCGAAAGAACAAAGATGGCATCCAAAAATCACGTGACTGGCACATGTCCAATTGGAGACGATAGCGGCACATGAAAGCATGTCCCAACTCTTGTAAATAGATGGCTCTGATTAATACTACTACGATGAAAATGCCTTTTATGATATGGTTATGAATGTCAATCTTTCTATAACATGGATTTATAACATAGTTGTGCGCATGCGTAATCAGCATCATATTTGACTTGAGTAAAACTATCGATCAAATATGAATAATGCAAAAACAGATATCCAATGCATGTCTATATATAGGGTAAGAATTTTTTTCTTTCTTTCCTACTTCTGGCAAAACGATTTCAATAGAATTTGCGCTTGAATTAAAATTTCTAGCAAGAAATTTACAGAGCTTTTGCACAATGTTGGTGTGGCTTAATAATACACCCCTTGGTCACGGTCTTTTCGAAATACACCATCAACGTTAGCAATCTTTTTTAACAATTCTCCAGGGACTCATTGGAGAAGTGTGAAAAGCTAGGTCTTAGAAAGCAGCCTAGCTAATATTTATAGCAAAATAATAAGATTTCAATAAAATACTTGCTTCAGGATATATTGTGCTTATATCAAGAAAATATTATCTTATATTATCTTATATAAATATTATCTTACTTGGAAAAGCCTGTATATATATACCACTGATAATAAATATACTTACATGATAAAAATGTGGATATCCATGAATTGTAGCATTGATATTTGTTGTTTTAACGGAGCATCGATCGAAGAGCAAGCATAAAAATTGTCCAAATGAGATTAATGCAATCAAAAAACTATTACAAGATGTTTCAATTTGACAGAGAGCTGCGCATTTATGATTTCCATTTGGATGATTTATTAGAATTGATTTTATTTCTCTACTGCCAGCGATTGGTTGTTTATCCATCAATGTATATTTCATATTGCTATCTGTTACTTGCATGGAGTCCATCATAATTGCCATGGTCAATAATTGCGGAAACATTTTATGATATTTCGTTGCTGTTTATAAATACGAATGAAGAATGATACTTCTAAAAGTGAGAATTAGTTTTCTCATTTACTTTAATAGATAATACATCCAAGATTTATAATTAAAACTCTCGCGTCATTGTGAAATCCAAACTATTTATAGTTTATGAAAACGAGGCATATATCCATTAATAAACGAGGCTCTATATAGTTGCATGAGAAAAATAGTTAATAAATTAATTAGTAAAGTAATTAATAATTAAAGTATTGATTAGAATGACGTAGAACGCTATCACCTAAAACAGAATAGAAATGGAAAGAAATTGAGAATGATTAATGATTGATATGAAGGAGGATTGTCGTTGACCGGGTGGTTGACGTTTCGACTAAATTAATGACATCTTCAGAATAAATTGTGAGTTTAAATTTTAATAACCTTTATTTTATCACTCATTATCGACTCACAAATCGATTGAGGCTATCTATATGCCATCTTGAGAATAAATAAACTGAATAAATGTCAATTAACATGTATTTTATCATTTCATGAATTACAATCAAAAAGTTTCATCTATAGAAAAATTTGGTATTTAGATAAGAACTTGATTGCTATCCATTCTTCTACTGTCATCTCAAAACTCAAGTTCAGCGTATAGATATATATCCTTACTCCAGCTGCTTAACCAGGGGTTACTCCAGCTGCTCTTCAGGGACAGAGAGATGCCACTTTGAAGAAGGTGACGTACCCAAAAAGTTCTCAAAATTCTGTTGATGCTACCAAAAAAATTCAAAAATTAAACAATGCTGCTCAAAAAGTTCCAGCAGGTTGATTGATTTTAAGTAAATACACAAAATTGATGCAAATTTGTTTTAAAATCCTTGAAATAATCGAAAATAGGATACCCAAAGGTTCCAAAATTTGAAATCTCATACCCAAAAGTTTTTTCTCGGCTGGAATACGGACCCAAAATAAGTGGGACGTCTCGATATAGCCGTCATATGGGAGTTACCCCCCAGGTCCTTAATCATTGACATTTCTTATTTTATCATGCTTTCACTTCTATTGAATTTATTCAACTATTTGAAATAAAAACTAACAGATATTGAATAACATGTGCTTTCGTCATTCTTCTTCTAATTGCTATATATTTGTCGATCACAAACTCACGCGATGCAAATTAAATCTCACTTTTTTGCAGAATATATTGCACTCATAATCAACCTTAGTTGATGTTTGAGTAATCATTCTTTTAAGCCTATTTTCCATCCTTCTGAGTAATGGAAATAGGGGCTAATAATTATTCAACTTGCCCCCTTCCTATTTGATAATGAGTGCATATCGTTGAGAAGAAAGTCATTACGAAGAATAGTCGTTGCGAAGAATGGTCGTTGCGAAGAATGGTCGTTGCGAAGAATGGTCGTTGCGAAGAAACTCATTACGAAGAAACTCATTGAAAAGAAATTCGTTGCGAAGAAAATAGAGCTCATGTCGCTGCGAAGTAACTCATCACGAAGAATGGTCGTTGCGAAGAATGGTTGTTGCGAAGAAACTCATTGCGAAGAAAATAGATCTCTCGTCGTTGCGAAGAAACTCATTGCGGGAATGGTCGTTGCGAAGAATTTTCTTTGCAACGACTATTCGCAACGACATTTCACCTTTGATAATAGTTCATCATTAGAAATTGAATACGTGACCATCACTTATCATCCAATCATCATCTGAGTATAGTTTAGACTATTCCAATGACGTGGGCCACCTTGACCATAATGATCGATTAAAACTGGTTAATTGGTTCTAATCATATACATTAATTAGATCGATTTAGGAATGGTTCCGGGGATGGTTAAGCCTTTTTCACATCACATACTTTTAATCCTTGTTAACACTAACCCGGATTACAAGTGAGTAGTGTGAATTCAACTAACCCAGGTTAGTTTTAACCCACCTTCACGAGGCGGTTAAGTGCTCAATGAACATGGTAAAATATTGTTACAATTGTGCATAAACTAGTAAGTTGAGAATAGTGAATTGTTGAGATACCCATCTGACCCAGATGGCCAGCTAAGTAATGTATAGTACCTAATAGATATAATCAGGGCGATTATGTTCCAGTTAATAAACGGCAAAATTTAACACCTACTTTGCTTCTGATTTTTCTATTGATAATGATGCACTTACTGTTTTGGATCTGTTATGGACATATCTACGACCAACGTTCTCGGCGAGACATAACAACGGAGCCAGAAAATATTGATAATAACATTTATTTGCTTCAAAGAATTTCAAGCTGGTTTTATTCCAGGATAAAGTATGTTAGATCATTTCATTTTGCCTTTCTACGATCATTCAAAGGTATGTGGCCATAAAGGAATCATTGTTTGCTTGTTTTGTCGACCTTTTGCAAGGCGTTTAATTCAGTGTTCCACGA
The DNA here is from genome assembly GCA_916610825.1 of Haliclystus octoradiatus. Lineage (NCBI taxonomy): Eukaryota > Metazoa > Cnidaria > Staurozoa > Stauromedusae > Haliclystidae > Haliclystus > Haliclystus octoradiatus. The sequence goes on along the minus strand of OU744453.1, from coordinate 3,653,617 downwards.
TTTGTTATCTCAAAACTTAGTTGATCTCGATATCGGTGGTAATTTTTATCAAGTTATACAAACATTTTCTTGAAATTTAACGGGCAGTTTGATTTATAATGATGTGCTAAGCCCTGCTTTTCCTATTGATATTGGGTTGAGACAATTGGGTGTATATTATGCCCAACTCTCTTCAACATTTCCATCAATGACGCAGCAACGAATATCTTCTGTAGCCATATGAAACCTGTTGAAGTAGGACAATGACGGTAAACAGAATATTCAACAGGCTGCATGGAGTCATGCGCAGTAGCACCCTGTCCCGTCTGATATTTTGGCCACATCTGAATTAAATCTGAATCTCGCACGATTGACTGTACTTCGGTTTGATTTGTATTTCAAACTCAACTTGACTTTGAGATTTCTGATGGCGGCCAGAAAATGGCGGTCTTGTCCGAATGTAATGAGATTAAAGTTTCAAAATAACAGCTTTCGACAATAGTCATCGTCATATAATATAATTTGTGTGGATACAAAGTTCTTATCCTGGTCATCGTAAAATTCCAGTACAGTTGATGTAACATTTATCAATTATTTGCACGTCTACGTTGTTACTTATCAACGAACAGTCTAACAGAGACAGAGTACACGGTGTATTTTTAAATAGCTAATATTGAATATTGGACAGGGTAAGGGAAGATATTTGAAAAATTAACATGAAGTATGGTGTAATCTAACTCAGCTTTGAATAGTAAGATATGATAATATCAATATAACATCAAAACATGAATAGATTGTACACATAGAATCCGGCATAGAATAGGCTAGTCTATATTTTCTAAAGTCATTGCTCATAGACCTTCAAATCATAGTCTATAACCTACATTAATCAGGAAAGTAAGGGAAGGAGCTCACTCAATCAACTGCGGTAATAATTGATGATAGTGAGGCTTAGTGATCCATTGTCTATGATATGATTATCATATATACATGTATTTATCAGCTTTAATTTTAATCAATTCATTGAATAAGAAATTGATTTTTCAAATCTTTATAATTCTCAAACATTCAATATATTTCAAAATGTTAGTTATGATATGATATATTAATATAGTACTTCTTATCGATAAAATCTCTACCAAGCCACAGAGTTTTGACTGAAACAAGTCAGTTGCAGTGTATTGCACTGAAAGTCGTCATACCATAAACAATTATATTGAAGCTTCAAAACTAACAGCGTGCAGTATTAATCAATTCAGAAAATATCAATATTATATAGCACAGCTAATAAATGGATTCTTAACCACTTGCAGAAACAGGATAATTGTGGCATTTGGGACGATTACTTTGTCATAATCCTTTACACCTTGCCTATAATAATTATTAATTAATATGTATCAACATGTGTGTATATGCATCAATATGAGATACTTACACAACAAATAACTAATGGACAATCTACAAGATTATAGGCTAAGCTAATTTTTGATTTATAAAGGGTATGCCCCTAGGCTACAAAGTTGAAAGAGACGGCATTCTGAGGTGATCAGTCAAGATAATTAAAATTTAAGCAACATCGGTAATCTTCATCAGGATGTCTCGTGATGTTAAACTACCTCCTAGAAAATTATGTTAGACATACCGGAGGCTGAGAGCTCGACTGTACGCGGACATATGTTTTGTAGATTAAGCCTAGTAATCGGCAAAGAGAAATGTTAACATTTCAATAGCAAATATGCCCCTGACATGCCTTGGCAGAAATCATGAAACAATAGAGGGATGGTTTATATTTCATGTAGGGCCTACTTCTGTGTGTGTATTCTTTTACTAAAAATATCATACATTTATGAAAATTGATGTTCTTCAAGCAAATATCAAAATAATGAGTTGAAGTTTAGAAATAGGCTAGATACAGTTGAAATCTGTGTATAGCAGCCAGCTATGAGAGATAGATATATTGATCAATGTAGACTGGTAGCTCAATAGTAGAGTGCATGTAGTCCCTGTGGGAGACCAGGGTTTGATTCCTCATCGCCTCACACAATGTATTTTATCTATACGTACCAGTAACTTTCATGTAATAGAGCTAATAGTAATTTCAATTAGTTGATTATAAATTTGACTGCTGTTCAGACATTCATTCCCATGCAAACGAGCTTGAAGCTTATGTGGTTAAATTTAAATTGTAAACTGCGAAGTGAAACAAAATTATCCCATCACACCATTAGATGCAGGTGGCCTTTATATGCAGGGTTGATTAGATAGAAAATACTATTTCAGGCATACCAAGAGTGACCACTGTAGACGGGTGGCTGCTGTATAGAGGTGACCACTATGAATTCTGGCAAAGGGGCATGTGGCCATTGTTTTCAAATTAATTTTAATAAGACTAGGCGTTTGGCGTGGTCCTGGAATACTGTAGCAGAAAAAGCTACATGGGTGCAACCCTGGGCAGCACAATGCTGTACCAAAACCTTTGAAGCCATTGTTACTCGAGTCTTATAGCTAATCTGTCTCCCCTACTACCTTCTTTTAAGTCACTTCAGAATCAATCAAAAGCATTTCTAATTTTGTACCGATTTTGTTGGAAACTCTCCTCTTACACCCCCTCTGAGTTTTGAATCTCTCTCTTGTCACGTGGGTATTTTCAGTGTGCATTGTTCAAGGTAGTCAAATTAGCCCTATTCACAAATATATTCATAAACAGGATAACAATAATTATGGAGCAATTTCTCTTTGCCTGTATTGTCGAAATTAATTGAATTCATTTAACAACTATCAATTTACCAATCATGAATTAGAAAACGTTCCTGCACAACAGTAGTAAGTTTCACTTGATGTTTACATCTACAAACAAGAAAAATTTTGTTTGATGCCTTTGTTTTCCATCATTTCGAATACTGTGCTGACGTCTGGGAGAACCAACAGTATGCAAAAACACCTTGATTGCCTACATAATCTACTGAACAAGGATACATGGCATTGGTGTCCTTTATATTATCGATGATTAGAAATAAAGTATACGCTAAGTAAAGCTCGTGCTCAAGAATGTTTAGAGAAGGTGCCTATTTAACTTGCGCTAGTGCAAGTTTCCCCGTCTGTTTTGATCCTCTCACAAGGCCCATGGCTGCCACCTAGTCTGCTGCTCTTTGGTTAATCCGTAAAAGTATACGCAAAATGCAGGCTGTGATAACAGTTCTTGAACTTTAAATGGACCAACAAATATTCATGAATTGTTCATGAAAAACAGGTCATTTAACCAGCTATAGCTACGTTCAGCCCAAACTATCAAGGCTGTAAAAATTGTCAGTAAGAAGAATTGAAAGCAGCACAAAAATAAGTGTATAGTATGAAGATCAGTATGTATAGTACTGCACTTTGAAAAGTTGAAACGGTCAACACAACAGTTATTCTAATGTTTCTTGAAAGGCCTATTCAAATCGAAAAACTACATTTAAAATAACTTCTCAGAAAAGTGACTACTGCCCAGAATTTGTAAAACAGCCTTGTATTTAAGGTTCATGAATAGTTATGGACTCAACAAATTTTTCGTAGGGGAATATGCCTACTTATTTGCGTAGCACCAACCAAAGATAAATCTATGTGAAAATCATATGATAATAATTAATGAAATATTTTGTAATAATAAAATGAAATAAAATTTAAAAGAAACTTTCTTAAAAGCATCAGGACCAAATTTCTGAGTAATGAAGAATCATACCCTCTGGCCTCTATAATATAAACTTTGTAATAGAATCTACATTAATCATACTATCACAGAGTCATATCTGACAGGTATAATTTAAGTGAACAACCTTCAACCTTTTTGGCTGTGTTTAAAATCAAACCCACAACGAAAGTTTTGAGCCTCATTTATTTTGCACCTGCGTATTAAAGATGTGCGAATCCAATCAGATTGGATCGCATCCAGGTAGTGATATTTTAGGTCTTTGGATTGGGTCGAATTTGTATTTATTGATTCCAGATGATTTTGGATTTTGAAACTTGGAAGAGTATTTGTACTTTGTAGCGATTAATCAATGTGTTCTAGTTTCCTCTCAACTGACTGCTTCTTGTACATATAGCGACATTCATGTTCCACTCTCTAGTATTCCACTCTCTAGTACATCAATTACACGTTTGATGTGAAGTGAATCATACAATTTCTTCAAGGAAATGATCAAGATTATTGATTCATTGTACGTATTGTATTATCATTTTGATGTGCTGTATGTGACTGTCTCATGTCAGCACCCTATATAATTCCTGTAATCTATCTATGTTGTCTATGTGTAGATTGAATAACAAATGAGATACAGTTTAGCCTTCATTGTGCTCACTATCCATTGGGTCTCGAATATCAATTAGTTGTTGTTGTTAGTGTGTGTCTAACGCAGAATATCCAGCATCAAGTTAAAAGACATCTGATTAAAGCGCCTGAGACTGTATCAAGCAATCATCCATAAATCTATACAAAACTTGGATTAGTTTACATTAATTACAAATTATTTGCTTCGAATCGGATTATATTTATAATTGGCATATTGCTTCAAATCGGATTGGAATCGGATCATTACAACATTCATACCCGTAATCAATTTTGTGTAAATTCGATCTGATGCACACTTCAATGCGTATGGTCTTGCTTCAAGATGGCATGAACATATATACTGGCTCTTGCTATCATTGAACTATACTACAGTTACGCCTACTTGTAGTTTTTAAAATTGAAATAAATTGATTAAAAGCCTATCGTTCATTCATGCATTTGTAAATATTTACATTGTTTTATGGAATTCAGATAATTGATATTTTCTGAATTGATTAATACTGCACGCTGTTAGTTTTGAAGCTTCAATATAATTGTTTATGGTATGACGACTTTCAGTGCAATACACTGCAACTGACTTGTTTCAGTCAAAACTCTGTGGCTTGGTAGAGATTTTATCGATAAGAAGTACTATATTAATATATCATATCATAACTAACATTTTGAAATATATTGAATGTTTGAGAATTATAAAGATTTGAAAAATCAGTTCTTATTCAATGAATTGATTAAAATTAAAGCTGATAAATACATGTATATATGATAATCATATCATAGACAATGGATCACTAAGCCTCACTATCATCAATTATTACCGCAGTTGATTGAGTGAGCTCCTTCCCTTACTTTCCTGATTAATGTAGGTTATAGACTATGATTTGAAGGTCTATGAGCAATGACTTTAGAAAATATAGACTAGCCTATTCTATGCCGGATTCTATGTGTACAATCTATTCATGTTTTGATGTTATATTGATATTATCATATCTTACTATTCAAAGCTGAGTTAGATTACACCATACTTCATGTTAAATTTTCAAATATCTTCCCTTACCCTGTCCAATATTCAATATAAGCTATTTAAAAATACACCGTGTACTCTGTCTCTGTTAGACTGTTCGTCGACAAGTAACAACGTAGACGTGCAAGTAATTGATAAATGTTACATCAACTGTACTGGAATTCTACGATGACCAGGATAAGAACTTTGTATCCACACAAATTATATTATATGACGATGACCATTGTCAAAAGCTGTTATTTTGAAACTTTAATCTCATTACTTTCGGACAAGACCGCCATTTTTCTGGCCGCCATCAGAAATCTCAAAGTCAAGTTGAGTTTGAAATACAAATCAAACCGAAGTACAGTCAATCGTGCGAGATTCAGATTTAATTCAGATGTGACCAAAATATCAGACGGGACAGGATGCTACTGCGCATGACTCCATGCAGCCTGTTGAATATTCTGTTTACCGACAATGACAGTTAATGCGCTTCTGTTTGCTGATGATAACTTGCGTGCTGGTGCGTGCCTTGGTGTAGTGGCTGGGACGTTGGACACTATAGGTTGGCGTCAGGAAGGGCATCCGGCTATTAAACGCACACAAGCTTCAAAATGCTAACAAATTAACCAATCACCCCGGTGAAAAAAAGCTGTAAGCTTACCCGGTATGTGGAAAAATGATAAATCCAAAAAAAGAAAAAAAACTGTTCTGGTGTCCATTTCTAAATATGGTTTGCAGAATTCCATCAATAAATGATATGATTACTTTAGAATATGGATATTGAATATCAACATCGAAAACTGGATCGATCGTATTGCGAAAAGAAAGATCTACCTTTGATTATCTTCGAGATAATGCAGTCTACAATAACAAAGCGTTCATCGCGACTCGGTCTTGGTTTTCGTTCTGGCTAGCCATAATATATGGGTTAACGCTATTCTTTGTAACCGTTACAGTCATGTGAAAATGAAGCTTTAATAAGCTTATCGTGCTCCGAATAAATGATGATGATGATGATACTGGGGTTGTAATCGATAGGGATAGGAAGGGAGACAGACAACAAAACAAATCATAACATTTAGAATAAAATCATTATATAATTTATTTAATATTTTCAATGAATAAATTATGAATCGAATGCATGAGACATTTACATAAGAATAAATTGAGAGAATAATTTATAAATTAACAAAACTTTTTGTAAACGTAAAATATTTCACTTTCATAAATAGAACTAATAATGATATATATAATAATAATGTAATAAAAATATTAAATATGGACTATATCTTAATCATTACTTAACAATACAAATATATGAACAATTTTTCCATATCATGTAAATAAAAGTAAATCAACAATAATAAGAAATAAACTTTCATGTCACGTTACAATAAATTACATAAAAACATTTACAATTAAAAAAGATATATTTATATATTTTTGTAAACATATACCAGTTAGAACGTAATTTAAACGGTTTGTACTGGCTGACACTGGCTAACTGAAGCATACCACACAGTAATAATTATAATATATTTATATATTTTTTTGACGACATCACGTCTTTAACCCCATATAATATATTACCAATTTTTTTCCATCAAACATATTTATATCAAAATTATTTCAATGTCAATCAATAAATACTTTATCTGTAAATTTTATAAAAACCCTTACTAATTTCATCTGTTTTCTGTTATGACAATTGCATCCTTTGTTACTATAGAAACACAGCTGTCAATCAAATCTTTATTTATGACGATTTAAGTATTTTAATGCTAAATATCCACACGTGTAATACAATAAAGCATAACCAACTATCATTGGGCCTGTTTGCCATAATTCTAATGCATTTTCACGGTCAAGAATCATCTGACCAGTAATAAAACCGGTTGTTCCATTTCGGTTACACTCGGCAAACGCAGATGATATCTTCGAACAGCTATAATGGAAGAACAAAAAAATAATGAAACCTGTTATAACGGTCACCCCTAGATAGAGGCCACCTGTCTGTAATGGTCCCTCTAGCCACGTCTAAAAATAAAACGTACTGTTTTGTCAACCCTGTATATAAAGGTCACTTTCATATAATGGTCAATTTACCTATCTCCCCTAGCTAGAAATTACAATGTTCAACTCTATAACGTTATTTTCTATTGAATCAACCCTGTTACTGTGTATATAAAGCAACCTGTCTGTAGCGGTCAATATATCTATCTCTCCTAGCTGGTTCTTTTATACAGGTTTCACTGTATTACGAATATGATTTATGCGATGGCATAATGATCTAGAAATTATCAAGTCCAATTCTATAAGGGTTCATAAATGACAAATTCATGAGATATACCCTTTAACATAATTCATAAGGAATGTCCAGTGAAAAGTTTTGAATAGGTTAACATTTCAAAACCATGAATTTCTTAGTGTTTTACAGTTTCACTATTAGCAGTTGTGGTTGTTTATTTTAATATGCAGCAATGGCTGTGTACAAAAAGAACAAACTATCTCTATTCCACAGAGCCTTCATAGATGTACATTTTGACATAAAATGACAAGTTCCCTTGTAATGAGCTGATATTTGGTAAAGATAGTGAAAAGATGTGAAACCCAACAATTGTGCCATTTAAAGTTCATGGGACTTTTCGCGAAGTTTCGCAGGGAACATATCACATAATACACAATTATAGAACAACTACTTACGCAAATGGTCTACTTGATGTAAATTCCATCCTTAACATTGAATTATAATTGATTTTCATTCCTGATAAATATTGTATCCATCGGAACCAAATACTTATACGTTTGTTATAAAATCCACCAAGAAGAAGAAATGACAACGCAATGATGGATGCAACAACAAGTGCTTTCTTGAATTCAACAACTGTTGCTCCGAGACAAAGTCCCAATGCCTATAAAAATATACAACAGTCATCAAATCAACAACAGAAAATTCTCTAATATCACACATGAAATAGGGCTGTAGTACAGTTGTTATGGTTTTAAATCACCGTCAGCATGGTATTGGGTTCAATCTCTGGCAGAAGCACTATTGGTTGGCATCAGGAAGGGAATCCGATTATTAAACTCACATACGCTCTAAAAATACTAACCAATATTATTATTATGGATGTGGCTAAATGATGAAATGCAACAAAATTAAAAATGTTTGATTAATTATGATAAACATTTCAAATCGGACTTCAAGAACATATAACTGTGCCATTTAATATATAATTGAGCCATTTCGGGTTTATGGTTGAAAAAAGTAGTTCATGTACTGTTCATACAAATTTAAGTAGGCCTACCGATCGTATAAGTTGCACTTTAAAGTCAAAATTTTGTCCTTCAAAATCGTGGTGTGATTGATATGCGCAAAACACAAAAACACCCAACAGTTTTTTCTTAATTTTTACAGTTTTGCTTGAAAAACACCCTTATATTTATAGTCATGTGTGACCCATACACCCTGCATTACAATAAGAGTCTAGAGATTCTATTCTGTAAATAATCCTTGTTTGTCTAGCATTTAAGAATATATATATGCACATTCTCTATTGTCTATTGCCAAGTTTATTGTTGTTTTATTGTTGTGTTGTTTCTGTTCAATTAACCGAAAATTAACTGGTTATCATTAACGGTTAATCTGTGCTTAAAAATCCATAACCGGCCGACCACTATAAGAGTGAGAATATAAACAAGTCAAAATTACCTGAGCCATCAGAATTCCCAACAGGATGGAAGTCAATGAACCAAGAAACCAAATACTTGCATTCAAATTGCAAACCCAATAAACCACAGACCAGAATATAATTGGTTGAAGAATAATCAGAGGTAATTCACTGATACATTTTGATATATAATAAGCCGATAATCGATACATTCCAGCTGCCCTTTCTTTACTAACCACACTTCGTTCTGTTGGAACTGTTGGACAAAACAACAAAATTATTCATTGATTTAAAATTATTAAAATTAAATAAACAAATCAAATAACACATACGATGTTCCCAATGCATCTATAATATTTTCCAAAACGAGGCACCCAATGTTTACTATACAATGTCACAGGACACAGGTAGATAATAAAGCTGTTGCTCTTCATGAGTTGATACATATTTTTATCAATTAATGTTAAAGGTGTTAGGAAAAATTCTGAAACACATAGATTTCTAAGATATATATTCAAGAATTTTAATTATATGAAGTCAATAGAATTTGCTATTATTGTCTATTCTACATTTGAATATAAAGATATGTCAAAATATAAGGATAGTTGAGTTTCCATTTCTTAAATCTTAATCAGGGCGTATCGTCAGCAGTTTCACAGACTATAATCATATGCTTGAAATGTAAACCAGGTATGAAAACAGGATTCGAACATTCGAATATGAGGAAACAAATACATTTTCTTGAGGTAGGTTTTCTTTGAAGATACCCTGTATGCCACTGACATCAACATCATGAAAAGTGTGAAATTTTATGGTGTTTCCAAGGCATTTTCATATTTTACCATATTAAATATGGATGCTTTCATGTCATTTTCCAACTTTTCATGACTTAAAAATTCATTTTCCCTTATTACATTTTCATGATGTTTCATGACACTTTCATCGCATTTTTATGGTTTTGGTGCTGGTAGTTCTATATTCTTCGGATTATTTATCGTCAAATATCTCACTTACATGTCAATAGTGTTTGAAACATGGGCATGAAAAACCAATAAGTTGAAACAAAGAAGATCTAAGAGAAAAAACCAAAAATGATTATTGTTTTACACTACTTAAGAAGTTAAATTAATTACATGATAATGAATTATATACCAATGTCATTTGTGAAAATACCTCATGAAATTAATTATTAGTATTGTTCCCTGCCAACTAGGTTTGTTGTAGAGTCGAACTTGCTCAATCTCCCAATTGAAACAAATGGCCTTCTGGAATCCTAGAAAATGTTTAACTTATTCTTCTGAAGTTTTAAGTGAGGTTTGTTGCCCCAGTCTTCCAGGAACTAGGATCACAGGATCCCCACTTTTGTTGGACCATGCATAAAACTTATTGCTATTTTACATTCCCTGTACAGACTGTCATATTGCTACGTCACCCAAAAGCCTACCTTACCAATGTCCCACTTTTGATCTGTACAATATATAGAGGGGATATTTATTTATCAAATTTAACGCTCAAAAACGTGAAGAGTTATATTTTAAATCTTACCAAGCCAAGGCGGTCGTTCAGTTGTTCTTCAGTGTACTCCATTCGAAACCATACGTTACAAACAATAAACGCAATTGCACAGCTCTACAGAAAAAAGTAAAAATTAACAGGGTATCCTAATGCAATTTATTTGACTGTTAAAATCAATTCTTAATTATCTACTTAAATTCAAGAAGGAAAATTTATAAACATATTATCATTTTCTGATGCCCTCTCATGATATTCAAAACGATTGATTAAAGCTTATTAAATTATGTTATATCGTATAATTCATACCCCTTTATTAATTATTTGACAATCAATGATAAAAATCAGTTACATACCTGGAAAATTGTCAATTTGTCAAGAACATTTCCTTTTGTTTGTATAAACGCTCTTCTTGTTAAGACGGACATTTGAGTTCTAAAGGAAGATTCCCATTTCGAGCCATGTTCTATACTATCTTCTGTTTCTTCTAGATTTCCACTGTCACTACTAGTTTCCTATATAAGACAATAAAATGAGTATAATACATCTATATATATGCAAAATGCAACCATTCCATTTCAATTTTTCCTCTAATCGAAGATCAAATTGTCAGAACACATTCAAATGCGCATTTTATGCCCGGAAACCTGAATTTTATATAAAAATTAAATCGTCATTTTCAGAGAAATTGATTTTTTCTTCTTTTGAATTTTGACCAGTCTCCTTGGAAATCTAGTTGGTAAAATTGATTATTTAAAAGCATTTCATCTCAATATTCATGTTCATTGTCTATATTCAATAACAATCTAATAGTCAACGTGTCCCAATTTGATTGTTTTAACATTTCCATTGGATTATTCTAATACACAGATTAGAGCGTTATTGATTGTAACATACCAACGCAGTTCCAACGAAATCGATTTTGACATCGCCATTAGTTAGCATTGAGATTTCATTTGCTGTGTCATGTATGATTGTCTTTTTTTCAATAACTTCCAATGCCACCGGTTTTCTACAGATAAATAAAAAATGGCTATTACAAAAGATATTTGATATTTTTAAGTTCAATTATAGCATAGAAAAACAAAGATGATTCATAAGTCTTCCTCGTTACTCGGTAGGGTCTGACAAAAGTAGGAATCCCAGAGTTTTAGATTCAAGGCTACCCATGTGAAAACAGTTCAGGAGTTCATTAACAGTTCAGGAAAATTGGAGCCATTTTTAATGTTCATGAACTGTTCATGAACTCCTGAACTTTTTTTCGCATGGGTAGAGCAAATTCAGAAGAAAATTAATATTTTCATTTTTTAATCATTTCTTGGTAAACATCAACAAAAAATTCAGAAGAAAATGTGGAAATGCCGCTACGATTCCAGAAAACATGACCTTTTGTCGGACAAGACCAGGTTACTCAGAGTTTATGGTGATCTTCGGACGAAGTATTTCTTGCTCTGTTCCACCTAACATTAATAACTTTTAAATGACCGAGTTTGCACTTGATATAAATAATTAATATTTCATACTAATCAATTATTAAACAGAAAATTACTATCTACCTTTCTGCAAAACATTTGACAATTTTCTTCTCTGTTTCTTCACCAGATTTCATCATGTCCACTGTAATAAGATAAATAATGATATAACAAAACTGTTAGGAAAGGCTGTAACAACATGCAACTTTTTAAAATAAAAAAATTAACTGTTTCAGTGACTAACTTGTAATGTAAACAAGTATTAACTGATTAAATAAACAAAGCTTTGTCAAAGTACTTGGAGCATCTCGCCTTATATTCTAACCTATCCTAAAAAGACTAAGCGGAGGAACAGCTCAGATGGCATAGCACCTTCCTTAAAAATCTGGTCATATCTGATTGACTGTGATTCAAATCCCCTGAAGGTCAACTCAGCCTTGAATTTATCTGAAAATGAGTATATAAATGAATATATAAATGAGTAGGCTACCATCTAAGGATGGCGGATGGAATGGTCGAAAGGGAATTGCATTGCGACCAGCTGAGGTGCATTGTTGCAAATTAACAAGCACGGTATATCATCATGAAATCTGTTGAAATTGATCTGCAGTGTCGCGACTAAGATCAATAAAGAGGATTTAACATCAATGCTCTCCGCGAAAAGAGCCACTCTTCTAGAAATAGAGGAATGGTACGGGTGCCTTCGGTAGGGTGACAACCTGTCTACATTACTTTATTTTACAAAGAAATACTAGAGTTATTCAATATCGAATCATTAGAGAGTCAAGTAATTGTGCATGATCTAACTTTAATGGTTAAATTAATTAACTCACAATATTGTATCACTCCAGAACAAGATCTCACGCCCACAATGACATTTACATCAAGTCGAGCCATCGTCATTCATTTCAAGACGCTGGTGCGCAAAAGTGGAACGATCTACTGTCTGCAATGAAGGAAGTCCAAAGCAGGCCTACTTTCAAACGTCTCCTTGAGAAGCACTTACGTTCTTAGTATACTTTACACTTACCACTCTTTCCTGTTATTTATGCCTGTTTTTTTACTTAATGTCTGTTTTCCTGTCAACTTAGCTATGTATCAGTCCTTTGAAAAAAAGTTTGTATAACTTAAAGGTTCTGAATAAATGATGATGATGTAGATCTAGACAAATATATTATTCTATTTTGATAAAAGTAAATATAACATGCGACGTAACTACAAGGTAACATGCAAGGTCTATTGGGTTTATCAGACTTAAAGAATTTCAAGAGTTTGTGAGAATATAAAGTGTTACTGAGAGCCTTTAATGAAGTATTCATTAACTTTGAAATATTGTTCACACTACTGACACCTAAACGATGACAAAATCATGAAATTTCACTGCATTTTCATGGCATTTTCACATTTTAATATTACGAATACGGGAGTTTTCACGGTTTTCAAACTTTTTCATGGTTAAATTTGTGGTTTTCACGTTTTTACATTTTCATTGTGTTTTCACAACACTTTTAAGGCATTTTTATGGTTTTGGTGTTGGTAGTGTCATGAACTCTCTCCGCAGAGGAAATCAAGTGGATACTTACTAATATAATCAGCTGGATTCCAATTGGGATAACATGGCATACCGATTTCATCAAAAAAGTCTAGAACTCCTTTGATAGGACCAAAGTAAGCAGTCTAAAAGAAAACAATTTAAAAAATCAATGCAAGCTCCTAAATCACAACTAAACTACATCAAACAAACAAGCGATAATGCTTAAGAGGTGACGTCAACAATGTTAGCAATTGCTCTATGTGATGATCCATGTGTTGAAATAAAGCTTTAAAGCTCTATCTATAATATATAAAGCTCTATAAATATCTATCTTCTGATAACTTTTTGCAAACGTCCATCAACACAATTGTTTGCGGGATTACGTTTGCTCGTCTTTCTTGATTAGCAGCAAGTTAATTGTACCCTAATTGAAATCTGTATTATTATGTCCTTAGCATGTTAATGCTTAACCGGTGTTCCATTAAGATGGCACATTATTATGACAGCCAATTTGGGTTGGCTCACTATTATAACGCCCAATTCTAAGGTGGTTTATTATTATAACTCCTAATTTGAAGGTGACTCACAGTTATAACGCCCAATTCTAAGGTGGTTTATTATTATAACGTGGCTTCAACGCCGAATTCATAGATGTCCGATTAATATAACGCCCAATTCAAAGTTATAGGCACAAGGAGGGTCCGACGAAAGTGTGGATACCAGGATTCTAGGCTAGAGCATATCCAGAAGAAAGAGTTGAGAATTTTCTAGGATTCAAAAAGAAGAAACCTATCGTCAGACACTGGGAACGTATGACGATGATTCCAATGCCTAACTGATGCATTATCGAGCCTACATACCTCTCCGTTACAAAGCAGCAATAATTTATCAAACATGTAAAATAATTGACTTGAAGGTTGATGAATCGTAGCCACAATAGTTTTGTTTTCAGTTACAGCAACTTGTTTTAATGTCTTCAATAAATTCATTGCACTGGTCGAATCTAAACCAGATGTTGGTTCCTGAAAAATAATTCAAACAAAGGATTTGACTATAAAACAGTTTGATTTTTAGTTAAGCGAAGTTGTATGCAATTACGTAGGATTTCTACTACTCGAATAAGTCTTGAATTTTTTCTATTTAATAATTTAATATGATTTTCTTGACATAAATTAATAAGTTATATATATATATATATGAAGATGCCAGACGCTTATAAGTCTATAGATCACATCTTAACTATGATAAATTGTAGGCCTACTGATAGAAGGATAGCAGACTCTTACTTAAGGGAAATCCTACTGATCATACATTACATGGTCTCCACTATACAACAGGTCCCCGACTATGTTATCGGTACTGTTATACTAAAACAACTCTGCATGTAAAGACCACCTGTATATAGTGGCCACATTAGCGAAAGTCGGTCAATGATTAAATATAAACAGCTTAGCAACCCCTTACTAATTTTAATATAAAATTGGGAACGAACAGACTAATGCGACTTTCAAAAAACAAATAAGTACATAATAACTTACATCCATCAGTAATAGGGCGGGGTTTGTTAACAGCTCAACTCCAATACTAGCTCTTTTCTTTTCTCCTATAACGAAAAAAAGTATAAAAGATTTTAGAAGTCTGCAATAGAATAGAGGTCTGAGCCAGATACGATTGGGCATCAGTAGGCTAATTAAAGGTTTGAAAAAACTTTTTTAAGCCGAATCTAATCTGATCCCAATAATCCAGAGAAACTTTGGATTCTGCATTGAGAATCTGATCCCATCCGGATGAATCTGGATAAAAATGATATATAGTCTTTGAACTCCATTTATGATCATAAAGACATTTGAGATGTTACAAAATTTCCATAAAAAATTGCCTAAATAACTCAGTATAGTATCAATATGAAGAAGTTTAAGAATTTGATTTGATCCGATACAAATGAATCATGTGAAAGTTTGCATTGTTTTGAAAATCAAAAATCAAACCAAAACCGAAAAAAATCTGATCGAACTCAGGATTGGATTAGCAGATCTCCATTCTGCATTATAATCCATAACTGATATATGAAGATTGAAAACATTATTTACTTATTTCTAAATTATTATTTGTTTACTGAACACTAACCTCCAGAAACTCCTTTTAAAAAGATACCACCACCCATTACTAGACAAAAATAAATAAAAATGTGTTTCAAAGTAGCCTACTACAACCTAAATAAATCTAGTTAAATAAATATTATAAGCAAAATATGCCAAATTAAATTTATATTATTGCAGCTGGAATATGCTTATTGCTTTGTCTTCATCAGCCTTTCTAAAGGAGACGTTATGTACATGAGCAAATCCTATACCTCTTGTAAATGCCTTCAGGATGAACTACATAAACTATTAGGTTTCAGACGCTGCTCCAGGACTTTTATGCATGAATTCACATCCAACGGAGTCGTTCGGAACAGGTAAAAAGGTATTCAGAAATGCTTCACACAATCCAATTATTGAAAGTGTTTGTATTCCATAAAAATTCATAGTATGATTATATGTTGGGCTATATATGTAATTCTTGTAATTCTAATATATACGCCTATGTAATATATGTATTCTGCAATTAACCTGTTAACCATTGACTATTAAACCAGTTATTGACATCCGGCTTTATGAATGTCAGTACAATGATTTAGGGCATTATCAGCCAAAATTCAACTCGTCTTCAATCAGTTCTGTTACATATTGACTTACAAGTGTCTTTGCATTTGCTAATTCCTAAATTTTCCATAACGTCCTTCACTTTATCCAATTTTTCTTTCTTTGTAAGAGATTCTGGTAGCCTCAGTTCAGCTGCAAACTATAAACAGATATGAGCAAATTATTATTATAAATTAGTAGACCTACAATGACAATCATGAGATAAACCGCAAGAGGCACATTCAAATATACTTGGCTAGGTTCGGTATCTAGTAGCTTCAGAAAGCACTTAGACTTAAATTTTTCCACGTAAATAAAACAGCCATAAAATCCTCGTTGTTGGGTTAAATTATGCTAGAGGACAATACAGTTCGATTCCAAGAAATAACAGCGAGGCAAACAATGACAAATTTTTCAAATAACCCGGTGAAATTTGATGCCAAAAGTGAAAGCCTTAAAAATATACAAAACCAACAAATTGAATCAAGGGTGGCATTTCCCCACATGTGGGGCGTTATTTATAGAAAATATTTGAAAAATGCTAGGAAATATGCCAAAAATTTCCACGTCACTTAAAACAAGTTTACCCGGCGAGGGGCCTGTATCCTCTCTGCCCTCCTTTGTTGCCCCCCCCCAGAAATTGAACCACGACTGTTAAACAACAATTCTAATGGGATTTAACTCTTGAGATAAAATCTTGCCTGAAAAGTGTCAGAGAAAACAGCGGAAAATTGGACACACACAGACAGACAGGCACATCACATTTATAGGTACCGATCGATATACAACGCAAACATACCTGGAGTGTTTGACCCATTGTTAAATTGGGAAAGAATTGATCTTCTTGTAATACAAATCCAGTCCGTCTTCTGAATCGTTTTGTTAATGGTTTGTTATTGACTGTAACGGTACCTTGTTCTAACTTTCCACCAGTCGAAGCCATTCTACCAGCAAGAACATTCATCAGTGTTGTTTTACCAGCACCTACAATATAAAGGCAAACCTGTTATAGCAACACCTCTATACAGCGGCCACCTGTCTAGAGTGGTCACTCTTGTAAATTGTCACACTTGCAATGTCTAAAATATTAGTATTTTTATTGTATCAAGCCTGTATATAAAGACAATCTGCATATAGCGGTCAATTTATCTACCTCTCTTAGCTGGCTGCTTTATACAGGTTTCACTGTATGTTTGTTTGGGGTGAAGAAAAATAAATAAATATAAACCATTACAAGCAAACACTCATCTTTCCTCTAAATAACTAAAGACAGGACAGGATAGGAACGTAGGGCATTGATTGCATCGGCTCTGATAACAGACTGTAGAGTTTGCGTGTTTAAATTATTATCCCAATCATAAATTAGTACGGCTGGAAGCACCGTTTATGGTGACATTGCGTAGAAAATTGTGAAAACAAGAAAAATGTGCGCCCACTAAAGGCGCATATCAGTAATTAAATTCTTGTTCTGCAGTAAGATCTTCGCCGCAGACAACAACCTCTACATTCTTGCTCTGATACTGACGCAGTGTGAAATATTATTTTTAAACTATATAGAATTGTAGACAGCTGACTCACTCCTACCCTCGTTCCTCTAATATACTTATATTTATTTAGGAGTGGTCTACATTTATTAATGCTGAGAGGTAAAAAAGAGACACATCGAAACTGTCTTTTTTACAGTTTAACATGGTACCAAGCTTCATCATATATCTGGGGGCATAAAATTTCAAAATGATTGTAGTCTCTGGTCTCAACTTTCAACATTTCCCCCCGAAATTGCGCTGTAAAGACTGCTATAAACATGGATAAACTCAGGTTCGCGATGAAAGATAGAGAAAACCCTTGGAAGTTATAAAATAATAGCAAAACTGTTGTTGATGCGTACATAACGAAGCTGAGATAAAGTGACGTCATTCTATAAATACACTTCATAATCGAGGTCGATCACGTAACATTCAAAGAGAAAATATAAATTTGTATTATCCTGCTGAAAACAGCAGACATATAATAATTAAATTTGTTCAACCGTAGGCTAGTCATAGTCTCACAGACACAAAAGGTTATTAAAATAAACAAAATAGACAATAAACATTGCAGCTCAGCTTTTAATAACATTCCAAGACAATTTCAGAGGTCAGATTGCGGTTAATTGGCAAGGCAAATTCCCGTTTTAAACAAATACATTTTCAGCCGCGGACTGACAGTGAGCTTGAGAAATCAAAATAATCTTACCTGAAGGTCCCATCACAGCAAGAATTTCACCAGCTTTTACATCTCCACTTACGTTCTTTAAAATCTGTTTGTAATTAGCTTCATTTCCAACAGATACGGTTAAATTATCAAATTTTAAATGGACTGCAGAAGTAGAAAGCTGCGGGGTTTTCTCTTGGCCATTCAATGGTAGCATAGCGAGTTTTGACTCTTCATCGATGTTTAGCGCCACCATAATTGTAATTTTCAATAAAATCAAGTAATAAGTCAAGTGAAGTGTCCAGAATGATGCTTATTCTTGAACAATTTTCAGTTTAATGATGCCTACAGGTTCTGGCGTTCAATTTATCTATTTGGCGGTGAAATACGAGAGGTTTCCTGTTGGTGGTGCAACTCTAGTCAACTCAGACAGGTGCAACGTTCTTGGCTCTCCTGTGATTGGCTCTGAGACAAAAAGATTATGCCACTAAAAAAAATTGAATTACGTCGGCAAAAATTCTATGTCATGGCATTGTCTAAAATTACAAATTACTGCCGTCCCTGGGAATATATAAATAGAACATTCGTTCATAATCTAACAATAAAAAAAGATAATATATTTTTTATTGATTTTTACAAATATTTTTTCAATTGACCAGAACAAACGGTTCATAATCACTGAATAAGAATTTTATGTAAACATTCAATGATACGATGTTGTTGACATACTTTGTGTGGTGTGACAGCGTCATTCAATTTACAGTATTGTCAATTGTAAATAAATTGACCGACTAATCGGGACGATTCACTTGAAAATCCTTTCAATTACCCTAAGATAACAGTTGAATATTGGAAATTGAGAAATCAAATCGAGATAGGTCTAAACTTCTGCATTGCAACGGCCCACGAGACTAAATATATAATGGGAATTGGATAAAACGTGTTGATTATCGATTCATTGCGTGACCACTCTGCTAGGAATATTTTTAACCGGGAGCATGCGTTTGTTTTGGTGGGGGCTAACTATGTTCTATTTTTAAAGCTTATTTTCAACATTGTAAAAGGGGATTTTTTGACAGGGGCAAACTTGTACTGGAGTTTGCCCTTTGATAATCGGTGACAAATTGACAATCAAGCACCTCATCATTCCGTCTCAGATCCTTTGAGACACATCGAGTTGTGAAGTAGCGAATGCAACAATTTAAAAATAAGTATGAAGAAACAAAAAAAAAACAAAAAACAAGTTGAAATTATAAAATTTTCTATTGATAAAATTACTGGAACAAATATTTATTTTTATCTTTTTAAACTTTCCTTTGTAAAGAATGCATATAATTATTTCATTATCAACCAAATCATATTTATGAAAACATGATATGTAATAATGAATAATCACATAATATTAATGAATACAGTATGTTTATCAAAGTGTATGCCTTTCCGGTAACTTCCATCAGCTCTACATTTTAAAAGAAGAAAGCTACCGTAGTTGTTTCACTACACATTTTGATTAAACCAACTATTTGACTTTTACAAGTATCCTGACTCAGAATTCAAAATAAAATATTTCTCTAAATGATGAAATTACATTTCCTTTATTTCGTTTTTCTTGGTGGTTCTAAATACGATTGATTATCATCACTATCTTCACGTAACCATTTCATTTTTTGGCCGTGCTGCGAAATCAAATCTTTGACACGTGCATCTAAAATTGCTTCTGTTAATACGCCATCAACGGATGCATATGTACTGGCCTGGAAATAATCAAGAGATGACATTACAAACTTGGCTGATATTTCAATCATTTCCCACGCAAAAACAGTCCAGCAGTTTATGAACAGTTCATGAATGCTAAAAGGCCCCAATTTTCATAAACTTTTCAGGTACAGTTCATGAACCTTCACACAGACAGTTCATGAGCTGTTCATGAATTCCTGAATTGTTTTTCGCAGGGGTTGCTATCTATATCTATCAATTCAAATGTTAATTGGAGAGCTGATCCAGTTTTCTTCAGTCAGCTTTCTTGTAAGTTATCTGAGTTGCATCGATATTATCACAAATTATTTTCTCCATACCTTGCAAGGATCACTACCCTATGTGGGATGCGGTTCATGAATATCAAATGGCCCAATTCTTATGAACTGCTCACGAAAGTATTAAAATATTCTACTTTCTATACAGTTCAATCAATCACTTTACTTACCTGCCATGCGATTCCTAGTTTAGCAATTTCTCGGCCAGACAAACCCTCAGTATCTCTTGCGATCTGTTTACATTTGACATTGAAATCAAAATTGTCAATCTTTATACGTCTACAAAATAATTCAAATATTAAAATCACATGAACGACAAAAAGCGAATCTAGTTAATTTGTACTGTATGTTCTATTTCAAGTGTTATGATGTGTGCGAACTTCCACCTCCCGCAAATACGAATACGAATGTCAATGCCCCAATACGAATGTTAATTTCTATTGAATTCTAACCTCTATACCATGGTCACCCGTTAGTAGCCAAAACTTTCCAAACTCACAATTGGTCATTTTACATAGGTTTCCCTGTAGCATCTACTAGTCTATACAAATATACATACGAAATGAATTCTTACTGTGATCGCCATCCTTGTGTAGCAGCTCCTAGAATATACTCTTCAAAATATCTACGGACGAGCATCTCTCTTTCACGTACAGTTGGCAATTCGAATTCTACCATTTCGTCAATTCGGTTATTAATAGCCCAATCAAATTGGTCAGGTTGATTACTTGCTAACACCAACATAAACCTGTTGAAATGATTTGATAATTGCGATCAGTTACACATGTTAACTGCTCTATCTTGAATTATTTTGTTTTGAGAGGACTGTATCTTGTTCTTAGAAACTAGAGCCGTTAACAGGGAGGTGTATGTAATTGGATGCCTTCTTAGGCAGGGTCCTTGACTAGGCACAATTACTTAAGTATAAATGAGACTCACTGATTGATTTGACAAGGATGTTGGCTGTTCGTTACAGGCCCAACTCTTAACATTTTAGACAAATAGTGTTAGACGAAAGATTCAATCCAAGAAATCCAATAAACATATATCTTCAGTTAATATCTCCAATGCATATATTTCTCATTTAAACTTCTTTACATAAACTTGATAATTTTACTTCACAACAACATCACTCTCTCTTCATCTTCTTATATCTCCTTATCTCTACAAATTCCATACCTTTATACTAAATCTATTTCTAAACATAAGTATTAATCATTAACAAACTATGTTAAAAAATGCCTTGATAAGACCGAATGTTCTGGATTAGCCGATCTTTCTAGATTGCGGCTTTACAAAGACTCAATAAAACAATAGATAATATAAAAACAATGAAAATGACGTCAATAGAGTTGTGTGCGTTAGATTCCGCACGTTTTATATTCCATTGCGAATTCTTGAATGTTCGTCGTGACGTGTTGTCATGGCGATAGTCCAAACAGCACCAACAACACAATCACATTATTTGACTAAAAACAATCCTTAGAGAAAATTGCAAACATTTTCTGTGAAAACAGTTTTAGTCTGCAAGCAGGCTATCTTCAAGGGGATCATATATGATCGGTGTCGAACAGAAGGTTTAGCCTTCCGGAATCTTGAAACATTATCAACCTTATCATCTGAACTTTTTGTTGAGGTTTGGTCTATTAACTCATCAAATTATCGATTTTCTTCTGAATTTGCCCTAGCCTTGAAGGATCTAGGATCCAAGATCTCCACTTTTGTCGAAATCTGGCTTTGATGGCGGTGTCACCAATTAATTTCAAGTTTATTAAATCATACCTCAGATTAAATATGGTGTATGCATATCATATACAGTGTAACCCGCTTAAGTGAAAGGCGAAATTGCAAACAATTTTCATTGAATTTATCCAAATTTGTACTTATCCGAAATTCTTTATCAAGGACTTCCGTGCGAAAAACAGTTCAGGAGTTCATGAAGAGTTCATGAAGAGTTCATGAAGAGTTCATGAACGTTAAATGGCTCTAATTTTTATGAACTGCTCATGAACCCTCACAGACGGTTCACAGACAGTTCATGAACAGTTCATGAAAAATTGGTACCATTTAACATTCATGAACTGTTCTTGAACTGTTCATGAACTCCTGAACTGTTTTATCAAGGATTTGACCAGTACCTAGTTTGTATGCTTTCAGATTCAGGTTGCAGTTAAGAGGGAGTTTCACTTATCCAAATTGGACATGAGCGGATTACACTGTACATGAAATTGCCCAAAAGCCCGTGAAGTGGTCATGAATTTTTAAGCAATTTCATCTTCATGAATTAGTTCATGTACCGGTTCATGACATGTACGTGACTGATCATAAACCTATAAATAATGTTCAGGAACTCATGAATCTGTTAGTTTTACTTCTCTGTCCAAGAAATGAAAGCAACTGGTTCGTTCTCTGTCTAAAACAACTTGTATACAGTGTAACCCGCTTATGTGCAATTCGGATAAGTGAAATTTCCGCTTATCTGCAATTTGGATAAGTGAAATTTCCGCTTATTTGCAACCTGACCTGTTAAACAATTTTCTGGTAAAGTCCTTAGTAAACAATTTCGGATAACCGCAAATTCGGTTAAATGCAATGAAAACCGTTGGCAATTTTGATTTGCATATAAGCGGGTTACACTGTACAACTATTTCTCCCCCCTTCCCATTTCATTGAACAGTTAGGAAGCTTACTTTCGCGATGATTCTCCGGTCCTATAAAGGAAGGCATTCAGCGCACTACGTAAATCTTCACTAATGTGTTCCTACAAATATAGATACATCATATATTTTTTAGAATGTAGTAGATAACGATGTCTTAACAGGTGTGTAAACTCATCATAAATCTATAATAGTAGCCTTTACAACTAATGAAAAATATTAACATATTCGTTGAGGTGTTGACACAAGGCCTTTGTTGTTTGGCAAACATACTACAAGTCTTCACAATGTCAAGTCAGCCAATGACATGATACGGATGTAGCGTAATTCAATGAAAAAAATTATTGTAATGATGTTGAAATTTTATTATAGTTTGCAATGATTATATCCATGTTATAATAGTAGCTAAACGCAAATTGTGAAGTGCCTATAGAACATAAAGTTAGAGATAGGCGTTATATAAATGCTATATTATAATATAGTGAGTATTATTATATAACATACCGTGCTGCGACGCCGTAAGAATGCATCAGCTTCGTCAACAAACAGGAGTAAACTGGAATTGAAAATAAATACTTAAAATTATGAACTTGAATGGATTTACGATTGCAAAACGTTATAGCAAAAGTTGTTAACAACATATCAGAAAGCTGGCCATTAGCACAACAAAGATCATTTAAAATTAAATTAGAAATTTAGCGATGTAACTAACTGCTTAAGTAACCACTGTGGACAGGTGGTTGCTGTACACAGGTTATGATAATAAGATGTTTCATCGTACTCAAAACACCAGACAGGAGAACGAAAATTTCAAAAACGGCTAAAAAGTAGGACAAGTTAATCGGTAGCAAAGGAAATCAATTGGGGAAAGTGTAACAACTAAAGTGGTCAAGATGTATCTTAATTGTATATAACAGCCAGCTAGCTACAAGAGGTAGATAAATTGACCATTATATATGCTAGTGGCCTTTAGATACAGAGTTGTTTTAATAAAAATATTACTGTAGACATACAATATTGACGACACAGAAAGGTCGATGCTGTATTAAAGTGACTGATTTGACTGAATAGGTTTGACTGTATAGAGAGATACCGAGTTCAAACTAACCCTCGATTACTTGTATTTGCCCAATCAAAGACCTTGTGCATAGCAGTGACACCTTCACGTCCCATTGGAGCGACATCACCACCAGTCATTATTGCGTAATCCATGCCCGAATGATGAGCTAGACTCTATGAAGAAAAGACAAATTTCAAACATAAACATCTAAAGCAATGGCCAAATGACTTTTTATTTCGCAAACATTGGCGAGATTTTAGCCATATCCTACTGATGTTGGCAAAACAGTCATTCGGTCACCCGCAAGATGTTGGTTGTTGTAGGCTTGTGTTGCGTTTCGCTTTTTTATGTTGAAGATGTTCCAAAATTTTGCCAACATTGTGAATATTCTATTGCTCTAAACATAGTTTCACAGATGTTGACGAAATGGTCAAATGAATTTTTGAATGACTTTGGTAGAATTTGATGAAAATATGAGCCTTCTTCTGATTGGTTGACGATGATGTAACTCGACACAGGACACAATATCGAACAATTAAAAACAATCTATAGTCCGACATAAGAAAAGCATGAAAAGCCATTTCAACAGAAGACATCTTCAAACGTGGGGTTTATAATCAGACATCATCTCTAAGAAGGCATACCTTTGCAAACATTGTTTTTCCTGTTCCTGGGGGTCCGTACAACATTAAATTTCGATACATTCCTCTATTGCGCCTTGTATTGGCAGTGGCTAATGCAACTTCTTGGAGGCGACTTTCCAATTTTTCCTACAAGAATATAATCGAATAATGATTAGCCTGAACAGAAATAATGACGAGCAAAAAGATTTCATACATTTAGAGCATAACAATTAGAGATATGCGCCGGATCGGATTTTTGGAAAATTGCCTGAAATCTGAATCCGCTCCGAAATCCGAATTTCAAGATTGTCAGTCTGATCAGATCCGAAAGCTAAAAGTAAATCTGAATCCGATTGGGTTTGATTTTCACATCCTTAATACAAATATTGCAATCCCACTGAAATATTTTCAAGTAGGCCTAACGAGAATAAATATGCAGAACTTATGAATGTCAAATGTCCTCGGTTTAAATGTTTACAGAAACATTAATAAAGAATAGGATCTAAGAACTTCCTATGCATCATGAAGTGTTAACACCATAGTTACGTAAACTTTAAACACAATATTGATTCGATAGAACAATGCTTATCAGAATTGGACACTATAGCTTGACCTTTATACGTAAGGTTGATTCGATAGAACAATGCTCATTATATATCACTGGATACAACACAGAGGTTGTCGTTATAGCACATCTCACTGTATGTACTTACATGTAATATAATGCCTTTCAGAGCATCAGTTGGTTTCACAAGTAATCGACGCGCTGACTGTAAAACAGAAATATCATCACATCAAAGTAATACGTTGCAAAATAATCATCATTATCTCGTTAGCAAAAATACTATAGCGTTCATCATTACAACATTGAATGAATTAATCTTTGTTCGATTCAAATGAAAAAATGATATCTATCGGACACATAATCATTCTCAAAACATTTGAATTGAAACAATGTTTCGGAATCTATAATTCCTCTTATTTTTCCTGAAAAGCCGTGCACACGTCTTGATCAATCAGATTGCTAGGAATCATTTGATTATTTTAGAAAAGAAAAAAGTTCACAAACAGTCTATGAGCAGTTCAAGTTTGTTCATAAAAATTATTAAAGGCATGTTTAATGTATTCATGAACAATTCATAAATGTTCATAAAGTCTATGAACTGTTTAGAACTATTTATGAACCAAACGTTTATTAATAGTTTATAAACTCTGTACACTTTTTCTACAAGACCGCAGTTATATGTTGATGTTATGATTTTAATTATCGCATGTCAATATCCATTACTTTGTTTACATGTGATTATTATCCCTTCTCACAAACAATGAAACTATATAGCATACATGTATGACAGCTCCAAAATAATTAGCAACGAACCTTCCCTGTAGCAGACGCCTGTGGTAAACGCTCATGAACAGTTGGGCAATTTCAAGTTCATGAATTTATTTCTAAGGTTGATTGGCCAATCATTATATTACATTCGCGATTGGCATGGTATAATTCAAGAATTTGGTTCAAATGACAATTCAGAGCAGCAGTAAACAAACTTCAGGAGAATTTTTGAACTGTTCATGAAAATCTTGAATAAACCGTTCATAAGTTTGTGAAAACTAATGAACCAAGAAAGAAATGTTCATGATCAGTTCATGAACTTGTTAATTTGTCACAGAGGTAGGTGAGTATCATGAATATATTTCAATCAAACCTTGATAGGATGTCGCGCTGCTGTCAGTAAAGTGATTCTTGATGTATCCCTCACTAATGATGGTTTACCGAGACGTGCTTCGATAAACCTAGAAACAAGTAAAAATGTGTAACAAATATAATTTAATGTCATTGATAATAATTACTGACTGAATAATTATTATTTTCAAATCAGCAGGATGTTAATGGCTGGACCAGGATCTGAACCCATCATTTCTTAGCTAGCCATTGAACAGCAAAATAGTTGCGAAGAAATAAAATGAGAAAGCTATCAACATTCCAGTATTAAACTTTTTTAGTTTTTGTTCGACCAGGACAATAATGTTTGGATCGATATCACATAGAAATCCACAAAATGAAGAATTCAATCACTTCTGGCTCTGCAGCCTCAGGCTTTGATGACTGACCTCAAGTCCCATTTACTGTGATGTGCTGCAATTTGATGTTTTCATAAACTTTGCGTGTTGATGTGGCATAAAATTATGGATAAAAGCATACCTATATCTTTCAATATGATACAAATGTTTTCTAACAATCAATCAAACAGACCAAAGATTTTCAACAGATCAGATCAATGTTTTTGTTCAATTGTTTACAGATACGGTTTTTATTCTCTTTATTAATTAATTAATTAATTAATAATATCTATTAAACTGTATTTTAGGTTATTAGTGAGGAACCTACTGAAAACCATCAATGGTGAGTTGGATGTTTTCCTTGTGAAATATTAAACTAATAATAGTGGCTATAATAAGAAGAAAGCACTAGTTACAACAAAAATAAATTATGGCTCTCGTCACAAACACAACAATCACTCGACAATCAGGAAGTTTGCAGCATTTGGTAGATATAGATAAACTATTTGCAAGAACCAAGGACACATGAGGACACATGTGCCAGTTAGAACATTTTTGATAGCTTAAAAGCTTACGACTTTCAAAATTCTACTGCGTTGATGCGTATTTTTTAGTTTTGAGAAACAATATAATTGTCAAAGGATACTTGTAAGTCTCACTCGCCAGGTATATCAATACCGTCATAAAAATAAATAAGATTTAGAGCAAGGCAACCTCAGCGTATGTTCTCACCTTGCAGTTACACCAGTACCCATTTTAGCAGCATATATTCCTAAAGCCAAAAGACTGACACCTGCCACCTGAAATAATAATATACACAAGATGGATGTGAATTGTTGTGTTCGTTGTGTCAAAAATGCGCAAAATGCAACAAATAAATTAACAAATTTCCAGTTACATCAAGAGAAAAACTGATTTTACTGTGGTGGAAATAGGACCAAATTAAATTATATATCCTGCAAAATTACATTTCAGAAGGCAAGATAAGGCTTGACAAAAATCCAGATAAAAATGATAAAAATGTTTTATGATTCTGGAAGGCGCCACCTTTTTTGCTGGATGCCAGTGTTAACCAAGCTTAATACACGCATCATGCTATCGATTTATTTCAAGATACCTCTGAAAGAAATAACGCTAAAAAAGACAGCCTCTCTCAAATCAATTCATACAACAATTCTCAACATTAAATCCTGCCAGAGCCTAGGGAATGCAATTTGATCACATGTTGCCTTGTCCATAGCTACTCCTGGTTACTCACCGTTGCTGAGATTTTATCCCAATCAGCTAAGAAAGTTGAAACTCCAGTACCAAGAATACTACCAGCAGTTCTAGACAAATTGAATAGAAATAATTATAAAAGTTATTGATCTTTACGGACGATAATATATACTTTAAAGTTAGATACTCAAAAAGAGTAACAAGTACAAGCATATAAGCCTGTGTTATATTTGATAATTACAAACAAAGTAGCATGTATAGCAGAAAGTTGAATTAGTCATCGTTAGCCTATTATAGCAGATTGAGGTTCATTGATCAATAAATAATAACAAACAAAAAATAAAACAGGACATTGAAACGAAATAAATTAATATATCAGAGTTAAGGGTTTCACATAATGTCAAAGTGTCTGATGATCGCATCTGCCTGAAGCTCTTGAGTAACATTAATCAAGAACATGTTTTCTTTTGAGTCTGACATTGAGCGCTATTACTTCTGCCGATATTAGCAGGGCAGTTTTACCATATAGACACTAGAAGCACATGCTTTGTACCCACGGTTTTGAATACAATTTTTGTACAATGTTCAACTTTTCAAAACTAATTTAATAAAATATTAAATATTAAATTTTTGGAATCCTAATAAGAAAAACTAAGTCAAAATGAGCTTTAAGAAAGCTTCTAGGAGAACCCTATTTTCAGAACATTTCTGAGGGAACATGAATCTTAGGCCCCTTTAACTAAGGACTACGAGTCTACGATTACCTAAAGAATACCATGATATTGCTTCCAAGGTCTAAAAACAATCGAAACAGCCCTGGGTGGTCTTACTTTAAAGAGAGAAGAACAGTTTCACGTTTTTCAGCTGCTTGAACTCGAATTTGTTCCAGTCTGACATCTTTGTTTTCTCTTTCAATTTCAGCTCTAGAAAAAAGGACATTATGTTGATAATATCATTTGTTATATAACTGCTGAAAGTCAGCTATTTATTGGATGCTGTCTAGGTGGCCACTATCTACAGGTGGCTGTAATATAGATGTGGATGTAGAAAACAGCTTAGTGCATTGGTTAGCAGGGGCCTGGTGCAAGAAAATTGACTGGTGCAAGAAAGTAAGCGGAGTCCAGGTGAAGAGGGGCAAAGCCAAGCCCTACTAATGAAGTTCGGGGGCATGTCCCTCCGCAAACTTTTTTGAAAATAGAATTCATAGAAGACCTCTATCGCAACTTTAAGGATGCAAATTCAGGTCAACTTGAACAATATAGACATCAATATAATTTTACAAATTCTCAATTTGGCTTGGTCTTTAACAAATAATGTAGATGGACGTCAAGAAGACAACATGTGTGCTTGTGCTTTTAAATTGTTAATTAACAAAAGCATGGTAAAATCGAAAAATAAACGTAGGGTAAACGTAAACAAAAATAAATATAGAAAAAAATGAGCAGATATAATTATATACATACATAAATCAAAATCAATATAGTATAGGCCTTCCAGACAGTGGCACGATTTGCTGAACGTGCACGCTCCGATAATGGAAATTGCAATTTAGAGACGTTCAATATTTCTAATTCGTTATGCCCAGCATTTCCTTTTCAAAAAGGTCCTTAACAATCTTCACTGGAAAAACTAATTTCAACCCTTCAATTCTCATTAAGTTATTGCTTTCTGGCCACGAAAAACATTTAAAATAATATTTAAAATGATAACTAAACACCTTTGATTGTCGCCACTTTGAATTTGATTAGGAAGTCAAAAGGAGGCGAGCTCAAACTTTTAGGTGCAGACTGATACGAAAAATGCTAGGAATGCTAAATATAGCACTTTGATTGGTAAATAGTTGAGAACTTTGAATGGAATGCTACAGATACCTCATCCGTCTGGTGCGAAATCGAACAAATCTATTGGACGAGCAATCAGACTGGAGCGAAATTATGATCACCGATTGGAAGAAATATGAGAATGCACTGTACATAAGCAGGCCCATCACACGATGCTGATAACAATATTAGTGCTACTTTCAACTTACTACGAACAATTCTGACGTAAACTAGACAAAATTTTGTCACAACGGCATTGTTTTCAAGAAGAAAAGTTATTATAAGAACAGCGGCGCCATCAGAGCTTTAAAGTTTTGACTGGTGCGAGCACTTCATTTGCACCGGTCTGAATCTGCCCCTGTTGGTTAGGGCATTGGACATTAGCCCGCAGGGTCTTGAGTTCAATCCCTGGCAGCAAGTTGTCTCACTTGATCAAATAGGCACAAAGGTTTTGACCGTAACACTAGCAAGTTTGTCGAGCTTTGTCTAGCTATAGCCAGAACTTTCAGTTTCACAGAGCAGAACACGGCTTAGAAGCTCTTTCCTATATAGACAGGCGGCGGTTTATGAGGTTGTCTGTAGTAATCAAATATTGTTACAACCCTTACTGTGAGGTATTTGATTGTTTCATTTGATTGTCTTTGAAGACGTAGAAAGAAAGCCAAAAGTAAGATAATGTACATCACAAATATAACCTACACAACTTTGCTAGGTAAATGTGAATTTAACATAGCTTAGAATGGTTATAAATAAACTTACTGTGCCTTCATTTTGGCTTGCATCTTTTTCATTTCATTTTTATGACGTAAATCAGCTTCGTATTCAGCAGTAGCTACAGAGTATAATTACACATAATTAAATATTTACTGTATCAAAAACATGTTGTAATCAATCAAATAAAAAAATCTATCTATAGCAATTTCTCCCTATTAGAAGCAAGGTCAAATATTTAAACACATGGTTGAGATGCAAACAAAGTTAAACCACAACTCTGTCATCAATGGTGGGCGGATCTGATCTGATCTGAACGGATTTCGGTCTTTCGGATCATGTTCGAATTGAGTTTCAGCATTCAGATTGGATTGACATTGCTCTGTCGGATTAAATTGGATTTTGAGATAATTTTTACAATGATTCTGCAGGTTTCATTGTTTTTAACAAAATTTATCATTAGTTTTAATCAAATGATATCTTGCTGTTTGTGACAATTAACACCCTGTAGAGGCAATATAAATAACAATGAATTTCGATAACAGTAAATTTGCAACTTTAGAAATCTTTTCAAAAGGCTACAAAAGAATTAGAATTTAGGACATAAATTTTCGGATCAGCTTAATTTTGAATCTGAAAATTCAGATAGTCCGTACCCGCAGTCAATTTCTGGAAAATCCGATTCGGCGCACACCTCTATTGTAGCCTACATTATATATTGTCTATGAAACAAACAATAAGTGATAGACTTACATCTACGTAGTGCTTCTTGTTTCCTAACAGATTCTTCCTGTTTCGCAAGATTTTCTTCGTTTACTCTGCGCTATTGAAACGAGACGGAAAATAATCATTTTTGGATGACTCACTTGGACAATATTAAACCATCAAACAGCAAAAAGTAACGCCTACCGGAGTAAAAAATGTATGACTTACTTGTTGTTGCAGTTGATCTTCATAACGTTTTCTAGCAAGACGATCTTGATATTGGGCTCTCTGAATCAGACATGAAAATACAAATGTTGAAAATAGACTAAGGATTCAGGCTGAAAACAGACTGAAAAAAGATAACTTTTGGAGTTTATATAAAGGCAGAAAAAGATTGAAATCCTTTAAAAGACGAAATGATTTCATGTCTGCTAACTTAACAAAATAAGAATAGACCTACGTACAGTGGAACCCACTTATATGCAATTTGGATAAGTGAAATCCCTGCTTATAGGCAACCTAGCTTTAAAATCCCATTGAATATTCTGTGGTAACGTCTTTGTTAAATAGCTTTGGATAACTGTTAATGGAATCCGCTACTAAATTTGATTTGAACTTTTAAAGCAGGTAGGCTAACATTGTTAGGCTATGTCCTAAAAAGCCAGTACAGAGGGATATTTCTGCAAAGTACGTAGGCCTACACAGCCGTGATAATGAAACACCTTTCATAAACAGTTAGACTCAAGAATGTGCATCATTTCACATTAATTAACTTTCAATTAAATAGTCCATAAAATATCGATTACAATTGGTTAACTGTTTGAAGTTCATGAACTATGCAAGAGATAGTTGCAAAGTCAATATGAGCTTTTATGAACTATTCTGATACAGTCTTGAAATGTTCATATTTTATCCCCAAACTGCTTCTGAAAGTTGCTCGCACTTTGTATATGATCAGTTCTTATTTCTCGACTTTGACATATATTTTTTGACAATTGTAAGATGACATTCATTGTATGGATTAAAACAGTTTGAATATGGATTGGAAAAATATTGCATTAATGCTAAAACTCTTGAAAATAGTAGCCTAGGAATAATATTTGAAAGCTTGTTCTATCATAATTATAAAAACCTTAAATTTAATAAATTCTGCAATGAATGCCTTAAAATTTAACATACTTGTTCTTGTTGAGACGTTTCAGCTGACATTGTTTTTCTCTTCTCTTCTTGCTCTACGCGAATCCGATCACTTCTTAATTGTTCAACTGCGGCTTCATTTTGCTAAATAACAAGAAGTTCATCACAATATCAGGTAGTCACAACATCAACGATAGAGCTCTTTAAATATTTCCCTAATCAGAATCAGGATTTGTAAAGGTGTGGATTTGAATCCTGTTCTGAGTCCAAAGAATGATTAAAACTTGTCCCAGTCAGGGTCCGACAAAATGTTTTACCTTCCACAAACCTTATATTGTTAGATAAACGTTAGAAAAATGTTGAAGTAATTTTACTGATATAAAAGTGTAAAATCGAAGCTTTATTTTAGCTTTATATCCAACATTTTGGCTAACCTTCTGAATTTTCTAGCCTTCCGCAAACTAGGTTTCCAAGTTTCCAGACTTTGTCGGATTCTGGTCCCAGTTTTCCGGGATTGGTTGCGATGCTCTAATTGTTGATTTTAGATATGCGTAGTACAAAGCACCAGACATACCTTTAGGTTGCTTTGATGTTCAAGTTGCTTGGTTTGTTCTTGAAGTTGTGTTATCTGTAGAGCTTGTTGCGCATTTGCTAGAAATGGTAAAAATCACAATAAAAATTAAGGATATGAGATTTGTTCTGAAAATAATCTGTTTAGCCGATCATTGGATCTATTTTTTGCAATCTAAAAATAATTGACGTTGACAAATAAATTAATTTTTAATTGTTGAACCGATTATTTTGAAGAATTTCTAAGCAGTTGCCCAGCAATTCCCTAAAGATGTTGTTTACAATTATTATCCTACATGAAAGATATGCTGTCTTTCTAATATGCCAGAGATCATATACGTCAGTTAAATGCAGAAAAGGACCAGTCTGCAAATTATGGCAATGAATCACCCGAGATTCAACGATAATTCAATTTTTACGGTCAAACATATTGGCTAAAACTGCCCTTCTTTGCAGACTGAGAAAAGGACATTTTTTGACAAGATCCCGGGGACGCCTGCAAAACATTTACTCTCAGACGCATCAGAGAAACATACTTTTTTCTAGATTATACACAGGTAGTTCATCAAATATTTTACATTTACGGACATGACTGTGGTTATTGTTTGTAATCATTTGATTTATAATTAATTTGCTATTGATAAATGTGTGTATTTTTTCTTGTAGCCTACTCTCTCATACCCTATATACTTGATCATACTCATCTGGTGTTAGTCAAACGTCACAGCAACAGATTATATTACACTTCAGTCAGTCAGAGTTGCTAGTATCAACTACCTATCCTATGCATTTTGTAAATCTGCATGAAGCTTACTCAAAAGTGAGTCTTTATGAGAACTCATTGGGAAGTGTCCTGCTGTCTGCATATAGTAACTTATGTGTGAAGTTGTTTAAGAATCTCTAATGCGTGTATCAGCGGCTTTCCTGGGGGGTGACCCCCGGGCTCCCAGGGGGGTTAGTAGAGTTTTGTTAAGAAATAGATGCCCTAGGGGGAAAGGGTTTTGTCGTCCTTCGAAAACTTTATTTACACCCCCGGGCAATGTAATTTATGGTCAGCAGGTTTTTATAAAAAATATTGCTGTCAGAATTGTTGTACATTGCACATTTATGTGTGAGAAATTGTATTAGTATTTTTGTTGTCGTATTCATTGGCAATGCATTTTGTGCAGATATTCCCTAATTTTAACATTTCTCAATATTTAACATTAGAAAGTTAGATTAAATATTATAATCAAAATAATGTTACTTAATAGTATCAAATCCCATGTTAACTCTCTTATGCATATTTGTGAATCTTTTTACTTATTAGTTACGTTCTTACCTTGAATTTGTTAATGAAAGCTAAATATATCTGGCCCTGGGGGAGGGGGAATTGCATAATCAATATTGCCCCTCACCCAGGGGGATTAAATTAGTTTGGTGAAACCAATTTAGCAAATCCCCGGGGTTACCCCCGGGAAAGCCGCTGACACACGCATAATTTATGTGTTAAGCTATGACATCACATGTCAATTAGGCCTAGAACACATGCATTTTGATTTGATGGCTGATGTAATGTCAGTGACTAGGTGGACCATGCATAGAATAACATATTGCAGTTGGCATAAAAATATGACAAATGTATTTTACCTGATCTATCAAGGTCTCTTGCAGCTTTAGCAGCTCTTTCCAAACCTGTTGGATCGAAATTACTCCAACCTCTAGTTCCTTTACCCTTCTCTTTATCATCAGATTTTCCATCTTTTCCACCATCGCCATCACCTGTTGGCGGACCAGGTGCATAACTTGAAAAATCAGGCGGAGGTGCATCTCCTTTACCTTTATCAACACCGAATAACCAAGACATAGTTAGTCTTTTTATTATTTATGATTCTAAATATGTCTAAAGTGAGGGAAACTTCTAGTTTTAAAAGTTTTTATGGAAAGTCTCACGTGTAGTGTGTCTCACTATCATGATTTGATAACATCCAAACAAGGCTGAGATTTTTGTTGTTCTATGAACAATCTAAGTATAGAAGTTTTGAGGAATTTGATGAATGAATAGAAATTAAATCAAGAATTTTATTGGAAGAAAGAAAATATAATTTGAAAATTACTCAGTTATATCGACTTATTATCAATGTTTGAGTTTACACTCTGAGGATATACAGTTAATGTAGCATCGTTGTACATGTTTGTACTAGCTCAAAATAATGATACACTTTTTTTTAAATTTTGAGTTAATGAGGCTTAGTAAATTATCAAATCGTCGTATGATGATCGTATTTAAATACAATGTCGATATTAAAAATGTGCATCAAAACTCGAATGATGATCGTAACGAAATGACGTCATTGTATCGTAGGTTTTGCCGCTGTCCGTCTGTATCGTGGACCCGCCCTTCAAATTTCCTATTTTCTCAACGAAGCAACAAAGAAAGATTTCAAAAGCAACGTAGAAGTTATTTCATTTATCGTTGTTTTTGCGTTGTAAACGACAAGGTTATCCTGTACAATAAGAGACTGAATACTGGTTTTCCTGTTCTTCGGTTTTTGGTTGTTCAATTCCCATCACAACCTCCTATTTTTTACATTTAACATTGGACTAAATTGGACTTCGAATTCAAAATGTAAGCGGTTTTTGTCAACTATGTAATGTTTTCTCAAAGTTTTACTTTATAACGTAATAAAAGATTCGAGTCACTAGTATCATTTTATGAAGTGCCCTGATATGATTTTAACTGCTATGAAACTCTTACTTATTTAGATTAGTTATAAGATTAACATTGTGCAACTCTTAATTAGTAAGAATATATGTAGGCCTCCTATTTTATTTCAAATAGCTAATTCAGCATTTCAAATGGGATTCTACCTACTTTAACAGGAGATAATTATATCTATGAATCATTCCGCAGTATTGAATAATGGAAGCGAAATATTATAATTTTGTTTGCTTGGCCAATTTTGATGTTCAATTGTGGGCTAGTTTGTAGTTCTTGTCAGCAAAACATCTTATCTCAAAAACCCCAAATGAGTAAAGCGTTCGTTCCCCAGCAACAGCGTCTTATAATATTGTTGTACTGAAAGTGCGATGAAATTAAAACTAATGTAATATTCTTCCGTGCTTCTTTTTTCAATTAAACATACCATGTTCGCTGTTTACAAATGTATTTCATATCCATAACAATGAAAAATCTTTATTTCTATGCTGACAATTAGTTTAAAGATTAATGATAAATGTAACTGTCTTTGCAACAATAATACGTCATAAAGCAAACATTGTGTGCTAATATATTGTTTATTCAAACTTTAATTCATCCCCCTATGCAGAATTACACTACCCTATTATTATGTTCAATTTAAAACATTATATTAAATATAGCATTGCAAAATAAACAAACCTTAGTGTAGATTTATTTATCAGTTCGATTAAATAAGATTGCATGCCTTGGGCGTGGCGGTGTGAAGGTGCAAGAACCAGAGGTGTACGGGTTCAAAATTTCAGACTCCGAATCAACTCGAAAAAAGTCCTTATAGAAGCATTTTAGTCCGGCTCCAAAAATACAAGAAAAATTTACTCCAACTCAAAATTATTTCAGACAAAATCCTGTCCAAAAATTGATTAATTTGTCAGCCCAAAATTAAGCATACATAGAAAGGTTCGAAACAACCACAATTAAATTAAGCAATTGGCGCACAGTTTCCTATGAGCTATTGATATTTGGCTCACAAGAGGCACGTAAGGAGAAAACAAGAAGGCATCAGAAAATTTTCGTATACTGTAGTATATAATAATTAATAATACTAATATTTACAACGTCATTAAACTAATCACACTTAGTTGTAAATTAGGCACACCGGAGTGTATTGCACAGCGTTGTAAAACTAACACGTATATGATTAATAAAACAGAGTTACACAAGTTATCTTGATGTTTGGTCGTTTGTCTTATTTCGTCCTTAAAACTCTATAATACAATCTTACATGGCGCAGTTATAAAGTTCAATAGATAAAGTTATTTATTGAATCATTGTTATTAATGTTCAACGGACTTACATGGTTATAATCCAGCGAAAACTCAGTATTTATTTCGTGGTTTATTATGGCTAATAAGAACCCAACGAAAGCGGATTTGGAAGCAGAAGTAGTTCAACTCAGACAAGAACTAGCTAATTCCTCGAAAGATCCAATGCTGTTAATCTTACAATCGGTTACTGACCAGCAAACAAAAATGCAAGAAGTAATGATGGCTCAACAGCAAGAAATGCAAAAGGCGTTGGCGGAAGCAATGAAGTCACAGGGTGAGTCACTTACTAATGCTTTCAAGACTATGAATATGGGCACTTCAACTTCGAATGTCCATCAAGGCTCTTCTAATTCACCAGCAAATCTTCAAACAGCCAAACGTATATCAATGCCGAAACTTAAAAGTCCTGAAGGCATGAAATTGATAGATTTTCGTGACTGGGAAATCAGATTTAATGATTACGCGGCTGCTACGAGACTACATCAAGAATGTGATTTAAACGCACGCCGAGGTTTATTAAGATCAACACTCAACGAAGAGTGGACAAAAATGTGGACCCAAGAAATTATCAAAATAAAAGATACTGATGATATTGCTGAAATTATTAAGGCATTAAAAGATTATCTGCGAATTCATCGCCACCCACTTGTAGACCGACGCGTTTTTATTCAACGTGATCAACAACAGGGGGAAAGCGTTAACAATTATTACGCCGCACTGAGGGAAATTGATGAAGACTGTGGATATTCCACCGAGGATTGTCCAAACCATGCAATTCATCGTGAAGAACGATTAAGGGACCGTGTTATATCAGGCCTAATGGACTCAGGAATGAGACAAAGGGTACTCGAAACACCGCTTGAAAATTTAAGTTTAAAAGCTACTTTAGACATTTGCCAAAATTACGAGGCAAGTCGTAATGTTGATGATCAATTAACAGAAAAAAGCGTGAACGCCAACAGAGCGATGTCCGCCTACAAAAAACAGAAGTTTCAAAAACAACCGAAACAGTTTCAAGCCGCGAAAAATACTGGCGCGAAAAACACGGCAAATGACGCATGTGGCCGATGTGGAACCAAACATGAAAATGGAGATTGCCCTGCCATCAATTTAGAGTGTCACAAATGCAAGAAAAAGGGTCATTTGCAGAAGTTTTGCTTTACAAAATCACAAGTATCGCAAAACTGTATTGAAATTGCTCACATAAGTAGCCACCAGGAAAATTTGATTGCACTGCAAACCACCCATAGAAATCACAGCAAGCAAATAAATTGGCTAGCTGATACTGGGGCAGGATGTGACGCAATGGGACTCCAAGATCTTCACCAATTAATGGGGGCTAATGATGTTGACTTTAAGCCTGAAAATGAACAATTAGTGGGACCAAATGGTTCCCCTCTAGAGTCGCATGGGTATGTTATTATGGAAATATTTCGTGAAACTCATAGGTGCAAGGCCAAAGTACACATTTTGAATGAAATAACCCATCCTTTATTAGGCAGAGCAGGTTGTATTGCTCTCAAATTGATTCCTAAAGAATGGCCCAAGGTCCCGTTACAAACATTATCCCTGGGACCCCCAAGCATTCCTAAAGCAACCCACATAGTGTCCACTTCGAAAGATTCAAGTCAGGACCAACTAAATCAACCTAGTCAGCCACTAGAGCCCATCAGTCAAGCAGACGCACCTACCTGGCCTGGTCAAGCTATAGCCATGGACCTCTTCAGTCATGCTGGTAAAGAATATCTGGTGATTGTCGATCGTCTTTCTGGATGGCCAGAAGTATATGACCTTGGTAGAGGAGGAAGCAATACTGACGATGTCGTAGAACGCATAACTCAATGGAGCGCTAAACTTGGCATTGCAGTCAACCTAGAATCTGATGGTGGCCCACAGTTCAAGTCACAAGACTTCAAAAAATTTTGTCAAGTGTGGGGTATAAAGCATGATCCCTCGTCCCCATACAACCACCAAAGTAATGGATTTGCTGAAGCAGGAATTAAATCTATGAAGACTTTAGTAAAGAAAACCACGCCTAAAGGAAATATTAATACAAAGGAATTTTTGGAAGGTCTATTAGAGTATAGAAACACCCCCAAAAAGGATGGAATATCGCCAGCACAACGTCTCTTTGGACGCCCAACTCGAACACGCCTGCCAGTTGGACCCGCAATATTTTGTAAAGATATAAGAGAAGAAATCAACGCTGCTGATAAGAAAGCTATCACTCTCCGGCAGAAGGCAAAGGCCTACAAGGACCAACATTCCAAACCCTTAGAAGATTTATTACCTGGTACAGTAGTATTGGTACAAAATCCGAAAACACAACAGTGGGACACCGTTGCCAGCATAATTGAAGCATATGAAGGTCGACACAGCTATCTAGTAAAGACAGAAACAAACCGCCTCAAGTGGCGAAACCGACGATTTCTCCGCCCCTACCAGCAAGACCCCGCCCAAGGCATAGACCAAGGCAAAGACCAAGACAAAGATAAAGACAAAGGTCAACAACAAAGTTCAACCCGTATCCGTCGTACTCCGAATTGGTATCAGCCATAAAGACGAAAAAAGGTATTGAACTTATGTCTCCGAGGGGAGGCATGTAGTATATAATAATTAATAATACTAATATTTACAACGTCATTAAACTAATCACACTTAGTTGTAAATTAGGCACACCGGAGTGTATTGCACAGCGTTGTAAAACTAACACGTATATGATTAATAAAACAGAGTTACACAAGTTATCTTGATGTTTGGTCGTTTGTCTTATTTCGTCCTTAAAACTCTATAATACAATCTTACATATACCTAAAACATTGCTTTGTAATTTATTGTGATTGTGAAGATCACTCTAATCTTACTTTGTCAAGATATTGTCAGCTACTTGGAAACACTGTTCAGATCGTAATTCGTATTTAATTGAAAACATTTACAATTTTGTATTCTTTTCTATCGAAGATTAATTACACGAATAAAAAATAGCAGGTGCTAAGACAAAATAGACAAAATGATCACAATCCAAGATAAAATTGCAAAATGTTGTACTCACCGTATCTCAATCCACAGCTCACAACGATATATTCCCATGTGGTACACTCGTTTACATTAATGCAGAATACAATGGACCTCGTTTTATATTTTTCTGTAAATTTCTTTCTGTTTTCTGTAAATCAGACGTGCCCGTAGTTCCAGCGTAGTTTGTAAACAATGTTCGTTAAAACAGGGGACTCTTGAACTGTCACTGTGTGGCCTGGCCGTAGACTCTAAGTTGTAAATCAGAAATTTAATAAAACAGTAGTTTAACAAGTGTACAAATCTACTGTTTCATTAAGTTTCCCATTTACAGAGAGTCTGCGGGTAGGCTATATACTGAGAATCCAGAAAGGCTAGCACAAATTCAGATTAAGAAAAATAGGAAGTTTTTATAATCAAAAGAAAGCTGATTACTGTGTATTGTTTTTGTTTAGGTCTAATCAACGGCTTGTGCACACACAGAAGCAGGTAGACGAGGTAAGGGGAATTACACAGTTTGTATATATCTGTATAGCATGAGTCACATATGAGTGCCCTGTTAGCTCAATGGCAGACTATCCGACCGTGCAACAGGCAGGAGATCATGGTTATATTCATCATCAGTTCCCACAGGTTCTTTGTATTCTGCCTGAAAATTTGTTATGTCCCTGTGAAGGGGTTGTAGTGCAATTGATAGGGTGTTGGACCTCAGCCCGGAAGCTTCTGGTTCCAATCCCTAGAAAGACCACTATTGGTTGGCGTCAGGAAGGGCCAATAAACTAAAATACGCTCCAGAAATACTTACCAACTAACCAAACACCCCGGTGAAGAAAAGCTAGTAACTTACCTAGTTTGTTTGTGACTAAATGATAAATGCAAAGATAACAAGCACTTGTGCTCAGGGTCCGACAAAAGTAGGAATCCTACAATCCTAGATTCCAGAAGGCTAGACCAATTTCAGAAGAAAATTAATATTTTTGATGATTTATTGGTCAAACGTCAACAAAAAAATTCAGAAGAAAATGTTGAAATGCCTCTAGGATTCCAGAAGGCTAAACTTTTTGTTGGACCCTGCTTGTGCTTATGATGAGACAATCAATCGAGATTCTTTTTGTGAGTGGGATTGAAGAGAGTAGAATAAACCTCACCCGAAATGTCCCTCTTAAATTGAAGCCTGGTTCTGGTGTTTTGGTTCGTCATTCTTTGTCACTGTTCGTCAGGGTCCGACAAAGTCCGGAAACTTGGAAACCTAATTTGCGGAAGGCTGGCAAAATTCAGAAGAAAATGGCAAAATGCTAGATGTTAAGCTACAGTATTGTTTTGATTTTACGTTTTTATGTCTGTAAAATTACTCATTTATCAAAACATTTATCTAAAAATTTAAGGTTTGCGGAAAGTAAAACATTTCGTCGGACCCTGATGTTCGTTGTTGACTTTCCTTCAGCTGATTCAATCCGATAACAAATATCTCATATCATCTCGATATTGTAATTTTCAACCGTAATCCGATAACAAATATGAAAAATGCTGGCATGTTATAGTTCTGATATTAGCCTACAAGTATTAAAAATGGAGTTATAACAAAACTAATCTGGG
The DNA here is from genome assembly GCA_916610825.1 of Haliclystus octoradiatus. Lineage (NCBI taxonomy): Eukaryota > Metazoa > Cnidaria > Staurozoa > Stauromedusae > Haliclystidae > Haliclystus > Haliclystus octoradiatus. The sequence continues at coordinate 3,612,025 of OU744453.1, read as the reverse complement.
AAGATTCCCTGTCCAATAGCATCATTACCTGGAGAGCTTAATGTATTGTTAATTCTGTACTATTTTATTTTATATTCCTTTTTGCAGGTAGTGGATATTATGAAACAGAATGTCGATAAAGTTCTTGAACGTGACGCAAAGCTATCAGAACTTGACAATCGGGCTGGTATTACTCCAACTACTTTTTACATTGTACTGTATTCAGCGTCCAACAAAAGTGGGGATCCTGGAAGGCTAGAGCAGAATCGAAGAAATTTGATAATTTTCTGATTTATAGGTCAAGCCTGACTGCCTCAACAAAAAGTTTATAAGAAAATGTAGAAAATGTTTTGAGGTTAAGGAAGGCCTTTGTTGGACACCGATTGTATTGTATATGGATAAACTGAACTCTGCTCTGCAGTTTTAGAATGCATTAAATATATTTAGTCGAAACCGACTAGGGTACTATTCGATGAGCTGCATTCTGATTGGCTGCTCAATCGTTGACTATTTTCTCATAGTCAACGCTGGCAAGTTCCCTCGCAAATTTCAAAAAGTAAACAAGCGATTCGCAAAAGTCTCTGAATCAATTTTATACGAGTCTTTATAAATTCTGTGCACAAGAAAACAGAATAAGCAAAAAATTATGAGTTTTAATGGTAGGCTATACATATGCATACACAATTTTAAAATTATTTAACAATCTTCTTGCAATTCTTTCGTCGCTAGTTTATTGCAGATTATCTCGCTAGTCAGCTAAAGTTTATAAACAACAAACTTTTAACTTTTATATTACAAACTGCAAACATTTATATATTTTCAGATACTCAGTAGTTATCTTGCTTAAGCTTTCTATTTTGTGGAGTTGTATTTGTGTAGCCAGTATTAATATCCAACTGTTTTATTTTGAAAATTAAATCTAAATCAAGTTGAATTAAAATTCATCCTCCAAATCACGACGCTGCAATCGTCATGGATGCCTTTGATTGACGGTTGTATTAAAAATTAATTATGCAAGAAGCAGATACATAGGTTGAATTCTTTTGATATGTTTTGCTTGTACCACTAATTGGTTTCTACTAAAACAATTAGACAACTCGCCCTTGTTGTCTACCGTCTTGAATAGTCACGTCGGCGGCCTCGGTGACTATTCGACGGTAGACAACTCGGGCTCATTGTCTAATTGTTAAATAGAGAATGACATTGCCTTCTTGTTAGGTGTCTATTGTATCATTGTTTAAACTTGTATCTGTTGAATAATTTTGTAAGGTGCTCTACAAGCTGGTGCTTCACAATTCGAAACAAATGCTGGTAAATTAAAGAGAAAGATGTGGTGGCAAAATGCAAAAGTAGGTTAAATAAAATAAAAAATAATTTAATTATTGTTTGAAAGTTGCATTAAGTGTTAATTATTATTTGTTGACCTAGTCTGCATTACAGACCGCGATTCATTCACAAAAGAATAGGGTCTGTGTGATTTGCACAATTCTCTGTCCAGCCACTCTACGATAACGTAGAGCGGAAGTTTCTGATCGATGCATGGTAAATCTATTGTTCTTAGATAATAAATTCATCACCTCTATTCGATCAATTAATTGTCATCGCTACGAAGCCTAAAATAAAACTTATTGCAATCACGTCAACTGAAGTGAACAAAGTAATGTGAGAATCCCGGTGAGAATCACCTTAATCTTGCATAATTATGTGACATCAATCTTATTCTGATACGAGGCCCGAACTAAGAAACTGAGCAATCACACAGAACCTATTCTTTTGTGAATGAATTGTGGTCTGTAACGCAGGCTATTGTTGACCCTGACCAAGAGGATTTACTAAGCTCCAATGGTATAACAAGCGTACTTCAGACCTGATTATATTTGGTCAACTGTGATTCAAATCTCCTGACTTTATCTACATCAGATGAGTACCATCTCCCATGAGCAGCTTTTTGTGCTTTGAGTTGATTTTCAAATGTAACACAATGGTATTTTTGTGATGAGATATGTTTATGAGATATGAAATGGACTTTTTCAAGTGTTGCGACTCTGTGAAGCGGGAAAATAAAAATGCTGTGATTCATGAAAGGTATGATGAAGTTTAAAGGCTCGAAAATGATTATTAACAATTTTTAATGTGAATGTTTGCGAAACGTGATGTTTGCGAATGTTTGCTCTTCCAAAATAACTTTTCATAGCTTTTTGTTCAAGTAGTGAAAAGTGAAACAATAGATTTTAAGCCTGTGAAATGTGATGGTATGCATGGACAGCATGTTTCCCATTGATTCACCTCCCTCTAAAGAATTGATGATAAAGATGATGTGGATTTTATTTCTTTTTCTCAGATGTGGATCATTTTGATTGTTGTTATTCTTGTAATCATTGCCATTATCGTCAGTAAGTATCACATTTTAAATAAACGTGGTGTGATTTATTTAACATTTAATAGGACCCAAACTATTTGATGATCTGAACTCTGATTGGTTGCTCAATCATGCACCATTTTTCCATATACCATATTTCTAAAAATTTAATCAATAATTCAATATTCATATTGATTGATAATTGATGAGTAATTGTTTTTGTAATTATCTTTGTACTATATGTCAGCTTTTACTAAAGCCATCAGAGACCTCAGCCTTTTAGTCTACATCTACAAAACTGGGGATCCTAGATCACACGCAATTTGAGCAAAGCTTGAAAAAAATGAAAATTTTCTGATTTATTAGCCAATTATCAACAAAAAGTTCAAAAGAAAAACTTCCTTGGATTCCAGCCTAACTCTTTTGCCAGGCACTGGTCTATACTGTCTTTGAATAACCTGAGCTGCCATATAGTATACAGTAGACAACTCAGCTACTTGGTCTCTATGTTACTGTTTTGAAGATCAACTTTTTCTTGAAGCATACATAATAGGAGCAGAGGTTTTGGTAGCTGAATGGGGAAGAACTATTCTTTATGAAAATATATTAACAAAACAATACACTTGATGAGGCTGGTCTGCTGTGTTTCGTCCCTGCTAAGGGACTCATCAGAGACCTTTCTGATGCCGTAGCTCGTCAGGCATTGTGTCTTAAGTCCCGCTAACAAATATGGTGACAACCTATGTGCATATCGCATGCGCAGTCCTGGTTGTGTAACAACATGACTTATCAGGGACCAATACAATACACATTTTTCAAATTCTGCTAAATATTTAAATATGATAAATTGATTAAAACGAATAGCACTGTTCATCTCTGTTATTAAAATAAATGATTTAAAATTAGAATAAACATTATTTTCGACTTCATTATACCGAGTAACGACAATTACAACTCATACTAATCTGCAACGTTTTTTATCTATTTATTATTAAATCATCGCCAAGTATAAGAGAGAGAGAACAGGTTTACATCGTAATAATAGTTTAAAAATTATCTACAGTACATACCTCTCATACAGTACAAATATTATTTTGAATTTAAGTTTTTTAAAATTCTACTAAAATATTTAATCAAAAAGTAATTATTATCTTTCTAATAAAAATTTTGGAAATAATCGAACCAACTTCTCAATCGTGATTATTGGCTGATTGTGCCGTTTATATTTTCGCACAAAGAATGGCAATAAAAAATGGGTCGAAAGCATAGAGCATTCGATCAAGTATCATTTCATTAGATGACCCTCTAGAAAACTATCCAAGAAGAGTGAGGTTTCCTCTCTAAATATTAGATATCTAAGCTTCAACAAGTTTATCGAAAGCTCCGATAAACAAAGAACGGTTTCGAACGTCCAAACAAAGCACACAAAATACCTTTTTGTGAAATAAATCTTGGTACTTTTTTATAATCAGATGTAAACAGGCGCTCGATCTGCATGGAAGATATTACACATTAAAATTCTTATATAAACTTAAACATGATAAATTTGATATAAATTTCTCTTGTTTGTTTTTTTCTACATAAATTAATCAACTTTTGTTTATTTTATTTTTTTAGTTTGGGTTGTGGCTGATAGTGATAATAGTTAATACATGCATACATCTGGATTTTTGTTGTTGTTTCAAAATTAACAATATGTTTTTTTTTTATTTCATTTTTCAGTTTGGGTTGTTGCTAGTTAATAGTTACTAATCTATGCACCATCACTAATCCAATATTTCACACGATTAACACAAACTTTTGTGGGCAAAAGTCCATGTTCTTAATCTGGGAATATAATTAGCTAATAATTAAGAATAATTAGCTGTACGTAACCATAACAATGTTTGTATTGTTTATTATTGTAATATTATGAATTATGATAATTAATGTTTGTTTATGATAATAGTTATGTATTCTATATTGATGTGAATATGATTTATCCTGTATTTCTATTATAGTAATGATATTAATTATATAAGTATTGCAGTTAAATTACTTTCAATGTATTTGTCTAAAGTTCTGTGCTGCATCAATCTTCTGTTTCATAGGCATACTATTAAATCTGTTATAACGGTCACCTCTATACAGCCGTCACCTGCACATACAGCCTACTGGTCACTTTTGCAATGTCTAAAATAATATTTTCTACTGAATCAACCCTGTATATAAAGATCACATGCATATAGTGTTCAATTTATTGATCTCGTAAATGCAAGGAACTGACTTCACATTATAAAATAGCTAGGTCAAAATGAGTTGGGCAATATGGTGAAAAATTTGATCTACTTCTAAATTGACGCTAAAAATTAATCACAGTAAACCCAATGCGAGAGGAGTGAGCCTCAGCCGGTATAGACCGGTATCCAATATTTCCTCTACTAATTGTTCAAGAGTGCATATCGTTGCGAAGAAAATAGAGCTTTCATCGTTGCGAAGAAACTCATTGCGAAGAAAATCATTGAGAAGAATTTTCTTCGCAACGACATGCCCCCTTATTCAATAGTTACAAGTTACCAACTGTTAAAAATCAAAGCTTTAACTTATTAACTGTTACAAATCAAACTATTCAGCTTTACCTATTTTGCATTATCACTTCCACAATAATATATATAATAAAAATTGAAAAAAAAATCTAATCATAAAGAAAAAAGTACCAAGTACAGTCAAACCTGTTATAACGGTCACCTCTATAAAACAGCCACCTGTCTATAGTGGTCACTCTTGCAATGTCTAAAATAATATTTTCTATTGAATCAAACCTGTATATAAAGGCCACCTGTCTATAATGGTCAATTTATCTACCTCTCGTAGCTGACCGTTATATACAGGTTTCACTGTATCGATATTTAGTGTCCAGTAGGTAGCACAAGTCCAACAAATCATAAACACTTAAGAATGCCCCTTCCAGTGTCTATGAGCAAATGTAACAGTTTCTTTTTATCGGTATGTTGAGAAGAATACTATATTAATATTATTATTGAACTCAGAAAACAGTAGCATCTTAACAATTGAAAAAATGTTTAATTTTTTTGCTGTGGAACTTTGTTTGTTGACGTTCAGATCTTCGGAATTCGAAACAAGCAATTTTTCAATTGTTATCTAGTTTCTAGTTTCAAAAGTGCCACAAATACAAACGTTGCATTCTTGTCCGTATAGGGAGAATAACAGTAATTAAGCAAAAAGAACCGGGTGGATTGGTTAAATTGTATTATCTTTGATGCCTTCTGATAAGCTATACATTAGGTGTTGACTTTGCGCAGTTTTCGTGAACACTTCAAAAATTAGTTTTGCCTGGGTTTAGCGTAAGAGTCTCAACTAAAAAATGAGGCTCTATAAAAATTTTCAATCAAGGAATACATCTAAAAATTGAGAGCTGAGTGTATACAAAAATATCATAAACCTCTATTTTTCAACATAACACATTTTGACCTACAGGTTCACGGTCACTTTGACCTTTGAAAAATCAATTAACAAATCCTTGAACCCAATGAAAACATGAAAACAGTCATGTTTGAATATAATGGCATTCAGGACATCGAGGAGTTTTTATGTTTCCCTTGATGATCTATTATCTAACTCAAAAGATAAACAGATACTTCAAATATAAATACCATTTCTTTTTCTTAAGAAAATCAAATCTGATGCCACTGATCAGAATATAATGTAACTGATGACAAATATTAATATATAAAATCTTTTAACATTTGTCATATAATACTCTTCTAGCGAAAAATACAATGAATTCATGAACTTCACAAATAATTTATAAACAGTCCACAAACGTAAAATGGTCTGTTTTTATTAACTTTTCGTGAACCGTTCATGAACATTTGGATCATTTGACATTTATGAACTCAGGCATGAGAGTCAAGCTCAGTCAAAAAAAAAGGAAAAACCTTTGAAAAATACCAAAACAATAAAAATAACATTGCTTTGAGTGAATTTCCTTTGTTTCAGAGCTGATAGAAAACGAGAAAATTAGCTTTTGGGAGGAACTCTCTCGTGCCTGTGAACTGTTTCACAGAAGAATTAAATAACTATTTATGAGTCACAATATAATAGCAATGTTAATATAAAAACGAATTACATAACCATCATATTCAAGCTTTCAAAAGTTGCTTAGAAAAAAGATCAGCTATCTTGAAAATACTATTTGGTTCATCATCACTAAATAAAGGTCCTAATTTGCTCGGAGATCTTTTGAATGATGTACCACCTTGAGATTTTTCTTGTGGCCCAGGTGATAATATTAATGATCGTCTCATCATTTGACGGCAGTATAAATGCAAGAAATGTCGCTGAAATAAAGTAACGGTGATTACTAAAATCTCGTTTCATTGTCAGTAAAAACAATGAGAACCCTTGAGAAAACAATTAGAGAGTTCATGAACTCCACATGAAAGTCAAAAAGCCTTTTCATGAAATTGTGTAATAGAAGCAGCAATTCACATGATACATTAAAAATTGTGTTTTCTTTCAACACCAAATAACTAATAAATTGCAAACATTAAAAACCACATCAATGTTTATATAACTCAGTTTGACAAACAGTGAATCAAAATATGAAGACTTCAAGAAAATGATTGATTGAATTTGGACAAAAAAGACCTAATGCAATGTCTTCTGACAAAATAAGAAGAAATCAAAGCAATGGCATTTCAATGAATTGACTGCTTCAAACAGTTCAGGAGCTCATGAACAGTTCATGAACAGTTCATGAATGTTAAATGGCTCCAATTTTCCTGAACTGTTAATGAATACTTGATGAACCCTCACAGGCAGTTCATGAACAGTTCATGAACAATGCATAAACAGTTTATAAAAATTTGGGGTCATTTAACGTTCATGAACGGTTCATGAACTCCTGAACTGTTTTTGCGGGGAAGTCTCACTTCTGTGTTATACCGATCTTCATGGATTGAAAAGTGAGGATGATGAAATTGAAAATGAAAATAAGGCAACGAAAAAAAGCAGGACTCGAGCCAGTCAAATTCAATGACAGTCTAACAGAATATTATAAACAGCAGCTCAGTTGGCAAATTTGTACCCTTTGTTTCTTTAAAGTTAGGAAACACAAACAAGTGAAGTGACCATTAGCAAGTATCTTTCTGGACTTTTTCTTGAATGGCTCATGAGAATTTTTGATATTTCACGTTCATAAATCAATTAAAGGAGCAAAATTGACTGGCATGCTCTACGAGCTCTGCGTGTTTGACGTTCGTATTGTTTCTGTACCTGAAGCCATGCTGCAGCACTGACTGACGTTGATTGTTAAATTTGAGCTAAGCTTAATTTAAGTTGAGCTCGTAGTGACCGCCGGTCAATTTCGCTTCTTTAATTGTTCGTAAAATGTCCACAAAACTAATAAACGACCTGGTAATAAACTAAGTCATGCAAAACTGTTTCATAAGGGTTTCTCTATGGAGAAATTAATTTCAAAACATTTTTAAAATACTTCAAATAAAGAACATACCAGTTCACTTCCAAGTTCTCGTCGTAGTAATTGTTTTGCTTGCATTTCAACAGAAGGATGTTGTAGGTACAAAGACGCTTGTGATAAAATAACAACTAAAGAACTTTCTATTACCATTGTTAATTGTTGCCTAAATATTGATCAAAGTAAACATCATTATATTACCATTAATGAAATTTAATATCTATTCAAAATGGCATCATTATCATCATCATCATCATCATCATTTAGTCAGGCATCATCATCATCATCATCATTTATTCATTATTCAGGCAGACCTGATAAGTGTGCATAAACTGATAACAGTATTAGGACACTATTTTTCACAGGACTTACTAAGTAAGATATACATACAAAAGAGGAAATTACAAATAATATAATAACAGGGTTGATAATTGAACTTCAAGTAAATGCTTCTCAAGGAGACATTTGAAACTGGTCCTTCTTAAAACATCCTCCATTGTTAACGGGAAATCATTCCACTCATGCGCACCTGCATTTCGAAATGAATGGCGATGGCTTGACTTGATGTATATCTCATTATGGGTGTGAGATCTTGCCTTCGTGGTATTTGGTCGTTGAAAAATATGGGAGAGCAGAGGAGGAGTTAGAATAGAATTTGATTTTATGGATGAACATTAATTGATGTGAATGTGAGGTTATTCAATCTCTGACAGAAAGCCAACGTGTAGTATATAATAAATTAATAATACTAATATTTAAAACGTCATTAAAATAATCACACTTAGTTGTAAATTAGGCATATAGGAGTGTATTGCACGACGTTGTAAAACTAGCACGTATATGATTAATAAAACAGAGTTACACAAGTTATCTTGATGTTTGGTCGTTTGTCTTATTCATCCTTAAAACTCTATAACAATCTTACACAACCAAGTCGAATTTGCATGTCAGAGATACGAGTATACGAGGCAGAAGTATTGAACTGTCAAAACATTGTTATATTAATTAAAAGTTTCTTTGTAAAACATTTTAAAGCAAAAGATAGCGACAAAAAACTACAAGTAGTGGTTGTTGAAAAATTTTCGGTATTATACATTATACCATCGTCAGTTCAAAAGAAAGAAATATTAATTTACAAATTACTTATAGGCTAAGGATCTAAAAACTTAATACATTCTAATTGTTAAAAATAGTGCTAAAAATAAAACAATGAAACAGAAAGGAAACCTATTCAATTACAATATGTTCTATCATGCATATATTTACAAAAGGAGACGAGAACGGATAGAGTCACTCTGAGTGTTGAGAGTCGGTTTCCTTTCGCGGATGATTAGGATAATGTATTAAGTTTTTAGATCCTTAGCCTATAAGTAATTTGTAAATTAATATTTCTTTCTTTTGAACTGACGATGGTATAATGTATAATACCGAAAATTTTTCAACAACCACTACTTGTAGTTTTTTGTCGCTATCTTTTGCTTTAAAAACATTGTTAATATTAATAAAAACCAATTACTGTTGCAAATGACTTTTGTAATAAAATAGTAAAATTACCTTCGCATCTCACTGAAATCATCAGTTTTGCTGGTGGACAGCTGAGATGTAAACTTTTTACTTGGACTGCTACAATCACGATCCTCTCTACCATCCTAGAAAAACAGATCAGAAAAGTTTTTATCACTCATTCGTTAATCAATAGAACAAGAATCAAAGATGAGGCACAATTTTTAGTAAAAGCTACACATCATGAAATATCATTGAGTACAATCAAGCAGTTGCCGTCAATAAACTATTCCTGCGAAAACATTTGTTGAGTTCATGAAATGTTCATGAAATTCACAAACTGTACATGACTAGTTCATGAACTTTACGAAAAATTCTGTGAACTGTTTATAAACACCATAAACAATTCATGAATTAGTTCATGAATAATTAACTAGCCCAATTTTTATGATTTTTTTATGAAATGTTCACAAACAAAATTTTTTTACAGTAGATGTGAGAGTGGAAGTATTGTTAACTAATTACCTCATCTTTGACTCCATAATTTATTTCAACAACCTTGAAAAGCTCATAATATTATACATTTTTAATCAAGTCAATCTTAATGTGGCATACCTTCTGTAATAATTTGAAGCAGAAATGTATTAACGAGATGACAGTACCAAAACAAGCCACTGCACTCTCATCCAGAGATGGATTTGTAAAGCTTAAATCAAGTAGAGCAGAAACACCGTCTATGTCGAAGCTCTAATTGAAAAAGTGAAATTTAACATTAAGAGAAGTTAAGAAAATAGTAAGCATGATTTTCTAGAGCAAAACAATTGTAATTACCTTTGTTTAAATCAATTAAAATACAATTAAGCAAGTATGTACATTGTACAGTATGACTTTTGATGAGGCTGGTCTGATAAATGTTCCGTTCCTGCTAAGGGACTCCTGCAAATTCTCCTTAGTCAGCCTCAGCTCGTCAGGTATCGTTCTTGAAGTCCGATTAAAGAATTGCATAGATGGTGACAACCTTGTTGTATATCGCATGCATTTTCCCGGTTGAATAATAACGTGATTGATTAAATCAATTGTATAACTTTATACTATGAGAGAACAATAGAAAACGCATCAAAAGTTTCTTCGTGAAACATTCCAGAGTGAAAGACAGAGACAAAAAACTACAAGTGACATTTTTCAACAATCATTACTTGTTTTCCTATTAAATATAATTTATTAAGAAATATCTACTATTAAAAAAATCACTACTTGAAGTTCTATGTCGCTATTTTTCACTTTGAAATAGAACATTTCTTTGTATAAAACATACCTCACGCCATAGTATGCCAGTAAGAGGTGGTGTAAGACTACGCATAGTTGTTGTCAAGCAAACAGCAAAATCAAGCAATCTGAAAAGTAATAGCATGTAGAACTTATAGCCTCAAAAGAACATACTGAGCAATTGGCGCAGTTGCCCATGAGCTATTGATGGCGTTTGATAGGTACATACGGAGAAAACGAGAAAATTCCAAGGTGCCGCGGCAAGTGATTTTTGCCTGATGTGACTTGAGGTGCCAAATATCAATATTGGTAGGTTATAGGAGAATGTGCGCCAATTGGTTTGTACAATATTTAGTACACTTTTATAAAGTTCTACATGACTTTCTTACTCATAGCCTATGAGTCATAGGTTAGTGTTTCTAAAGTCCAGATCAAACATCAACATACAAAGTTAAAATTGCTTTGAAATAAATTGTTAAAGGGTCAATCAAGACCGGCAGCCTTTGTATTAAATTTTTTGAAATCTGATCTCGCAGCTTTTTTATTTACGTTATGTTATTTCAGTGAGTTGATGATATTTGAGCCGTGAATTCTGGAACGAATCTTCCAATATTGTAACTTTTTTTTTGAAATACGCAAGCAAAGCAATCGAGTTGAACATAAAGATGATGACAATCAGGGTTTCAAATACGACATATATGTTCTCAAAATCATCATTCCAAGCGAACAAGTCTGAAATTTTTTCAGAATATTTCTTACCAAAAACATTGCAGTTCGAAACACAGACAAACGAACGACTGGGCAACCGTCAGTAATTAAATTCAGTTGGAATCAATTTTGTAGCAAACCATAATAGCCGTTGATTTGATGTTGTCAAAATGAAGCTAGATTCGAAATGTTTCTTCTTTGCAAGAAATATCACATACATAGATTTGTAAACAAAAAACAGTATCAAATGCGCACAATCATCTACATTATGCTTTCTTTAAAAAAAATGCTTTATTCCATATAACATCTTTGGTAAACGGTATTAGCAAATCAAAAAACACTTCTTTGTAGTTTATCTGCCATCGAAACACTCCTCGTGATATATTCCAGTTACCGGATTTAATCGCTATGAAAACTCAAAACAGAGTTGGTGATGTCACGACTGATGTTTGAAAATGAGGTTTTGAAAAAAATGTATTTTTTTCAAAACAATTATCGCCGGTCAATAATGCCCCTTTAAAGATTGATTGAGTTTTCGAACTTCGGTTTGTTCTTTGCTGATGATATGGCGTCATGATTCTTACCAATCAGATTGATTGAATCAATCAATCAAGCCAATCAACATATTAAATTCACACATATAGACAAAGAGATATCTCAAACGGCAGTTTTCTCTTGGAAACTTGAAACTCATATGGCATTGTTGCTAATACCTAAATACTTTCAATTCATTATCATTAAAGTTACATAACAGTTTACGGTTAAAACACTATTGTTACATAATATGTTACCGCTGTTTTAGATCGTTTCAGATTTTTGTGACGCTCTGCATAATATCCTTTATATGTTAAATATAAATATTAAAACAATTATATTTCATAAAAAACCTCACTAGCTTAAAATATGAACGGTAGAAAACAATGATTATTTTAAGTGTAACAGTTAGAACTTTGAGCTTATGCCTGTAGGGAACCCTTGGGTTAAATCTGAGGTTGATTTCGTAGGAAACTCTTGGGTTAAATCACATAAAAAGCCTACATGCCTCAAGTACTCATCAGTTACCCAGGCAGACTGGTGAAAAAGCTTGTAGCGTTTGTATGAATATTCCAAAAACAATTTAAATTAGACTACAACTGGGTATTCAGGTTGATTTCGAAAACATTGAGCCTGATAATTTGGAACAATATCTTCATACATAGATTAGCAAACAAAGGTGGTTCTGAAATATATTCAAATAATACAAATTGATGATAATCAACATTTCTCACAATTGATAGACTTTTTCCGCTTGAGCAGAAAATGCTTCTTCCTCTACTTTTGTTTCATTGTCTTTAAATGCTGGACTTGGTGTCCTTGATCGTGCTAGAATTGTTTCAGCATTTTCATCAAATGGGCGCTGGAAGAATAAAAATATCATACAATTTTTTTGTAACAGCTCAATCACGTTAAAAAAAATATATAGTGTGTACATCATTAAAATTTATAAATTTTGTATTTTTACAATACTCTGGTATTGATACAATTAAGGGGGGGATTGAAGATTTACAATCTCGAAACGCTTTAAACCATTGCCAGAGGGGTCTCAAATTCAATCTCTTGTTGGAGTCAGAAACACAGCAGTCGGCAGTCGACTAACAGAAGCATACTCTAGTAGCCCCTGTGAAACCCGTGCGTTCATGAATAATTGATCATTTTTAGTTTATGAATGGGGCTATGGGAGAGTAGTATCTTTTCATAATGTTTTGTATCGTGACTTGTGTCATTTCCAAGTTTCTTTGTAAGCTATGTCTGCCCGTGATTTGTGGCGCTCTTTGTGTAGAAAATATGTGAGAGGGACGGCACATTCCTATAATGTCACTGTCTATACTACTACTAGCACTAGTGTATGAATATTTGTTGTTGGATCATAATCAGTCTGTGAGCAGTCCACGAACCAGCATTATGACCTTAAAGTTGTCTACATTTTCATGACCACTTAATGAACTTATACACAGCAGTCGAAGGACAATAAGGGTGGGTTTCTACTTGAAAATCTTTTTCAAATAATTAATTCATTCTGATTTTTATCGACGGAAAAATTGATTAGTAAAAGTTTGAAGCAAAAAGAAATGAGGGATATATGGATGTTTCAATGTGTATATTCTGCGAAGCGTTTATTTCCATGACGCCGATATTCAAATTTTTTAATATAGTTTTAAATTAATTGATTACAAGTTTTGTAAAACATTTTAGAACGAGAAAATCTGAATATTGCAGTCTAGAAAATAAACGAGCGACAAAATGGATGCATCAAAAGGTTACCAGTCGTATCGTCCAGTGGTGATGTCGTCCATTTCCGAAAACGTCCTGCCGAATGTCATAACGTCCAGTTTCAAAAACAGTTAAAGATTTAATAACAGTTAAAGATCATTCACTTCGTTATTTAATAAATCAAAAACGGCAGTTTATATTGATATAAATATTAATTTTAAAACATGAATAACTCTGAATGGCAATAATGTTTTGTTTTCGTCAATTTTCAAAATTTTACGCGTTCATTCCAATAAAGGCCAATTAAAGTTTGACAAACTTACAATAAGTAAATGATGTGTACACCTTCTTTTTATTGCTAGGTCTTGTGAATCTCTTTTAAAATTTTGTTCAAGTTAATTTGTAATACCTTGGTCTATTTAGCGTTGAAGCTTCATTGACTTGTTTTCGAATTTTCACCCGATCGGCTTCCAGCGAGTATTTGGTCAAGTTATAATTCTTATGATTAATATCTGATTTGATGCAATCACCTCCACCAGTATTCAATTCAAGAATATATTTTTTAATTCATTAATTAATCCAGCTAGAAATGAAGAAAAAATATTTTTTGCGACTGGACGTTATTGTAAACGAAGAATATGGACGACGTCCCGACTGGACGTTATGACCGGATACCCATCAAAACATCGATGTCATTGTCATTTCTGGTAGGATCAGCTTCAAACTTTTACTAATTTTATTTCAATTTATGTATTCGAAAAAAAAAATCAGTAGAAGCCTCTATTGTTTTTAAACTTTCATGAACATAAAATGTAAAATATCCCAATTTTCATGAACAGTTCATGAACTGTCCATTACAGTTAAAAAAACAAGTTGGCAATATCACTTTACGAACTAATGAATTTTTACATGAGAACCCCAACTGTGACAGAAAGAATCGTAACTTACTGGTATCTTGCTTGGTCAATATGAAAAAAGACAATATGACACTTTGATACTTAATAAATCTCACCTCAATTAAATAATTCAAAAGTTTACGTTTCCCAAGTAACGCAACAACAGTTTGGTATGTCTTTGTGAGTTCATTCTATAAAAATATAAACATCATTTTTTGATAAAACAACATGATATAGCGAAACCATTTTATTTAAAACATGAATCCCTACTTATCTAAAGTCTAAAGCCAGACATGAAAGGTTGATAGATTGACCACTATATGCAGGTGGCCTATATATATACAGGGTTGATCCTTTTTCACAACAAATCAGAACATTTTGACACAGAATATCAACACAACTAATTTGTCAAAACACATTTTCTTGTGCCATTCTCAAGTGAATTATTTTATTAATTATAAAATTACAAATTTATAGGAGAAAATGTTGTCCCTTTGTATGTAATGTATCTTTGATTTCAGTTTCTTCAATCTTCGGTATTTTATTTACTATTTGATGTTTTGACCATTTGACTATTTACTATTTACATTCGACCCACAAGGGACAACATGTTCTACTATAAATTTGTAATTTTATAATTAATAAAATAATTCACTTGAGAATGGCACAAGAAAATGTTTTGAAACGTTGTGACAAATTAGTTTTGTTGAAATTCTTTGTCAAAATTATCAAAAAGAAGACTCTTACTTACTTAATACTTACCACTCTTTCCTGTTATTTATACCTTTTTTTTACTTAATGTCTGTTTTCCTCTTAACTTAGCTATGTATCAGTCCTTTGAAAAAAGGTTATGTATAACTTAAAGGTTCTGAATAAATGATGATGATGATGATCTTATAGATAAATAAGAAAATATTCAAGAAAAATTTCATCAAAACCAGATTATTAGAAAAAGTTATTACATTTGTCTCTGTATTGTAAATGTTTACAAAAGGCATTATGTAGGTGCTGTTATTTATAATCATTACAAAATAAGCAATTTCACATTAGTGAATATTGACTAATGATTATGACCGAGATATTTTTTAGTCAATGATCAACAGGTCATTTTGGAACATTAATCACAACATAATTTTAACACATCAAAAACGCAATTAATTGTTGAGTCCTTCCGACAGAACTGTTAGAAACCTGAACTGTCCCTGAGCAGTCAATACAGGTTAGAATTGCCCAGAGTTTGACCATATTCAAACAATGGAATTGCTCGATTTTGTTCAGTTTCCATTTCGACATGTTGGTTGATAACCAAACAATTACATTTACCTTGAAAACTTCTGATATATTTCCGTTGACAGCTTTCATGTCATTTTCATATTTAATAAATAGTTCCCTTAAAAACATGCCCACTGCTAATGATTCCTCTACAGCTAATTGACATGATAGTCTAGGTGAAATACGGAGTGCCTAAAATTAAAAAAAAAACACACACATGTTATAGTCAAACACTATAATAAGCTTGTCAGTTGCAACTGTTTCATATATTTCTTTAAAACAACGTTTCGGTCAGTGTTTAACTTAACTGCTACTTACAAGTTAAACGAGGTAGAAACTATTTAATATATTGATAAAATAAGTTATAATTTAGTTATATTTCATCACGTAGATCAGCGATAAATCAGAAACACAGTTCATGGACTTTACGAACAGTTCATGCACGGCTCCCAGGTTACTAGACTTTGTTAGACTCTGTGTGTGTGTGTTTTTTAATGGCTGGATGCCCTTCCTGACACCAACCAATAGTGCTTCTGCCAGGGATTGAACCCGGGCTGAGGTCCAATGCCCTAACAACTGCACTAGGGCCATATATGTAGCAAAATAATAGCATATATTACACAAACACTATTCTAATGTCAGTTGAATTGGATATACAGCGACGCATTGCTACTTTTTCACAGGCTTTTTCACAAACAGTTCAAGAACATTGAGTAATTTAACATTCCCAAATTGAATTCCTACGGGTTATACCTTATGGACTGTGGTTTACATTTTCATTATTATTGTCCTTCACTTCTACTTATATAAAACAGGATATCATGATCTAAGTGCCATGATCTAACTATCCACTCATATTCATATTGTCTTTCAATAATAACCTGTATTTCACTAACTTTATAATAAATAATTATAGTAGTCATATTAGATAAATAATGTAAAGTTGTCCACACTTGTGTAGGTATAAGTGCTCCATGATAAATATCAGAGCTTTAATAGATTAATGACTAAAATGAGTCAAAAAATAGACATACTGTTCTTGTTACTCCAAGTTTCACGCAATATGCACGCAGCATGGCACGCGATACTTGCCTGATGATCGCTGTATGGCGTGAAACTCGGAGTAGCGAGAACAATATGTCTCTTTTTTGACTCATTTTATTTATTAATCTAGTAATTATATCAAACACATAAAACAACATACCAGAATCAGAACTTCTTTGTGTGAGCCAAGAAAACTTGAAGCTAGATCTAACGCTTCATGCTTTAAATTCCTTAGCAACGCAGTTACAACTAAGATGGCATGCCTCCAGAGGTAGCGTTCCTTATCGTCTCTCATCTGTAATAAATAGAATTAAACCGTCCAAAAGAAAATGAAATGATCCTGGAAATGTTAATACAGTGAAATTTGGATATAACAGCCAGATATGAGAGGTAGATAAATTGACCTCTATATGCAGGTGACCTTTATATAGATGATTAATCGAAGAGTGACCACATTGACAGGCAATTGCTCTATAGAGGCGACCATTATAACATGTTTGACTGTACAGTCGAACTCAATTAATATCTCCTCTTTTAATGTCCCATCTTGCTCAATATCCCTATGTAAATCTGATTTCTAAATTCCATTCTCCATACTAACTCGCGTATTTCTACCTCGCTTAACATCCCACCTCGCTTAATTTCCCCCCTTTTCGTCAGTACCAGAGGGGAGATATCAAGCAAGTTCGATTATAGTATTTAATGCACACTTAATAATAAGAACAAAAGCTAGATAGTAAGGGAAGAGCTAGATTGAATTTAATTTTGTCATCCCACAACATCTGATTGAAAGTTTTCAATGCTTATAGCCAGCCAACCTATTACAAACAATTCTACTTGATAAAACGTATGACAACAAGGGTTTCATAACCTTCTGCAAACCTTGTTTTTTATTGCTAAAATATTTATGTAAAAACTAATAATTGAAATTTTGATAACATAATTTTCAGCTTTTAAAACTTGATAGAAATTCCATTTTTCATAGTTTCTAATAAATTTAAAATCTTATAAAATCCCGTTTTTCAATGTCCCAGCCTGCTTAAAATCCCTGATTAAGCTGATCGCTATGTTCAATTCTCCATACAAACTCCCATATTCCAACCTCGCTTAATATCCCATCTCGCTTAATGTCCTGCTTTTCCCCGGGGTGTTATTGAGAAAGTTTGAATGTATTCCGAATTTCTCATATTTCTCAATGATTTTAAAATCATATATTCCAAATTTCTCATATTTTTCAACGAATTTGAAACGATATATTCAGAATTTCTCATATTTTTTAACGAAGTTGGAACCATATATTAAGAATTTCTCATATTTTGCAATGATTTAATTCAGAATTTCTCATAATTTTCAATGAATTTTAACTCATATATCCAGAATATTGCCTTTTCCTGATGGATTTTCTTAGCCTTCTGCAAACCGCATTTTCAGACTATATCGGACCCCTACTGTGATACTTAACAGCCAGAAATTAAATATATAATTGAAATTTGCCATGAATAATTTTATTTAGTGGTAGACCAGTTATGGATTTTTAAGCACCGATTAACCGTTAATGATAACCGGTTAATTTCCGGTTAATTGAACACAAACAACAGAACAATAGAACAACAATAAACTTGGCAATAGACAATAGAGAATGTGCACATAAATATTCTTAAATGCTAGACAAACAAGGATTACTTACAGAACAGAATCCAGTTATAATTAAATGCTTATTTTGTTTAGCAACAATAGGGAATGACAATAATTATCCTCCCACATGTGATGAATTAGACAGCTTGTATTGTATTAAGTTGAAAAGGCTAACAAATCATATAGTATTGAAATTTTAAATTGTTTTTTTGATAAACAGTTGTCTAATTCATAATCGATTAACCGGTCAATCGGTAAACCGACCCCCCTCTAATTTTATTAGGATCAATAATATTTTTACTTGATCATAAGCTGCCGTTGATTGAGCGAATGTGGATACTTCATAATGCGGAGGAACAATATTCAAGCAGAATAATTCAGAAATGCCATTAGATAAAAGTGAATGACCAAGCTAAAATAAATTAAAATACAGTTATCACAAAGTTTGAAGGGATTATGCCAATGGTAGAGGACTGTATAGCAAGTTCATTAATTTCCTTCAATCTTTGGTCTTTTATTATTCAACAGTAAGCCCAATTCAATAAACAAAATAAATAGAATATTAGGCGATTCTATTTCAAAGCAGACAAAGTAGTTGGTTGCCTGTAACTGCGACTCAAAGAAGAAACTTTAGTAATAAGTTAACAAAATATTTATAATTAAATCAAAGAGATGCTATCCTCGCCAGCCACAGTTACAGAACACCCATAATTAGAAGGTGCAGTAGCCTTGTATATTTTGCTATTGCACCATACTTAACAAACAACCAATCATAAAACAACACAAGACAATCACACGTATCAACTTTAGCTCTAAGTCCAATGTACTAATTACAAACATGCTAGGTACAGAACATAGTTACAACACACAAACGAGGTTAATATTAAGTGAGGCTCAGACGATCACAACAGTAATAAACATAACTTTGTACCCATATATATTAGATGATTGCATTTGTTATCAGCCACGTTGCTCGTTAGTGTATTGTGTTCATTGAATTGTAGAACTTGTTCCTGTCTTGTGTGTTGTATTTTAATAACATTACGTGTTGTATCGTAAAATATGTCGGTGAAAAAATATGTTAATTGTTTGTAGAATTTGTATGTATGTAAAGTTGTTAATGTCCCAACAAAAAAACAAGCATTTGTGTTTATTGGGTGACTTTTAGCCATGAATGATTGCAAATATGTTGTAGAATTTAATGTAATGTTTTTGAGTTCAAATACACAACAGCTGCACAACAAACTTCTTTCACTTGATTGTGATGTGATATATATTGGACCATAAAAAAACATAAATAATAATTATAAATCCTTAACCTCAACTTAATCTTTTCTCAATCCTTAAACAAAACAGCTTGTTTGTTTGTGCGACAATTATTAAAGACATGTAAGATCCAGATAAGATCTAATTATCAAGATAAGATTTAACCTACCTTTGTATATTGGGCCAATTTTAAAAAATAATTCAAAACTGCTTGACTGACTTTTAAAAGTTCTTTTCTCTAAAGGAAAAATAACAAATCAAACAATTCTACTATACAGGAAAAAACAAAGTTCTAAAATATCTGTTACCATATTGATTGAAGAATCTATTCGTTATACATAGTAAATTGTATATCGTGCTTACCTTTAAGCCAATAGATAACATACGCATGAGCAATGGGATGATAGAATGCTCCCGTAATACATGAAGGTAGATAGTATGATCATGATAGCAAACGGCAAATTCATCCAATAGACTCAGAGATGTTATTGCCATCTAACAGTAATAGATTAAAAAAAATGTCAGTATTATTTAGCCAGTCAGACGTACATTAGTTGCGGACAGACCACAAATATACAAATAATTTATTTACAAACAGACACTACTATTTATATAGAGATATATTAAAATAGAAGCATGAACGAAACATGTGCATAAAAATTGGGCATGGATCTAAAGAGGGGTGTTGCTTCAGACAGGTGATCTTTATATACAAGTCGAATTAATAAAATTAATTAATAGCTATAAATCAAAGCTTGGAGAAGATTTGAATATCTTAATTGAGAAAGAAGAAAAAATACTAAATAATTGAGGGAGCTTTAGACAATTTGTCTCCACCTGTCACATACATCGAATGATGAGGGGAGATGCTTGAGCCAATATACACCGGAATATTTACAAGCAATCTTAATAAGTAGGTATGT
This sequence comes from Haliclystus octoradiatus, assembly GCA_916610825.1. Taxonomy (NCBI): domain Eukaryota; kingdom Metazoa; phylum Cnidaria; class Staurozoa; order Stauromedusae; family Haliclystidae; genus Haliclystus; species Haliclystus octoradiatus. The sequence continues at coordinate 3,591,445 of OU744453.1, read as the reverse complement.
TAGTTTTTACACAAACATGTGGCCTTTAGTGATTTATTAACATTCAAAACGCAGCGAGAAATACAAATTATTCATTCTTGTAACTCATTACTCATCGTTCTTGATAATAGAATGCTAAATAACTCTCTACCCACATTTAAAATGGTGACCATTACATAGCGTATGCATTAGGTTTTTCAATAAGGCAAGACGAGAGACGAGCTCAGGTTTGCGTGTGTATTCGAGTAGATGTGAAGGGACAGTGAATAGATAGGATTACAACATAGGACATAGTTTACAGCTACACAATACTTGATGACATTGTGGAATATTGACATATTAGGAATATACCACATTGTATAATTATCGAATGGTGGTAAAACTGCATTTTTTATTTGTCATTTATCCACAAAACGGGTAAGCTTAGGCCCTGCGAAAAAATGTTCATGAGTTCATGGACTCTTGTTCATGAGTTCATGAACTCTTTGTGACTGTTCATGAACTGTTGATGAACTGTTCATGAACCCCCAAAAAAATGATCACGAACTATTCATGAAGTTCATCAACCGTTCATGAACTCACAGACTTTTTTCGCATGGTTGGTTCCTCAATTGATTAGTATTTTTTTAACGTTTGTACATTTTATGGCCAGATTCTCTTCTTGACGCTGCCAACTAATAGTGCTTCTGCCAGGGATTGAAGCCAAGACCCTGTAGGCAGAGATTAAAAGCCCTAACCACTACACCAAGGCTGCACTGTTAAAGTCGCAGTATCAATTGCCAGAGCTATAAATAATTATGCAAAGAGTTAAGGCCTAACATTTTGACCGATTACCGAAATTGTAATAGCAATAACCGTACCGATGTATAATCCTCAGTAGAAGTCATTCCATCTTTAAGAAAAAGATTTTCAACTGACGAGGCTAATACATTACAGATGAATGGCATAGTTGTACTAATTGTTGACCACGGCAAGGATCCTGAAAATATAACAAAATTACACTTGGATTTTTTTGTTTTTGGATTTATCATTTATCCAAAAGCTGGATTACAAGCTTGCAGCTTTTTTCACCGGAGTGGTTGGTTATTTTGTTAGTATCTTGAAGATAGTGTGAGTTTAATATTTAATAAGACATCCATGGACAGTTCATGAATACTCATAAAGTTCACAAAAAGCGTATATTGAAAAATATTTTAGAAGCATCAATTTCGAAAAAGATATGTACCTGTTGATTTGACTGCAGCTTGAGAAATTGAAAGACAAAATGAAAAAATAGAAATGACAACCGGTTTGAATTCTCCCCAATCATAAGATGACAACCTCAACATTACTGGTGCTGCCTTTTGCCAAATCTCGTCTGGTCCGACTATGTCTCTATAAGATGGAGGAAAAGAATAATTAAAATGATTACAATTGCGAAAAACAGTTCAGAAGTTCATGAACAGTTCATGAAAATTCAAGACTATTCAACGTTCATGAAATGTTCATGAAATCCTGAACTGCTTTCCACAGGGGGACTGTTAAATTCTTTATACCAGTCAACTATATACAGTGCCACCCCATTTGATATTTTTTTATGAACTGCTTGGATGGCTCTGCGTTTGGAATTTTGAAAATAATATACCTCTCCAATTTATTTAAATTGATATCCTTGATTTTGTATATTGGTCAATTTTAAAATTGTTATAATTTAACTTAATTTGATAGTTTAATTTCAATGAATAAATTATTGAGAAATTCAATTTAACACGCCACAGCTAGGCCATGAAAATGTCATAGCTATGCCAATTGAACAATTTGAATTTAAGCCCTTTTGAGCTACGATAATGACTGGGCATAAAAGACAATATATTCTGTAATTATATAGCATTTTCTAATGATACAGATTTCAATCAAATATTACCAAATAAATATGAACAAATCTTTGTTATTACCGGTATCTACAAGTCGAATGTCAGCATCTAATGTATATGTAGGCCTCTCTGTCGGTCTCCTATATGAAATCATCATGATATGAAACTGTGTATACCTTTTCCATCTTCCAATGATAACATTTAAAGTTGTTGTAAGCTCTTCTATTAGAGCAACAGGAACCAAGGATACAGCATCCAACTAAAAATGATAATAAAACAGACAATTTGAGAAATGACACGCACATTCCTGAGCGAAAAAACAATCCAGAAGTTCATGAATGTTAAATTGCCCAAATTTCATCAACATTGATTCACAGAAAGTTCTTTCAGTAATTTATAGAGTAGAGTAGAATAGAATAGAATTTTATTTCAATCACATGATAACATATTTACCAGCTAAAGACATTGATTAATGAAATATGATATACAGTGGTTGACGTCATCTCGTAAGCAAAATTTGCTTGTCTATTGAGAGACGCTATTTGAGAATTGAATCATAATATATCAAGATTTAGACATTGTATACCGTCTTGCTGATCTACCTTTTCATTTCTACAACCATTTTATATGCATCTAAACTAAGAAGGGTTTGACAGCAAAATTACTGTCCTTGCTCATAGTGTGATGCTGTGATTGCATTGTTCAATCGTTTCATCACCTCGACTGCATGTAGGCAATTGGATTTGATTTACAGATGCTTTGTGACCGTGATAAGTTTTCAGGAAATCTGATCAAACTTTATACAATTGGCCAACTTTTTTCCACCGGGGTGGTTGAATAATTGATTAATATTTGTGCATTTTATAGCTAGATGCCTTTCCTGACGCCAAACCAATAGTGTTTCTGCCAGGGATTGAACCCAAGACCCTGCGGGCTGAGGTCCAATGCACTAACAACTGCATTGCGGCCATATATGTAGCAACAACAGCAGCAGCATATATTAAACAAAGGTTCAAACCTTAACCACTGTAACACCAAGGATGCACGCATGTAACAGAGATAACACAATCTTACCCAATTTGCTAGTAAGTCAATAAGATAATGAATGACGGCAGTCTGGTTTGTTTTGACATGCAGTAAAGATTTTTCAGGTTGAAGTCTTGATGCTACTATTAAAAATAGTAACCAACTATTGGATACGCGTTGCTTGCTTGCAAATAATTGATGATGCTCTGATGAAGGATCGATGTCGTCTGGAATGTAACATAACTAAAAGAGAGGGAATGGAGATATTGAATGTTTTTACAGATATAACAACTATGTGATCCCAAACCAATGTTTTCTAGATTTTATAAAATGGCTTTTTAATATTTGATAAAGACGGAGATGGCACAGTTACAACTAACGATGCGATGTTTAGGTTTAAATGCAAGTGAAGAAGAACACTGCAAGATATTATAATGGAATATGATGTTGATGATAAGAGATTGAAAAGTATTGATTATCAAAATTACGAATTTATCTTTCGAAGTTTAAATATCGTAAATAAATACTCATTCGCAGAACAAGTTCATTGCAGTTCAATTTCACAAAAAACATTTCAGGAGTTCATGAACAGTTTATGAATAATTCGTTACATGATCATCCTGATTAATGTATATGAAAATACCTTAACTTAAATACACAGTACTATTTTTTTCTCTCAAAAGTTCAAAACTGGTCAAATAAATACTACATCTACAGACATTAATAGCACTGTGACAAAGAAGAATTTTTGTATATTAAAATGCTTACTTTTGTGATCTTGTTGAATAATTTTAAGCTAATGTAGGATTGGAGGCATGACGAAAGATGAGGATCAAAATTCTCACTGAAAAATAATAATTTAAAAATTCATTCAAGTAGAAATCAGACATGAGTTCATGAATGTGAAATTGGCCAACGGTTAATATGAACTGTTCATGAAATTTAAAGAAATTTCACATTCATGAACCAAATCATGAACATGAACCATTTCATGAAGCGGTTCATGAAGTGTTCATCAACTCTTTGTTATTTTTCGTGAACTGTTTGTGAACACACAAAAAAATGAGCATGAACTACGAGATATTACAAAAAATATGTGTGCACCGATGAGGAATCAAACAGCGGCCTTTGCACAGAGTGTGGACACTCTACCATTGAGCTACCAGTGCACACAATCTATGAAGGTTTTAGTTTGCTTAAAATATTGGTAACCTCAGCTACAATGAATTATATTTTACTTTCAATCAAATGGTATCAATTTATAGCCTCAAATGAGAGACAACAGCCACTTTCAAAAGTGAAGAATTTTTTTTTTTGATTTATCATTTATCAACAAACCAGGTAGGCTTGCAACTTTTTTCATCAGGGTGGTTTGTTAATTTGCTAGTATTTTGAAGCTTGTGTGCGTTTAATAGCCGGATGCCCTTCCTGACGCCAACCTATACTGCTCCGGACAGGGATTGAACTCAAGACTCTGAGGGTCGTGGTCCAACGCCCTAGCCACTACACCAAGGCCGCAGTTCATGAATCAAATAAAAATTGGATTCCATCGTAAGCAGTTAGTAACTATACACAAATAAGCTTACCTTTTGACACGGAACATTTCATGAGCGATAAGGGTTAGGGAAGATGATAACATATCAAGCTGATCATTGCTCATCTAAAGTCACATAAACAGAACATGTTAATGTAATGTCTTTGTTTTGAAATTGGGTCTGATTTACAAGATGAAAGACATTATTGCAAAGCCTCTTTTCCGTCAGAAATTGCTATGGAAACTGTCAAAACCGGGTTTCATAAAGCGCGGGAAAATAAACTTCCTTCGTTCTGAGCAGTAAAAAGATTGCGGAAAACTTCGTTGTGAACGAAGCTATCAGCTTATAGTTTTTTATGGAATTCCCTAGACTCGCGTAGTATTGATGCGCACAAGGACAATTTGACTTTGTTTTGGTTCCGAATCTAAACCTCCCTAATATTAACAAGGTATCACCCCTCCCCTGATGGATAGGATAAAAAGAGGGCCATTAATAATGATGCGATATCAAGTGAGGTAGGAATAGGGTTTAATAAAATGGGGATTTCCGGAGGGCTAGCCCGACTTCAGAAGAAGGGAAGGAAATAGTTGTATTCAACTTTTTATAATCAGAAGAAAACTAACTTGACTTCTTTTTTATGGCAGATATATAAAAAGATACAGTTTTATCATCAATTTTTTATGAGAATAAAAGTAAAAAAGCTGTGAAAAAATTTACTCTCTGAAACCTTTCTGAATCCTGGAAACAAAAATACTTTATCGAATCCTGGGTAGGAATACGAGAATTTGTGTGGAGAATGGAAAATGTTATTCAGTATTATGTAGAGATATCAAGGAAAAAGATGAGACATCAATTAGGGGATATTACACTACAGATACCAAAACCATGAGAAAAATTGTGAAATCTCATTTCGTTTTCATGGCATTTTCAAGACATATTCACATTTTAATATTGGAAATATGGATGTTTTCACGGTTTTCAAACTCTTTTTATGGCTTAACACTTTCATGGCATTTTCAAGACATATTCACATTTTAATATTGGAAATATGGATGTTTTCACGGTTTTACAAACTCTTTTTATGGCTTAACACTTTCATGGCATTTTCAAGACATTCACATTTTAATATTGGAAATATGGATGTTTTCACGGTTTTACAAACTCTTTTTATGGCTTAACACTTTCATGGCATTTTCAAGACATATTCACATTTTAATATTGGAAATATGGATGTTTTCACGGTTTTACAAACTCTTTTTATGGCTTAACACTTTCATGGCATTTTCAAGACATTCACATTTTAATATTGGAAATATGGATGTTTTCACGGTTTTACAAACTCTTTTTATGGCTTAACACTTTCATGGCATTTTCAAGACATTCACATTTTAATATTGGAAATATGGATGTTTTCACGGTTTTACAAACTCTTTTTATGGCTTAACACTTTCATGGCATTTTCAAGACATTCACATTTTAATATTGGAAATATGGATGTTTTCACGGTTTTCAAACTCTTTTTATGGCTTAACACTTTCATGGCATTTTCAAGACATTCACATTTTAATATTGGAAATATGGATGTTTTCACGGTTTTACAAACTCTTTTTATGGCTTAACACTTTCATGGCATTTTCAAGACATTCACATTTTAATATTGTAAATATGGATGTTTTCACGGTTTTCAAACTCTTTTTATGGCTTAACACTTTCATGGCATTTTCAAGACATTCACATTTTAATATTGGAAATATGGATGTTTTCACGGTTTTCAAACTCTTTTTATGGCTTAACACTTTCATGGCATTTTCAAGACATTCACATTTTAATATTGGAAATATGGATGTTTTCACGGTTTTCAAACTCTTTTTATGGCTTAAAGGAGCAAAAATGACCGGCAGGCGCTACGCACTTAGGATCACGTGCACGCTTATTGTTATAACACCATGTTCATTGTTGACATGAATTTTATTACAAGTTAGGCCTGCGTATAACAATTGTTTCAAAGCGAGACGGTTGAATTACGCTAAGCATAAATTCAACTTGTGCTCGCAGCGGTCGCCGGTCAATTTTGCCCCTTTAACACTTTCACGGCATTTTCATGGTTTGGTGTTTGTAGTGTTAACCAGGTTCAACAGGTACCCAAAATTACTCACCTCAAGGTTACATGTATCCAATGGAATTGTTACATTTTTCCAAAATGATTCACTAAAAATATAATTAGTATTTCGTATCATTCTCATTTGTTTAATCAGAGATTTGTGAATAAAGGCTAATGAGAGTTTCAGAGCTATTGATCGTACCATAATTAGTTCGATAGAAACAAAATGTTGAGTTACAAATTACTTCTAGGCTATACTGCCAAAAAGCAACTCCATCAATTTTTTGCAAGGGAGAATTTTTTACTTCTTTTTCCATCTTAGCTATAATATCAGTATTATAAAATAGCTTCTGTGAATTTGTATAGATTTAGTTATAGCATGTAAACTATTGCAGTATTTTTTTTCCTAGCCTTCATTTGAAAACATTTTACAAAATTAGTCTGAAAAAATAATAATAATAATATATTCTGGTAAGTGTTTTGACTTGATTCATTTCCATGCAAAAACCATTTCAAGATTACAAAGTCATTTGATTGGTCATTGAGCGTGCAGGTAACAGTTGATAAAGGCCTGCAGCACCATTCATTCTAAAATAATCAAATGATTCCTCAGGTTCGTTTATTCATTACGCTTCACTTGTGTCCCCCTAACTTGTGTCGCTCGTGTAGGAATTTTGTGATGAAGCATGGCAATTCGAGCATGCTTCACCCTTAAATGAAATTAAATATTTCCATAAATTACAATAATGAGGGTTATGATATCCCCTACGAAAAACAGCTCAGGAATTTGTGAACAGTCATGAACACCTCATGAAAAACTCATGAACGTTAAATGGACCTAGATTTTCATAAACTGTCCATGAACTTTACATAAACTTTCTGTGAGGGTTCATAAATTGTGCTTCGCATTAGATGTTCATGATAATCTGGCCATAATGAAAGACTTACGACTTTTGTATAACCAGGAGAATATTTCCATGTTGTATTCCCCATAAAGTACAAAGAAATTGCATCGCACTTGCTACAACTGTATCTGGATTTCTCAATCCACCCTAAACATAAGAATATATCATATTTGTAAGAAATAAGCCAAACAGAAAAATATGGAAATGTCAAATATGAAATACGTAAAGAGGCCAGTAATTAAGAATTGTGATGAACAGAGTGTGTGATGTTAACCTTTCTAACCTTCTTTCAAGAACGATTAAAAACATACTATTGAAGTCATTATTTAGTAACTGTCAGACATGATAGTACAAATGTTGAAACAAGAAACAAGACACAAAATGGAGGGAAACTAAGGAATTATGAGACTGAAAATCAACAAAAAAAATTGACTAAAAATCGACTGAAAAAGACAAATTCTAGAGTTTAAAAAGCAGAAAAAGATCGATATTGACCACATTCAGTTGGTTGGATTCTAATGAAGCTGCATGTGATGGTTTAACAATGATGAATGTAGCAATGCAGAAATTATTGCTTACCGTCTTCTTTGTATCAATTATATCCAAGATTGGTTTCAAACAGCTATCGTCAGGGATACTAAGAACCTGAAAACGAAATAAGGTACAATTGCGTTTAAACCCCTAGAGAAAAGCCAGCAACAGTTTTCAGAACGAAAAAATAATGGTAGAAATTTTCTTCATGGACCATGGGCGACTATATCTTGTGAAAAAACTTACTATTCTGATTGTGTCGACTCGTGTTTGATTGTTCATGATTGAAATTGAGCGTTTTTTTAATAAAGTTAATAACTTTGGAGACTACCCATACGTAGAACAGTTCCTGAACACTTTCTAGTAATTGAGGCCATTTAAGGTTCATAAACTCTTCATGAACTCCTGAAGTGTTTTTTGCAGGGGTAAAACGAATAAATACTAAAAAGGTGTTTCTTTCGTTTTAGAAAAGCATCCATGCACGGATGGATTTAGAAATATTGACCACGGATGGCCTTTATATACTGCCCCAATGGAATAGTAGGATGTTGGCTATAAGCTACAGTAGATCATATCACAAAAAATAATGGAAGAAATCAGATTATCCGAATGTTATTGATTGAAAGCATGGTCGAGAGGAGTTTCGATCCTGTTATCATAGACTGCGGATGACTCAGGTGTAGAATCAGAAGGCTATCAATTATTTCAAATTAAATTGTAACGGTTGTGTTTGAAAACATCTTTCTTTTTCTGATCAGTTGCATAGAAATTCCAATTTTGTTTGAGTCATCATAATAAATAACAAATCATCACAACAAACATTTCACATATTGCAAAATGCAACAAACTTGTTGCATGATGAAAGATCAAACAATTTTCCTGCCGTCCCGCCGTTCGGACTATGTCAAATAGTTGATAAAAGATTGTATTTCGAAAAGTAAAATTTAAAAAATCTGAAGATTTCAGAAGGTAACAAATTTTATCGTATCCTGTCCGATCCAAATAACAACACCTGAGAATCACTTGCTTTGCAGGTAATTTAGTAACCTCATTTCACTACTTACACCAAAATCATGAAAAAAATTTTGACATTTAATTGCCTTTTCATGGCATTTTCACATTTTAATACCGTGAATATGAATGTTTTCATGGTTTCAAACTTTTTCATGGATTAACAAATTTGAAGTTTTCACTTTTTTACATTTTTATGGTGTTTTCACAACACGTTTATGGCATTTTCATGGTTTTTGTGTTGGTAGTGTTTATGCATATAGGAAAACCTGACAGTGACTTATTTTATTATTTGTGTCGCAAATATGTTGGGCGTAAAAGGAACATCTTTTCCTGTAACACATCGCAATTACTACAACTACTATGAGCATTCAAAAAGTTACGATATGTCTAACAAAATGTCCAATCTTTTGGAATCCTAAAAAAGTATTTTGTACTGGATTTGTTGTTATTGAAGTTCAGTTCATAAATCATAAAAATGTCTAATTTCTTCTGAATTTCCTTTCCAGAATCTAGCATTTTTATTTGATCATGCCCCTGGGAATTACAGTTCAGGAGTTTATGAACAGTTCATGAAAACTTGGGGCCATTTAACTTTCATAAACTGTTTGTGGACTGTTGAACTGTTTTTCGCTGGGGTGGTCAAGATATACTTGAATAATATTCTTACCTTTTCGCTGTTTGATGTTGTTGATATATTTAACAGTGCTTCAGTTAATCCTGGCTGATTCTCAAGAGCAATTGTAAGAAATTCCAAAATAGCTATCTTCAAGCGGATTGGCTGTAAAAAGACACACAAGATAAAATCAAAATGGTTTTATTAAAACATTAAAAAGGTGCTATGGTTCAATCTATTATTTCAAAAGCGTGTCAATAAGAATTAGATTTGAAAACAAACTTCTCTTGTTCACCTATCGGATTGGCTGTAAAAAGACAAAAGATAAAATCAAAATGGTTTAATAAAAACATTAAAAAGGTGCTATGGTTCAATCTATTATTTCAAAAGCGTGTCAATAAGAATTAGATTTGAAAACAAACTTCTCTTGTTCACCTATTATGGGTAACATACAGTTGTATAGACAATGGAGATCAATTATAAACGCCTTGTTTCCAACCGTCCATAATATATCACATACCAGTAGTCATATTCATATTACATAATACATAATACAATATAATAAAAGTAGTCAAAGACTACACATTCATAATTGTTACTAATAGTTTCATGCTTACGCAATCATCAGACAAATAAACTAAATAATGAAAAACATACAGTTTCGCCTATATCGATTTACAAATCCACCGTTATTGTTTAACAGAACAAAGGCTAATAATACATAATAAATATTTCAGTTTAGTCTTAGCTTAGAGATATCATATGCACGGTGATGATGATCTATGATGTTCTGTTATTTGGCCCACGCAGAATCAACAGACGTCCAACATGAAGCCGAGTTGCATTACGTTTTAAAAATATGAAGTAATAATGTAAACATAGTAACATGCATGCGTATACCTTGCAAGGGGATGATAGATGTGCTTGCATTGCTATTCGTAGAACAATTTCGTCTGATCCAAACGCAGAAGAAAGAAGCATAGGAAACAGCTAAATAACAAAACAGAAAATAAGTGATCATTATTATTGACAAGCTTTTTCATACATTTTCTTGCCCCAAGATCGGTTATCTTGTATAACTGTTAAAGGAAAAAAAATGACCGGCAGTCGCTACGAGCTCAACTTGAATTAAGCTTAGCGTAAATTCAACATCAACGTCAGTCAGGGCTTCAGCATGGCTTTAAATTTCAGTTTTAGTATGCCTTCAGATACAGAAACAATACGAACGTCAAACACGCACGTGACTCTATGAGCGTAGAGCTCGCCGGTCAATTTTGCTCCATTAAATGTTGTTAAAAGATTGTGTGCGTTGTTATAGCTGTATCCAGCTGTCATGGATAAAGACCAGATGCCGTGTAGGCTTACATTCAAACCATTACCCATTGCATAAGAGCAGAAATGTGAGCAATAACTAAACAAACGGAAGAAATGAATCACATTTGACACTTACCCTACATAGCTGTTGGAGGAGTAATGTAGCAAGTGTTGTCACCTTGGTGTCGTCATGGTAATAAACATATCTTGCAATCACCGTTAACAATGATACAGATTCTGCAAAGAAATAAAAGACATTTACTAATTTCACATCACTAATTTAACTAACTATTTCATGAAAAGTTCATGAACGGTGTGCTAATGACCTTGACTTGCCCAAGTCTCACTTTACTTTTACGATTTTGATATGTTGGTAAGTGAGACTTGTGTCCTTTGGCAATTCTATTGTTTTAGAAAACAAAGAAACCGCCAACAAAATCTCGTCGATGACGTTGTTTATCTGAGTATTCCAGGGTGTCATACAGTCAACACTGAACGAATCGTAAAATATATAAGAGCCTGAAATTTTAAAAGCTGCTAAAATGTTTGACAGATATGGTGGCTTGAGTCACTTATTGCATATATATATATTTCAGAGTATTGGAGCTAATTAAACTGGAAAACTGATTTTATTATTCTAACTTACTGATTCTGGGGAGTCATTGATGTAGCGAACGATCCTGTTAATACTGCAAACTTTTTGAGCGCTCGTCGGAGATCGAAATTCAGGTTGAAATATGATTCATTGTGGAAATGATAAACATTTCACTTGAAGGTTGCTATATTCTGAATAAATCTTTCCCTTGCTCTTGTACACGACGTGGAACTGTTGGATTTTTCGATGGTAGCCCAAAGCATTCACAATGATACAATATTAAAAGATCTTGGAGGGTAAAAACATTTACAGATAATTTCGCCATCTGTATTCTGAATGATGATGTTGAAATAAGTTTGTAATTTTTGACAAGCATCAGTTAATCGACTTGATTTAATAACCATAAGTTTCCATATAGATTTAATTCATATTATTTTGGCTTGCATGTTGCATCTTTCATTAATTTACGAAATGTTGGACCCCGTCTTTCCCCGTACATCAAATGCGTGATAATTTGTCAGAACAATACGATCAAACAGAATGCCGTTGTGCAGAATCCTGCACAACGCTGTACGAAGGGAATAAGTCCCGCTTACCGCTCGTCAAAGTGCGGTATATCAAAGCGGGACTTATAGATCAGTCAACTAATGACCCTAAAGTGACAGATTTTTCACAGACATTTCATATAAAGCTAATGAATTTTCCACCATGTTCATGAACAGTTCATGAGCTGTGTGTCCAGGAACCAAAATTGACAAACTTTCACAGACAGTAGGTTAAGATCGTATACATACCATTTCCTTGGCTGGAACCAAATTGGCTTGATTGTTGAATGACGACATTACAAAGATTTTCATGAAGTGGAAAAGTTTCTTCGCCCTGAAATAAATATATTGAGTACGTATTGATTATTATTCAAGCACATCTTGACAACTCCAGCGAAAAATTGTTCAACAGTTCACGAACAGTTCACAAATAGTCCATGAACATTAAATGGCCCCAAGTTTTCATGAACTGTTCATAAACTCCTGAACTGTTTTCACAGGGACATCATCAGATAAAAATGCTTATTTGAAAAACAATAATGTTATAGATTTAGGTAATACTATAGCATGGTGGTTAAATATAGCCTAGAAGCTTTGAAAATAATGGAGCCCAGCATGCAATAAACTATTGAATCCTTCCCTTAGAGCACAATTAAAACAGTTTGTGAACCCATGAATATGCAATTTATTGAAAAGGATTGTGGATGGCACTGTCCCTGTGAAAACGTTTCTAAAATAGTATTTTCAACCCTGTATAATATAAAGAGCATTTGTATTTGTATATATAGGTTTAACTGTACCGTTATTACAAATCTATATGAAATGAAAATGTTGCTATTTTGTTTACCTTCTCTGAATGTGATAGAAGTTGGTACAGTAAAGAAAGGCTATGCTTTAAATTGGATATCTTGGCATCATATAGTCTGCCTTGCTCTCTGAAAAGAAAATAATGAAGTCAAACATAACCGTTTATGGCATTTATTTTTACTGTTTACAGCTCAGCGTTAAATTTCAAGCAGACATAAATTACTGAGTCATTTCACTATAAATCTTGGATATACTGAATCGCAACTGAAAACCTACTTAAAACATAATGAAATGGGATTGAGTACTGAAATCATACTGAAATTCAGGGTCCGATAAAAGATTTTGCCTTCCGAGATCCAAGATTTTCGAAGTGAAACCTTCGGATTTTTCCCCGACATATACCTAAAGAGAAAATTGGTCTTCTATTGATTTCATTGCCAATGCTCCATCCAGTTTAGATGTGAACTTGTAAAGAAATATTTCAGACCTTGCTGTAAAATTGAAATTAAACAAAGAAAAGACGGAAATTATACATATTCACTCGAAACACAAACTTCGTATCCAACCTCAATCACTGTTGATCGGCACTGACAAAATTTTTACCACAACAAAATCAAAAAATCTTGGGATCTACTTAGATGAATGTATGTCTTACGATTATCATATCTCCAACATATGTAGATCTTCTTTTAATCATCTTAGAGGACTATCAAAAATCAGAAAATTCATCAATAAAGATTCAGCAGCAGTTGCAGTACATGCATTTATATCATCGAAATTAGACCATTGTAATTCGCTCTTGTATGGTTTGCCCCAAAAGAGCATAAAACGGTTACAATTTATTCAAAACACTGCTGCGAGAATTGTCACAGGAGTACGTAAATACGAACATATTACGCCAACTTTGATAGAACTACACATGCTACCAACCAAATACCGGATTGATTTTAAAATATTATTACTTGTTTATAAAACTTTGAATGGACTTTCTCCGAAGTATCTTTTTAACAAAATACACTATGAGAAGCATGCTAGGACATTACGCTCCACTAACAATGCATTATTACACCAGCCAAGAGCCAGAACAAAACCATATGGTGACAGGGCCTTTTCAGTATGCGGTCCAAGGCTATGGAATACTGTCCCTCTTGACATTCGCAGAGCAGCCTCAATTGATAAATTTAAAAAAATTACAAAAACATATTTATTTCAGAAATTTTTAAATGATAGATAAGGCTCAGTAGTCAGTAAATAAATAAAATAAATAAAATAAATAGTCTTTTTAGTTTGAACACTTGTAAAGCGCCATGAGCAATGTTAATGTGCGCTATAAAAAAACAATTTATTATTATTATTATTATTAAATGTAAACAAACACTGATAATCGATTTCTTAATGTACAAGTAAGCTTCAAAAATCCAAAGGTTAAAATTTTTTCTTAATTTTTAGTAGAAATCTTATTGAAAAAGTTGTCATTGGCTGCCTTCGGATTTCAGCTCAGCCTTCCGCAATCTAGGATCGCAGGATCGCAACTTTTATCAAACCCTGCTGAAATTCACCAGACACCTAAATCTATATTGTTCTCATTCTACTGAAACTCTACTGAAACCCACCTTAAAAATTGGAAAGCTATTGAAAAAGCGCCCAATTTCAGTAGGCCTAGCCTATTCAGTAAGTTTTTAGTATGTTTTCAGTAGGTTTTCAGATTTCCAAAATTCATTAGTGTTTGAATGTCAATATTACCATGTAACTATCATAAAAAAAGTAATGTAGACGGTGTCGCCCTACCGAAGGCACCCGTAGGCCTACCACTCCTCTATTTCTAGATGCGTGGCTTTTTTCGCTGAGAGCAATGATTTTAAACGCAGATCAATTTCAACAGATCTTATGGCAGATAGGTCTTGATTGTCAATGCGCAACTATGCGCCGCAGCTATTCACAATGCAATTTCCTCTGGACCACCATTCCATCTGCCATCCTTAGATGGTACTCATTTGATGTTTCAGATAAAGTCAAGGCTGAGTTGACCTTCAGGGGATTTGAACCACAATCGATCAGATATGATCCGATCTGAAGTGCTGTTGCTCTACCATCTGAGCTAATCCGCCCTACCATATCTAATTATCATGTAACTAAATAACTATCACAATCAATTTATGTAGTCATGAAGGCTCTATATCAGTGATATTGACATGATATAATGTGTCATTTGAAACACATTTGACGAAATATATCATTAAAAAACAGTTATACATTAATAAACTATTCAGGTATTTATAATAATAATAACTACATTTATATAGCGCTTTACAATATTATTTTTAAAAGTATTATAGTAATTGAATTAAAAGTATGTTCAAAAGTAAGCACTATTCAGAATAAATTTGCAACTAAAAAATTGGAGTAAAAAGTAGAACTAATAGATAAAAACTGTTTTTAAAATGTCACTATTGGCTAGGTTAAAATAAATAGTTTTCTGCAATTTAGGTAATTATACACTGTAATCGATTATCGTACAAGCTTAAAAATCAATTTATACACACCTTAGCTTTGCTCTGTTCCACTCTTCAATTGCTAGATTACCAGAACTGACCAATAACAATAGAACATTGCCAGCTTGTTCGTTCAATATTTGTTCATAAAGTATCTGTCTTATTTCAAGCAAATAGCTGAAACGAAACATAATCATCAGGGTTGGAATCCAGCAACTACAGCCAAATCTAATGTACTATGCAGGTTTCGACAAAGAGTTCAGCCTTCTGGAATCCAAGAGGCATTTCAACATTTTCTTCTGAGTATTTTTGTTGAGGTTTGACCAGTAAATCATAAGAATATAGAATATAATCATAAGAATATCGATTTTGTTCTGAATTTGCTCTAGCCTTCTGGAATCTAGGATTACAGGATTCCTACTTTTGTCAGACCCTGCTACTATGACAAGAGCCATCTATTTATAAGAGTTGGGAAACACAACTCTTGGGGCTCAAAAATAGCCATTTCCATTAAAAAAGAGGTTTTGCTTTTGAACAAAAATTTTTTCAAATTCATTTTATTATTTTCGCGAGCTTTGTTCAAATTTCACAAGCCTGGATTTGACGGAGCGAAAATGGTGTCCATACAATGACGTGACTGTCATCTGTCCAATTGGAGCTGAGAGCGGCACATGAAAGAATGTCCCATTACTCTTGTAAATAAATGGCTCTAAGGGCTACGTCTGTATACCATTCACATAGACATAGACAGGTGGCCCTACAGATATAGCCTTCTGAATCCTTAGAGCAAATTTAGCCTTCTGAACTTTTTATTGTGGTTGGACAAATAAATCCTACAATTAACAATTTTTTTTTTAATTTGCTCTAGCCTTCCGTAATGTGGGATTGCAGGATTCCTACTTTTGTCGGAACCTAACACATAGAATAAGCTATGATAAGTAGGAATGCTTAAATGTATAATTAGTAAACTCTCTTATCACAAATAGCCATATAGTCAAATGTCAAATAGTTTATGAAGTCCTAGTCAACTTGACATTATCAACGGTTCACAACTAGGTCTTGCTGTCTAATTGTTTTGAAATATACTAAGAATACGGAAACACTGATTTCAAAAACATTCAATCATTAGCAACAATTTATAATCAATTAATCTCAACCAGTGCCAATCAAATTTCTCCAATCAGAAAATTATAATTATAATTATAATTATACAACAGCAAGAATGAAGCTGTCATTAAAACCTTAATATCGAAATACAAACGTCACACAAACACTGTTCAAATTGTGATTTGAAATGAATTTGAATTTGAACTTTGGCTTCTCATTTTTCCCATGCATGATTAAACTTTTGTAGCTTCTGCTTTTGATATCAAATTTCACCAAAAATACACCAACATAATTGAAACATTTATTATTGTGTACATCAATTATTTCTGGAAATCATATTTATCGACTCGCTTCTGGTATAAAATAAATTTTGCTTTGTGTTCTGTTTGAATAGCTCAAATGTACTTTCTCAACAATTTAGTTACTGTAAAACTAAATCAGCTCAAATTAGCCCAGCAATGCGGTTGGCTCATTGCTAGTATTTGTATAATAGTGAACGATTTAGCAGCCAATCAGAATGCAGACAATCCAGTACAGCGAAACCTGTATATAACGGTCAGCTATGAGAGGTAAAAAAATTGACCAATATAGACAGGTGGCCTTTATATACAGGTTTGATTCAATAGAAAATACTATTTTAGACATTGCAAGAGTGACCACTATAGACAGGTGGCCGCTGTATAGAGGTGACCGTTATAACAGGTTTGATTGTAGTATCCTATTTGTTAGCAACTAATCAAGAATTGTTATCCTGGAATACTTATAACGTAGATGTATAATGTTTATGACTGCTTTTGGCAGGATTTGATTACCCATCTGAGAATATCTACAAATTTGAGATTCTGGAAATTATACCTTGAGCTTTCTTTCGTAATATCATTATGTTCACTTGTAATGTAATGAAACACTTGGAGTACAATATCATCTGAATCAAATAATTGAAATCAATAGAGATACATTACTTAGTAAACGGTCGATGTTTAAGATGTTTATGACATTACATGAAGAGTCCATGAACACTCCACAACCAATTGGTCAAAGGTTCAATAAATAAATAATGATAATTTGACTACATTTTCATAATAGAAATCTCATTTTGGAGTATAAAAATGAGCATGTTTGTTTGTTATAAGAACATTTTAAAGATTACAAAGAAAATTATTATTTGCTTCCTCAAATAGTCATGTGTGGTCATATTTATTTTATTTGTAAGAAATGCAAAAAGTAAAAGAGGAGGTTTACGTGGTACAGTCTACACACATACAGATTTAAAAGAAATGAATTACAAAAGACAATTATACAATGACGTAAACTTACATGTTGCCTCCAAATCAGAAATACTTCCAAACCGTGCTGTCGCTAATTGTGGGAAAATAATCTTCACAATGAAAATAATATTATTCTTCAAACATGATCTTTGAATGGTGGTTAATTGATGATCATGATTTGATGGTACGCGTAATAATTCCAATAACATAAGAAGATACTTTTGCGTCACATCACTGATTCCCAATTCCATTTCACGTGGAAATATATACAAACCAAAATGACCAGTATTTTGATTGCTATAAAAATATAATAAGATATAGATAATAATGATATATGACGAAAGAGTCAAAGAAAACACATTCTTTACTGTTACTTAAGTTTCACGCATTTCACAGCGATCTTCAGACAGATGTTTTACTCAATCTGTCAATCAATTGAGTAAAAAGTCTGTCTGAAGGTCGCTGTGAAATGCGTGAAACTTAAGTAACAGTAAAGAATGTGTATTCTTTGACTCTTTTGCCATAAATTATTATTATTTACCGCTCTGTCAAATGAAGACATAGAGCCCTATATTATCTGCTATTAGATAAACATAAATTTTATTAATAAGATATCAGATGGATTAAAGGTAAGAATCAAAGATTAGACATAATAAATGAATCTAATCTTGTAGTGTCACAGCATAAAGTGATCGATCATCAGGTAGTTTATTCCAGTTCACCCTTGTTTGAAAGATGTTCATGAACAGTTTGAGAATGTTTGCAAAGTTCATGAACATAACAAATATTTTTACAGCGGTATTACTACAGTGCAACAACATGTCAACAACAGGAGTTCAGATATATTCAGATACATTTAGATCTACTTAGTTGATAATAATAATATAATAATTTTATAATTTATATAGTGCTTTTTACATTTGCTGATCAAAAGCGCTTTACAAAAATATCAATAAATAAAATGATTAAAATAAATATGTTAAATAGATTTATTTTTTATATAATAGTAATAATAATAATCTATGCGTTAAAAGCTGTTTCGAAAAGATACGCTTTAAGTTGAGTTTTAAAAAAGTCAAAGGAAGTTATGTTTCATAAATCGGAAGGTAGATTGTTCCACAAGGGTTAAGAAGACAGTTAACTAAACCTGACAGTTAAGTTAATAGTCAACTACAAGAACTGATTAAAATGACCACAAAGAATAGATCAACTTTATATATAGCCTTGAATTCAGGCTGTCACAAAGTGCGGGATCCTGGGAACCTGGTTCCCGGAAGGCCAGCACACAATCAGAAGGTTTCCAATCTTATCATGATTATTTCTTATTCAAAATTTATTATTTTTAGATTGGATTTCATATATTTTATGTTTTGAAATCCTTGCATCTTGCTTCAAAGTAAGTCAAATTTCTGTAATTTTAAGATCAATTCTTCAAAATTACGAAGCATTATAAATTCAATCCCAGAAGGTTTACAATTGAACAACACAGTTCCCGGAAGATCAAACATTTTGTTACACCCTGGCTTTGATTCAATAATCTTAATAGTGACCACACTGTATACAGTTGGCTGCTTTTAGAGGTGGTCTTTATAGTCAGGTTTGGCTGTATATAAAGTCTTTAATTTTGATGTATCTTACCGGTTGAATGCACTATTGTTATTGAGCAGTTGAGCTGGAAGAAAGCCACATTGCAAGATTTGTTCAAATATCTGAATTGAGTAAAATACAAATAAGTATATAAACAAAATATAAATTACAATTTTGAGGTTAATGTAGCTTGAAAGTAGCATTAATTGTTGGAGAGATTCAAGGTACCAATTTTCTGTTTTTCCACTGTTTTGTTAGTGGGGCTTTATTATAGTGGTTCAGACGTTGAAAACTATATTTGGAAATTTATATTGCAATATGCTAGTGCTTTGATTACTATACCTAGTCCTTCCACAAACTGATGAATATATTTTGAGAAATATACCTTTGAAGATATTATAGATTCAAGCCTTAAAAAATAGAGATTCATAGAGCAGTCCAATCATTGCATCCAGAGCAATGTATTTACGAGAGTTGTGACGTTCTTTCATGTGCCGTTCTCAGCTCCAATTAGACAGATGCCAGTCACACAATTTGATGGACGCCATTCGTTCCATCAAATCCAGGCTCGCGAAATTTGAACAAAGCCAACAAAAATAATATCATGAATTTGAAAAACGTTTTGTTCAAAAGCAAAACCTTGTCTCGAAAAAAGCACAAAGGGCGATTTTCTAGCCCCAAAAGTTGCGTGTTCCAACTCTTATAAATCGATGACTCTGACTATATCTACATCTGTGAAAAAAGTTCATGAGTTCATAAACATGAAATTGTTCAAAAGTTCATGAACTGTATGTGACTGTTAATGAATTGTTCATGAACATTAAAAAAATGTTCATGAACTGTGCATGAGCTCTTGGATTCTATTTACAGGGGAGATTTCTTGTCATAATATTCTCATATAATCGTAATATGGATTAGTCACAACAGATAACAATCAATCATCAAAAACAACAACACCCCTGCGAAAAACAGTTCAGGAGTTCATGAACAGTTCATGAATGGCTCCAATTTTCCTGAACTATTCATGAACTGTTCATGAACTGTTCATGAACAGTTCATGAACCCTCACAGACAGTTCATGAACAGTTCATGAAAATTTGGAGTCATTTAAAGTTCATGAACAGTTCATGAAAATTTGGGGCCATTTAACGTTCATGAACTGTTCATGAACTCCTGAACTGTTTTTGCAAGGGAAACTTTGAAATTGTGTTGTAAATTAATAACTGACATCATAATATTCGATAAGCTGAATAAATTACATACCCCTTGAAAATTAATGGGGATACAAGCTGTCAATAGATCGATGCAGGCTGCAATCATAGAGAGTCCATTCCTGCAAAAATGTTGCGCTCTGAAATAAAAAGTACAATGTTTAAAATATTAAAAACAGAAGTTATTGTTCACAGTACATATTTCATTGTTGCCAGGTACTTTGACCTCTGCTGGAAAATGTGTTGAGTTCATAAACTCCTGAACTATTTTTCGCAGTGGGATGTATCTATCATAATGTTGAACATACCTTTGCAGGATAATTAGACAATCATGTATGAATCTATCCATATCCCCACCACTTTGCCACATCACCGTTGATTTTACAAGTTTGAAAGTTGAAGTAATTCTGGTAAGTACATCATCAGCTATGGATATAAAATGATCGGTTGTTGAAAACTTTTCTTTGAGTTAAAGGGGCAAAATTGACCGGCGACCGCTGCGAGATCAATTTGAATTTATGCTTAGCGTAATTCAACCGTCTCGCTTTGAAACTATTGTTATACGCAAGCCTAATTTGTAATAAATTCATGTCAACAATGAACATTGTGTTATAAACAATAAACATGCACGTGATCCTAAGTGCGTGGCGCCTGCTGGTCATTTTTGCTCCTTTAAGTATTTTATCAAAGTTCTTGATAACATTTCGGATCCTATCTATACCGTACTTGAGAACAGCTACAGAAAATTTGTTTACATCTGTATATAGTATATATTATATAAAGTTTCCACAACGGCGCTGTACATAGGAAAACAAAAATTTAATTAAGAAGTTAAAAGTTTAAAATAAAAAATAAATTAAAAGGTAAAAAGGCAAAAACGTAAAATAGTTTAAAAGAATAAAAACAGCAGAATAATTTTAAAATATCAGAAATTTATATCTATTTCAAATTCTACGATTCTACGCTATTTAAGCATTAATCTTAGCTATTACTAACCAAACGCTCCAGGTTCAGCAAGAAATTCATCAATTTCATGAAGCAATATCTTCCAACCAGAGCAAGGCATATCCCAATGAATAATTCTGACATCTACGTAATGAAAAAATACCTAATAAATAGCAAATAATTAATAACAAATACATAACATTCTTACATTTATTACTGACATGACACCTAAACCATGAAAAAGCGTGACAAATCATGGTGTTTTTATAGCATTTTTACATTTTATTTGCGTGAATATGGATGTTGTCATGGCTTTCAAACTTTCGTGGCTTGAAAAAATTAAATGTTTTAACTTTTATTCACATTTTCATGGTGCTTTCACAACACTTTCATGGCATTGTCATGGTTTTGGTGTGGATAGTGATTGAGGAACAATTTGGAAAATAAATAGATATAGCACCCAAAGGCAAAGTAAGCATGCGTAAACATTTCCACAGAATCTAGGCTAACCATATTTTAAATATTTCAAGGATCATAAACCGTCCTAAACATTGAAATGAAATTAGGCTTCAAAAATAACTTAATGGAGAATTGTAATTTTCAAAAAAAGTAGGACAGCACCAACTTTGGATAAAGATATTTCTGTAATGTCCAGTTTGCAATCAAATAAGATATCAATACCTCATTCATCGAAAATCACTATAATACGATTGAAAGGCATCTTGAAATTTAAAATGTACTGAATTGTGCCTTATTCAGAACCATCATTGAATTCAGTATCAGTATCATAACAATTGATACCAGTGCAACGTCGCACATTTTTGATACACTGTGACAATTTGACTGGCAGTCGAAGCCATTATGGATACCAACGCATGCGAATCATGAACGAACAGTAACTTACAAACATTTTGGAATATAAATAATGAAAATAAATTAAAAATTTGGAATCGAATCCGCATGACCTTCATGCTAGTCGGATGCATTCCGAATGACGGATGAGCTACGCCAACCGTTGAAAGCTCATGAAACAGAAATGAACTTAACCTCGACCGGGTGGTTATCATGTGATCGGACCCTACCCTAACCCTAACTGGCTGGTTATTACATGATCGGACCCTAAACCTAACCCTAACCCTGGGACAAATGAATCATGTGATTGAGTGAATGACGTATTTGATTGCCTGCGCACGCACAGTTGAATCCATAATGACTGCGACTGCCGGTCAAATAGACACTTCGATTTTGATAACATGATGACGGATGGTGATCTGACACGCCTACAATCACATGATCAACTTACTGTACTGCAGCTCAATCTTGTTAGCTAAGGGAGATATACAGTCACATTGTAAAGCTTGGCATCGTATTATTATATGTACTATAGTGCATGATTTCTGCTATACTGTTTCTTCAGAACCTTACAAACTAATGGTAAGCTATTATAATTAATTAATCCCATTTTAAATAGTTTACTTCGGATATTACACATTAACCAAGGTAAGTATTTATAGATTGTAATATTAATTATTTGATCATTTGATGGTTTTCTGCAATCTGATTGGTGGATAAATGTAATTAATATAGACAAACCTGATTCAATTTCCATAACTGATCCCAGCATTCCTTTGCCAAGAACAATATTGTCTATGAATAAAATCAAAAGATTTGTTTCCTATAAACGTTCTGCGCATCATTCCGTTAATTTTGCATCAACTGTTACACTAGACAGAAGATATACAGTAAAACCTGTATATAACGGCCAGCTACGAAAGGTAGATAAATTGACCACTATAGAGAGGTGGCCTTTATATACAGGTTTGATTCAATAGAAAATACTATTTTAGACATTGCAAGAGTGACGACTATAGACATGTGGCCACTATATAGAGGTAACCGTTATAACAGGTTTGACTGTTTGAAGCTCCATGAACAGTTTATAAACTTTTCGATAGTTCATGAATTCAACCACAATTTAAGAGCATTTTCTGAAACATTTAGAGGTAAATGCATAAAAACAATCAAATAAGTATTTTTCTTACCAAATGGCAGCTGCCTATCTTCATTTCGTATCCAAGTATTTGTTTCCGGACCAGGTTTAACTTCATCAATATCATTCTTACCAAATAACTCTGTGTATCCATTCAGTCGATCAAGAATGTCATAGACCTAATCAAAATAACATAAATAATATTGCCTTGATACGTCAACACATTATAGTTTACCAAAGCTATCAACATTACCAACACCAAAACCATGAAAATACCTTGAGAAAGTATTATGAAAAAACCATGAAAATGTAAAAAAGTAAAAACCACAAAGTTTTCAAGCCATGAAAAAGTTTGAAAATCATGAAAACATCCACGATATTAAAATATGAAAATGCCATGAAACGCAATGAAATTTTACGATTTTTTCATAGCTTAACTGTCAGTAGTGCAAATTACAGTAGAAAATGTTTATAACGTCACCTTTTATAATGGATTACTGTTTTCAGCGTACTGACTTTAACTGATGTTCCCAGTGAAATTTGGTATCTTTCTTCTTAGGATTTTTCAAAAAGATCAAATAGCCAGAGCCCATAGGAATGTAAATTAATTCAGAATTGATAGGAAATCGTATGAATACATACCATTTAATAATTTATATGAAAAAATTCAAAGGATATGATTGCGCCAAAGAACTGGCCGAAGAACTATCATAAAAAATAAAATGAACTATTTATTCCCAAACTTAAACTTCTTAATATACCCTGTACTGCAGGCCTATATTTATTAAAAGAATATTTAAAAGTTTGACATAAACATAAGAGGCCTAATTTTTCAGTTCCATTTTGGTTATTAACTCAAAACATTTTAATTGCGTCAGTCATCTTGCAATTGAGAATTGTCTGCGTCAGACATAGTTTACATTCTCACTGCTTTTCTAAAATCCATTGCTTATTGTTTCATTTTGAGCTCCATTGTACTCTCTACCAATCAAATTTAAATTTCGCTTTTTTGCACTGTTAATAGCTTGTCTCTTGGCCAATAAGAATTGCTTATTTTTCACGTATAATAATCATTGAATACATTAAACAATAAACATATCCGCCTAAATGAGTCCAAAATGAAAAATCATGTTCCAACATTCCCGCTATCAAAATATCAGCTACAGTAGGAAAAACTTGTGTATAGCAGCCAGCTAAAAGAGATAGATGAATTGACCACTATATGCAGGTGATGTTTATATACAGGGTTCATTAAATAGAAACTAAGAAAATACTGTACCATTTTAGACATTTCTACAGTGACCACTATAGACAGGTGGCCACTGCATAGAGATGACCGTTATAATACGTTTGATATCATCCTAATCTGTGTTTGAATTTGTTGGAGTCACTTCGAGATTTACAGATTTGATTTGGCAAGCATCGTCAATAATTCTTAAACCAAATAAATGATGTATAAATGTATAAATAGTTAAAATCAGAATATCGTTGTGAAAAAAATCCATGAGTTCATGAACAGCTCATGAACTTTCATCAACAGCTCATGCACAGTTCATGAACATTTTTTGTGAGTCTATGAAAGGTCATGAGCAGTTCATAAACAGTTCATGAGTCGGTTCATGTTCATGAACTCGTAAATTTCTTTTAACAGGGATCTTGTCAGCAACTTACAAAGCCTGAGAGTTCATCGTCATAACATAATGACTGGCATAATTCCAGTAATGGTGATTTGTAGTACGGGAATCTGAAAACATAAAAACAGTTATAAAGCATATTCTGTACAAGTAATTATGAAAGTATTCCCAATGAAAAAAAGTTCACCTTCATGAACTGTTCATGAAAAGTTCATAGAAATTTGAATAATTTCACGTTCATGAACCCACGATAAACGTTCAAAATTATTCATGAACAAGCCTAAACCCTTCAATGAAGTAAATGAACTATTCATGAGCTCATGCATTTTTCACATGGGTTATAGTATGAGGTCTTTTAGGCTTGATATGAACTATCATAGCAGCATAGACTCGACAATCTGCCGTGCAATCCCCTTAGGCTTAACCTCTACAATGACATTCATAATCTGAGCATTGTCGAATGAGTACCATCTAGTACTGACAGATAGAATTGTCAAGAGGGAATTTCCATTATAAAGAGCTGCTACAAATGGAGATGTTAAAATATATTTATATATAGACTTCCCAATGATACCGGTATTCCAATTGAGAAATGTTATTGAAATGATAATCGAGATGTTCAAATGCATTCTCTATTCCCGGACGATATCCAATTTATAAATCTTATTGGAATGCTAAGCACATCGTAGTGGCATCCAGCAAGTTTGAAGGAGGCAATATAAAGATGTTTTCTATGCGGTGACCTTATAGTTTTGATGTAATTGGCTTACTTACAGTCGTTTAGCAAAGAAAGCAAGTTGGCTTATTCCACAATCAGATTCCTGAAATTTGAATAAAAACAATGTATAAATATATATCAAATATATAATATACAAATATATCAAATGCATCAATCAAGTTCTGCATTCTGATTCGTTGCTCAAACATGATCCATTTTATCACAAAGCATGGTTTGCAAAATTTGATTGTCACTTCAGAGTTGAATTTTTTTTCCAGAAATTTGACTTTTTTGCAATTAGGTTTGTGTTTATATTGTACAATATAATAATAATAATAATAATAATAATAATAATAATAATAATAATAATAATAATAATAATAATAATAATAATAATAATAATAATAATAATAATAATAATAATAATAATAATAATAATAATAATAATAATAATAATAATAATAATAATAATAATAATAATAATAATAATGATAATAATAATAATAATAATAATAATAATAATAATAATAATAATAATAATAATAATAATAATAATAATAATAATAATAATAATAATAATAATAATAATAATAATAATAATAATAATAATAATAATAATAATAATAATAATAATAATAATAATAATAATAATAATAATAATAATAATAATAATAATAATAATAATAATAATAATAATAATAATAATAATAATAATAATAATAATAATAATAATAATAATAATAATAATAATAATAATAATAATAATAATAATAATAATAATAATAATAATAATAATAATAATAATAATAATAATATAATGATATTAATAGGTGGATTGTTCCACACCAGTTCTTGGTATAGTGCTCAATGAAATTAATTAATAATTTATATTGTACCATAAAAACTGTTTATAACATATTGAATTTAACTGATAATCCTTGTGAAATTTGAAATCTTTTTTCTTATAAATAATTGGCTATAGTCGCACATCATCTATAGCATAATTTTTGAAATTTCACTACGGGGGTTGTTATAGACAGTATTGTACTACGATAAACATGTCTACACTGACGAGGAATTGAACCAGTCCAGCACATACTCATACGGAAATTCTGCCTCTGAGCTACCAAATAGGTTTGTGTTGATCATGCTGATCTTTATAAAACCAACAAGATTATTACTGAGCATTTGACAGGGTGAAACAGTATTTTTAATGTTGAATTTAATGAAAATAAATAGAATTACCAGGAAATCTTTCGAAAGAGAATTGTTCTTTACAAGTGATGAAACCAATGAAATTAATAGCTACAAAATAAAACAAAGAAATAAACAGTTTGTTTAAAAATGGAGCTTGAATTCCTGACAATAAAGGGGTTTAAAACATTAAAAGTTTGTGTAAAATGCATCGTTTCTTGATCATAGATTCTGAATGAAATTTATATGAGCAGCTTGTGAACATTTTATAAAATCACATAACCTGGAAATTTGATTGCTCGAATGGAAGTACCAGAAATATCCCCCTGCGAAAAACAGTTCAGGAGTTCAGGTGTTAAGACCAAAGGAGTCTCCTATGATCATAGCCACAAATAGATCAATCAGGCAGGCTTTATTTGAGTTTTGGACGAATGAACAGATCATGAACAGTTTACAAACGTTAAATATCCTCATTTTCATGAACTTTTTCACAAACAAATCATGCTTACCCCTGCAACAAAAAGTTTGTGAGTTCATGAATGTGAAATTGCTCATAATTTAATGTACTGCTTATGAAGTTTCAGACTATTTTACATTCATGAACAAGTTCATGGACCAATTCATAAAGTGTTTATGGACTCTTTGTCACTGTTCATGATTGTTCAAGAATCCACAAAAACTGTTCATGAATTTTGCATGAACTGTCCATGAAAGTTATGACACCTTTTTCATAGGGGTAGTCGTGAATATTTTTATGAACAGTTCACGAAATGCCATGAAAATTTCTAAAAGAAGATCATGAAAATTGGTCCTTAGTGACTATAAACAGTTTGTGATCCGTTTTCCTAGGGAGGACAGATCCATATAACATAAAAGTAAGTGATGTCTTTCTTACAAATGGTTCTTGAAGCGATGACTCTTCAAATGTACCAAAGACAAGTTTGATAAGCGAATAGATCAATGACTTCCCAAGCACATCAAGCCCCTATCAACAAGAGAAAAATAATTAAAAAAAAAACACATCTAAAGCCCTGGGCAAACGATGGCAAGATTTGTGCGACTTTCAAATCCTTCTAAAATCCTTTTTGTTAGCCACTCTTTTGATTTTGTCTGACGTGTTGCATCATGTATTTTATTTGTTGCATTGTGTTGGATGGCCATTAAACATTTTCTAAGTCTTCCAAGGATTATTGTTATCGAACGTCTTCGTTATCCTTTTCGAACTCTTTCATTCAAAATGTATCAACTCTTTCGATGTTGCTGCTTCTCCGTGGCTTCTTTTTAAGCTCAATCTGAGTTTTTCTAGAAAAGTCTTAAGAAAGTTGTGTCCGTTTAGTCGCTCTTGAAAAGACTGCTTTAGAACACGAAAAACACATGTGAGACAAAAACAGATTTGTTGCGCAAAAGTCGCATGCCCAGGGCTTAAAAGCATAGAAATTGACAGGGTCCAACAAAAGGTTTAAATTTCTGGAATACCAGCATTTTATTCTGAAATGTTTTGTTGAAGTGTGACCTATAAGTCATAAAGATTACTGATTTTTTCTGTGCTCTCATTATTCTAACCAAAATATCGTTAAACTGAAGAAGTCTCATCTTTTTTGAAATAAATTTAATTGTTGCTGTATTTTATTCATCTTTTTATGCTGACTCTAATTTATCATTCAACTCTGCTTGAACTTTTCTATTTTCTATCAACATTTACTTTTTTGTTATTTAATATAAAGTAATTTATTAATTGAACAAATAATTATACTAGGCCTACAGTTGTAGTTTTCATTTCTCAATTCTCATTTATTTATCTGTGATGAATTTGAAATATCTTTGTGTTGGTTTGCTTTGTCCATCTATCTATTCTATTGTTCTATGATTCTATTGTTTTTGACAGAACGGCCACTCTTATATAGCGGCCAATTTCCGATCGGCTATTTAGTGGCCGTTATAGACATATTTGACTGTACTTACTCTAGCCTTCCGGAATCTAGGATGGCAGAATAAAATTTAAGTATAACAATCACTTGGTCATTTGGGAAATGTGTCTTAAAATACTCACATGGTATCCAAATTCTGTTAACTGAATTGATGTATCTAAAAGGTGTTGAAAAACTTTCAATTGAAGAGCAATTTCACTGTATTTCGCAGCCTGGAAAAGTAAATATAGATAAATTATAGTTTGAAGCAGTTAAATTACTGAACAGTACTAACTGATATCAAAGCAATGACAAGAAGCGTGAAATTTCATGGCATTTTCAACGCATTTTCACATTTGGATATTGCGAATATGGATGTTTTCATGATTTTAAAACTTTTCACGGATTACAAAATTTATCATTTTCATTTTGTTTTCATGGTATTTTCATGGCATTTTTACATTTTCATATTGTGAATGTGGCAGTTTTCAAGGCTAAAAAAATATTTCCCAATTTAAAATTTTACATGAACAGTTTGTGAAAATTATGCCATTTAATGTTTAATGAACTGTTTTCACGGTGGAGGTGTGACGTAATATGATGTCCTCAACTAAACAGTAAGCAAACAGATGATTAATTGTGTAAATTTTCAACAACAGAAGTTCTTGATATAAGCCTACTGTTACTTTAATTAATTCAAAACTTAAATAACGCATGTAATAAATTAACATTACATTAAATTATCACTGTTTTAAATAAATCACAAAAAATCAATTCATAAAGTTTGTCTAGGCTATTTTGATACTCACTTACATTATCTGTTGATTCTTCATTCGTCTTTACTTCAAATATTGACATAGCTAATAAAACTGGTCCGTGATGTTGGTGTTTTGTTAAATGATGACAAATCTCATGAATTTTCTAAATAGAAAAAACAATACCCTCGTGTAAGCAATTCATGAACAGTTTGTGAAAAAGTCCATGAAAATAAGTCTATTTGACGTTCATGAGCTGTTCAAGTTTGTGAACATGATAAATTGTATTGCTTAAATATGATGTTGATGACTAAACTTAATTTAACACATGTTACATTACACATAGCAAGAATTTTACAGTGCCAAACGCGTAACTTTCGGAGGAAACAGAGAAAAAATTACTTTGGCGAATGAACTGGTTGAATGTAGAAACTACATATTTCAAACACTAGGCTAATTCCCTTGTGAAAAAAGTTCATGAGTTCATCAAAGGTTCTCAAACTGTCAATAAACGTTAAAATTGACGTATTTTCATCAACGTTTTCATGAAATTCTCATGCTTATTTATGAATGTTTTATGAACAGTTCACAAATTTCAATGGAAAGTCTACGAGCAGTTTATGAACTCATGAACTTTTTCACGAAGGATTTGAGCATGATAAACATTTTTTTATGTTTACCTGCAACTTTTGCTTTTCTTCACTCAGAGGATGTTCATCAGGCCTAGAAAACATTCAATGTAAAACAATTTGAAAATATAATACACACATACATAGGCCAATGCATGTATAATTAACCGATTGCTCAGACGATTATACATAATAATCAACTGATTACCGATTATGTAAAAACAAGCCGGTTAATCGGTAAAACCGATTATTTCTGATTAATCGGCTTACCCCTAGGGCTCATCTCCATTAAACACAAGTTGAAAAAGAAAATATTTACAATTGCATCAAGTCCATTTTGAACTTTAAGCTGTTAGAAAGACATTGAAAACATGAAAACAAAGGATAATTGTTTGAATTTTGCAATGTCGCATTTAC
Organism: Haliclystus octoradiatus; assembly: GCA_916610825.1. Lineage (NCBI taxonomy): Eukaryota > Metazoa > Cnidaria > Staurozoa > Stauromedusae > Haliclystidae > Haliclystus > Haliclystus octoradiatus. Next base: position 3,560,773 of record OU744453.1, on the reverse strand, counting down.
AAAGCTTCAATCTATCAGCCAATTCAATCCAATAAATTTACAACATTGGTGTAGTGGTTTTTTGGGATATATCATTAATCCACAAACCGGGTAAGCCTGCAAATTTTTTATAACAGGGTTGGTTGGTTGATTTGTTAGTATTTTGGAGCTTGCGTGCGTTTGACAGCCGGATGCCCTTCCTAATGCCAACCTATAGTGCTCTGGACAGGGATTAAGCCGAGACCCTGTGGGCCGTGGTCAAACGCCCTAGCCACTAACACCAAGGCCGCTTGAACCCTACCCACAGGGTCTTGGGTACAATTACTGATAGGAGTACTGTTGGTTGGCGCCAGGAAAAGAGCATCCTCCCATAAAATGCAAACACGTTTCAAAAGTACAACTCAATTAGCTAGTCAACCGGTGGAATAAAGTTTCTAGCTTACTCAGATTAAGGATAAATGAGAACTCCAGAAAAAAACAGGTTGCATGTTAGTGAATTTACCTTGTCATTTTTTGAAGTACTTCCAGCTCTAACCCTTGTAATAGAATCAGATTGCAAAGATTTCTAAAAGAATGTAAGAAAAATGTTACAGTCAAACTTGAGATAAAAACCACCTATCTCTAATGGTCACTGCACGATACCACATTTTCTATTGTATCAACCATGTATATAAAGGCCACCTGCATAGAGTGGTCAGTGTATCTAGATGTTAGTCTATATGTAGTTGTCAGATCAGAAGAGATTAGTGTACACAGAAACAGACCAGGGAGAGCAGGGTTCATTTCCTGTGTTGCATTTTGTACAGGTGATAAAATGAAGTTTGAGGCTTGGATTTTCTTCAAAACTACAGTTCCTGAATTATTATAATAGAAATAATATTGAGATTAAAAAATTCTTTATGGTTTAGGATTAGGCCTACATGCCAGGATTTATTGTACACGTGGATGTCAATTTGTCAAAGTCCACTGCTTTTAAAACAAAAAAATATTGCGTTTCCGTGCAACACCAAAAAGGGAAATTGTTTGGCATGGCAACCCTTTACGCTGTCTACTTAGGAGACAATGATAGAACGCCAATTTGATAGAATAGAATATAGAATGATGATAGAATTACAACGTTAATAGAATGAAGCGGAAAAACATTTCATGCCTTTTTAGATTGGTTCATTAGGTCTCGAAAAGTAAACCAGGCCCAAAAAAGAATAGTTCAAGGAATGAGAGTTCTGGGAGACTAGGGACAAATGGGAATGGAGGAAATAGTTGTAATCTATATTTATAATATGAATAATAATAATTTGCTTTGTTTTCTTTGGAAGATAAAAAATGAAAAGGTGAAACTTTTATAATAATTAATCGAAAATAATTTTAAAAGTAAAAAGGTGTGAAAACATTTCCATGATTTAATTAACCAATCAAGAATCAAGAATTAGAATTTCTGAAGAAAGAATGATTTACCAGACCATGGCAAAGAGGCTACTTAAAGAATTTAAATAAATGCTTACCCAATTGTAATAACAATATTTTCACAATCAACATCGTAAAAACCATTATTTATCTGTCTCCTTCCAAAGTCATAACGCTATAATGGAATCCAATACGATTTGTTTAGAGAAGAATCAAGAATAATAATTAATAGGGATAAATCATACAGTTTTAAATCTAATTTGGGGTTAATTGTACCAAGTGGATTATTCAATAATATCAGATTGTAAGAAGGAGTAGTTGATACGTACTGCCACATGATTAGGGTACTATAAGAAAAGAGATACCTCTAATTGTATCAGTACTGATTTTGGCCAATAATTGCCTGTAACAACTGATAGCAGAAAGCAGAGTTTCATGTTCACAAAGGTTCAACACTTATACATAAATGTTTCGTCTACATCGAGTTTTCAAGATATTGCTTCAAATACGCTGTAAAACGTTGATTTATATCGCTCACTGTGAATAATATAGCATTACAATAACATTTTGATATTCAATGACAATAAAATTACATCCTAACTTCATCGATATCAAAGAGATTAAAAGTAAACCGCCCCTGCGACAAAAGTTCCAATATTGGCTCAAATAAATGGCTCCAATATTCCTGAACTTTTCATGAACTGTTCATGAACAGTTCATGAACGTTAAATGACCTTGGATTTGCATGAACTGTTCATGAACTGTTCCTGAACTGTCTGTGAGGGTTCATGAACTGTTTATGAACAGTTCATAAACAGTTCAGGAATATTGGAGCCATTTAACGTTCATGAACTGTTCATGAACTGTTCATGAACTCCTGAACTGTTTTTTGTAGGGGTGAATATGCCATTCTTACAATTTTTGTCTGATGTTAACTACTCATGATGTGAACTTCTATATGTTCTTAATAAGTTACAATATTTTTAATTACCCTCAGGGTCCTACAGAAGGTCCTACTGGAATCCGAGAGGCAAGTCAACTTTTCTTCAGAATTTTTTTGTTAATGTTTGACCAATAAATCATTACAAATATCAATTTTCTACTGAATTTTCTCTAGCCTTCCGGAATCAACGATTCGGACCCTGTAACAGATTCTCAAGACAAATAAATTAAGCTCAAATACATTTTAGATACATGGAAACAAGCAATTTTCACAAGACATCATAAAATGATTAAGTACCTGAAAAACAGCAAAATACTTCAAGACATCTTGTGAATGTATTTCAAAGTCCCTATGATATAGTACAAGTATTTCCAACAGGCCACACTAGAAAGAAGAATGGAAATTAAATGAAGTAATATCCAGTCTAAATAAAGTATAATATAGCCACCTCTCACATTATACTATTTGTCCGGCTATATTGTGGTGGAATAAGATTTCTGTTTACATTAAGGGTTTCATTCACAGGGGAATTGTAGACCATAGGCTGCCACAAAAAACAAATAAAAGTAGTGAGTTGGTTTAGTTGTTATACGATACAAATGTCATGTTTTGAAATTGCATATATAATTGCGGCGTGATTTGATATGCATCATATTTAATTATACAGAATAGTACCTGTTCCAGAAGATTTTGTTTCGCAAACGCAACTTGTACTGAAAAGTTATCCTGTGGAAGAAATGCAATCATATAATGAACACATACACATTGAAATTATAAATTAAAATAATCTATATTTGTATTCATAAAATTTCTGAAAATGATCGAATCAAATTTCCAATGAAAAAGCATAACGGCAATGTAAAATGGGAACGCTTGAAAACATTCTATGTAACCTTCGATTATTATATTGAAGATTGATAGACAAAGAAGAATTTGAAGGTTAAAACAAAGAAGGCACATCGAAAAGAAAAATGCTATTGGAAAAGAAAGCTATAATTGGTTGCTTGCATTTTGTGTATGAAATAGAAGAGAGCGTCGGATTAGATTTCCAGGAAATCTATTACAGGTACGAACTATCCTGAATCCGAATCTGATCTGAATTTTAAGAATAAGAAATAATCCAACATTTTTTGCAGTCTTCTAAAAATGATTTTTGAATGTCATAATTTGAAAGTTATCAAAAGTAATTATATTACTAAATTTACCACTACAGTTTCTTAATCATCAGATGGTCATGGAAATTGTTTGAATAATTTTAGTGATAAATGTAGTTAAAAACAATGAAAACTGAAAAAACATTGAACAAATATTTTCAAAATCCGATTTAATCAACCAGGAAAATGGCAGTCCCGATCCAATTTGAAAGTCAATCTTAAGCCCTGGCCAAATGACTTTTTTTATTTCGCCAACATTCATCGGATTTTGTTGAGTTCATTTTCGTCAACATCTTGAGGGTGGCCAAATGACTTTCCATTTTCGCCAACATTCATCGGATTTTGTTGAATTCATTTTCGTCAACAGCGGATGGTATTTTGAGGCTTGGAAGCTAGTCAATCGAGCCCACCAATCCTGAGACAGGCTACGTCACTGTTGATCAATCAGAGCAAGGTTCATATTTTCAACAAAACTCAACATGTTCAGGAATAAAAAGTCATTTGGCCACTTCGCCAACATCGGTAGAGAACAATAGAACTCAACAAAATCCAATGAATGTTGAGGAAATTTTTGAATGTATTCAAAATCGAAATTCAACATCAGCCAACAAAATCCGAAAAAGTGAGGGTGGCCAAATGACTTTTTATTTTCTCAACATTCATCGGATTTTGTTGAATTCAACAATGTTGGCGAAATAAAAAGTCATTTGGCTGGGGCTTTAGAAGTCCGATGCGATACAGGTCGGATTTGCACACCTTTAGTATGAAAGTACACTTCTAATTTTCAGTTTCTTGTTTTAGTCAAATTTTATTTTCAGCCTCTCAAAATCCAATCTACATTCCATCATTCACGGTAAAATCCTTCTTCGTATTTTGAGAAGAAGCAGCACACAAGCTTTGTGTGATCTCTGATTCTTTAGTTCTCCCATGATTTTGCAAATCCATGGAAGCAGCACATGCTTCTTCAGATGTCATGGCCTTCGGTCTAAGTGTTCATCAAAGAAATTCTGATAAGATAAATATTTGTTAATTCTATACCACTTACAGTGATTCCAGAATGCGAAGCTGAAACTTGGACAACTGTCAAATACTGTTTGAATATCTAAACAAAAAACCATATTGTTAAAAGTAAGTAAAGTAAGTAAGACTGTGATGCCCTATCGAAGGCACCCGTACCATTCCTCTATTTCTGGAAGAGTGGCTCTTTTCGCTGAGGGCAATGATTTTAAACGCTCTTTATTGATCGGAGCCGTGACACTGCAGATCAATTTCAACAGATTTCATGGCAGATAGGTCTCGATTGTCAATGCGCAACGATGCTCCGCAATTACTCACAATGCAACTCCCTCTGGACCATTCCATCCGCCAGCCTTAGATGGTACTCATTTGATATTTTTTAGATAAATTCAAGGCTGAGTTGACTTTCGGGGGATTTGAACCACAGTCGATCAGATATGACCAGATCTGAAGTTCGGTTGCTCTGCCATTTGAGCTAATCCTCCTCAAATACTTTTAACATATTGTTAGCGACGTAAAGCTGACATTATCCCTGTCCACTCCTGAAGAGTGACTGAAAAAGTTGATCCTCAAAACATAGATATTGATAACTAATGAATGCCAGTGCAAAGGCTTACATTTAACGCCGCACCTAATAAATAAGTGTGAATCCGTACCAAATCTAATGTTTTGCGCACCTAAATAACTTAGTGCCCTACGGCTCCGTTCCAAGAGGCTTTTATTCACATAAAACAGTGGATTATATTAATTTACGAGATATGTAATACTTTTGTGTCTTTGGATTTATCATAAAATTTGTGAAAACAAAATCATAATACAAAGAAAGTCAAATTAGGTGCGGTAGTACGGGTTTTTGGTGCGGCAATAATTTATTCTCATTAACAAACAGTTTCTCCAAAGTTAAAATGAAGAACACGGTAAAATAGCTCCTCACCACATCACCAAACTTTTGACTGGCAAGAAAATTGATAACTTTGGATAATTCATCCTGAAAATAGAGAAAAAGAAGTACTCCATCAATCACTTTACACTTAAATTACTTACAATAAGTATGCCCTCTGTAACATTTTCCATTGCCGAGGTATAATATGGATACCATTGAATGAGTAGTGTGAGTGACAAGGAGAGATGTACTTTCTTGGTATCCTAGCTCCTACTATTACTAACGAGCCAAGTACAAAACGCCAAACAACAAATGCTTATGTTATGTGTTGTATTATAACGAAAGAAATTAAGGAAAGGCAATAACTCATAAAAAACGTCCGTGACATTCGAAACTCAACTCAAGACTGTTTATGTAATCGGATTAAGGAATCTGTAATATTATATCTATGTAATTAGCTAGACTGAAACGCAATGATGTCATATTATCATATATCATTACCCTTTCGTTAATTAGTTAATAGTTATGCTGCAAATGGGTATCAATCTGAAAGCTCTTAATGTTATTTATTCTTGTTAATTAATTATGTTTTAACGTAATGTCAAATACTAATAGATTTCTAGTTTTAGTTTCTAGTTAATGCTTTAGTATCCAAGTCTAAGTGGAGGTCTTCCAGCATTGATACGTCGTGGGTAGCGTCTATCATTAGCTTGCGTTGTCTGCTGATGTATGTCTTCTTCAATGGTGATATCTTCAAGTGGTAATGCTGGTCTGTGTTTAATTAGCTTTCGAGCGTTCCATGTTTGACCATCAGATAATTCGTAGCTATACTTGCCTAGAACTTTTGTAATAGTTCTTGGTTGACTGTATGGTGATTGACCTTTTAGTACTTGGGCTTTAGGCTTCTTACAACGGACCAGGTCTCCTTGAATGAAATGACTTTTGTTAGAGTCATTTATGTTCTCTCCATAGTTTGTTGCCTTGAACCTTTCCTTCACTGCCTTGTCTCTTTCTTCGAGCGAGAGTGATGGTTTTGTTGTGTTGAACGCTGTAGTGAATAGTTCTTGGTTTCGTATGTCAGAGTCACTGCGTATCTTCCATCCAAACATGAGTTCTGAAGGTGAAACACCATTGTTTGGTGCGGTTGCGCGATAAGAAGCCAATAATCGAAGTATTCCAGTTTTAAATGATCCACCTTCTGCAGTAATAATTTGGGTTCCTTGTTTGAGGCTTCGATTAAAAACTTCGACGAGTCCATTTTCTGCTGGATTGTACACAGCTGTGGGTTTTTGTTTGATGTTCTTGTTTTTAAGATATTGAGTAAACTCATAACTTTTAAATTGTGGTCCATTGTCGGAGACGATTGTGTCTGGATTGCCGTATCTGGAGAACAGGTCGTTTAGCCAGGTGATCACTCTCGGGAAGGTGACGTCATCTGTGAGAAACACTTCCGGGAAATTGCTAAAGTAGTCGACGATCGATAAAATGAATCGTTGATGTTTGGGCACCGTGTGGAATGGGCCAGTGATGTCAATAGCGAGTTTCTTCCATGGTTTGCTTGGCTTCTCTATAGCTGCAACAGGAACTGTTTGTGGCTTTGATGATTTACCTACAGCAGCACAGCCAATGCAGGTTTGAACATACTGTGTAATTCTGTTAGTGCCACCAGGCCAATAGTACGCATCATTGTAGAGTTGTGTCATTCGTGTGATTCCTGGATGGCGAATGTAATAAGTCAAGTATTTGAGGTTGTATACTTCTTGGCACGACCAGGCGTTCTTGTCTGAACAGGCATGCGTCGTGAAAAGATAATTCTTCTCTTATGGTAAAGTAATATCTCATGTTTCCTGATAGTTGTCGTTTGGCTGGCCATGATGTTGAAATGTATTTTCGAACCAATTGGATATCTTTATCATCATTAGTAGATGCAATAAATTCGTCAGCAGTAACATGTGTTGGGTGTAGTAGAGATGCAATTATGATGTTGTCGTCGTCATTTTGAAGAGTTGATACTTCATCTGGTTTAAGTGATGTGCCTAATCTTGACAGCATGTCTGCAAATTCATTGTTCTTTCCTTTTACATGCTCAATGTCATAGTCAAAACAGCGCAGGCGATCATACCATCGGCTGATCCTTCTCGACGATCGCTTTGATGGGAATCGAGTTAAGAGCGTTGTGAGCGATATCTGATCAGTCTTTAGTAGGAAATGTCGGCCCATCAAGTATTTTTCAAAATGTTAACATGCCCAAACACATGCTAATGCTTCTCTTTCAGGAGTGGAGTAATTTCTCTCAGAACTTGATAGTGTCTTTGATGCGAACGCTACAGGTCTTTCTGCCCCATTGTGTATTTGGGAAAGCATTGCCCCTACACCTACGTCTGATGCATCAGTGGTGACTTGTGTCTGGAGTCTTGGGTCGAACGGTATCAGTACTTCTGGTGATGTTATTCTAGCCTTCAGCACTGCAAACGACGTTTGGCATAAATCGGACCATTCGAATGATGCATTCTTTCTTGTCAACACTTTTAGAGGCTCTGTCAGTGATGCGTAGTCTCTAATGAAGGGGGCATAGTATTGGCAAGACCCAAGAAATTGCTGGATTTCGTTAGCGTTTTCTGGACTTCTAAGTGATTGTATTGCCAATATGTTTTTAGGATCGGGTGAAATAACTGTTCCGCTTGGTGTAGCTTTGATGTTATGCCCCAAAAGTGTAGTTTCTTTTTGAGCTACTGTGATTTTACTTTCCTTCAACCTGAGGATTTTAGCTTGTAGTTGTTCAAGAGCCATGCGTAGGCGTGCGTCATGCTCTTTTCTTGTTCTTCCTCTGACTAAGATGTCATCGCTGTAGGCATGGACACCGGGGATACCTTGTACCGCTTTTTCAATCTCTCTCTGAAATGCTGAGCCTGAGTCGATGAGACCCATGGGTGCCCGTTTGAATTGGCAGAGACCATGGCTTTCTGTTATGAATGCTGTTAGTGGGCGTGACTCTTCATCTAGTTCAAGATGGTAGTAGGTGTTCGAAATATCTAACTTTGAGAAATATTTATCGTCGCCCACACTATTGAGTATGTCACTTATCAGTGGAACAGGGTGTGTTTGTGGTATGACGTCGTTGTGAAGACCGCCTTTGAAGTCAACTGTTAGTCTTGCTTCCTTCTTGTCTTTCTTCCAAACAAAATGGGCGGGGTGGACATACTCTGATCTTTCAATTTGCTCGATTATGTCTGCGTCAAGGAATTCTTGAACTGCTTTAGCTGCTGCTTCTCGAAGTGCGATTGCAGGTCGACGTAGGCCAAATCTCTTGGGTGTTGACCCCTTTCGTAGAATGATTTTGTGTTTGTAGTCAGGTACCTTTCCCAGGTTGTCTTGAAAGAGATCAGGAAATTCATGTGTTAATGATGTGAGGAGTTCATCTGGCTCTAGAACTGCTGCTGTATCTTGATCTCTGCTGTTGACGCTGTAGATGACCTTGTTAGCTGGGTCAATTTGAACACCTAGTGTTGCCAAGTCATTGATTCCAAGTACGGATACCTCTGTGCCTCGTACAATGAAGAATTTAACAATAGCTGTTTTGGTTGCCATGTACGTCATATGCAACGAAATTGTACCTAGCAAGTTAGATACAACTGAAGAATCAAAGTTATGTAATGTTAAATTGTTTGGTGTTAATGCAATAGATGAAAAATGCTGATTATACAAATGTTCTGTTAATGTTGATACGTCTGCACCTGTGTCTGCCATTAAAGTAGTGTTAATTACTTTAGGGTGTGTCCCACTGACAGACTTAAGTTGGACTTGCATATTGATCTTGTTATCGGGTAAACTAATATGGCCAATTGTTAGGGTGCGCTGGCTTGCATTTGGGGTGTTTCTAGGTTTCTTGCAAACTCTAGAAAAATGGTTGGATATGCCACAGTTGTCACACACTTTGCCTTTTGCAGGACAATTACTATTTCCGTGGAAATGACCTTCTTGGCCACATCCTAAACATTTTTTATTGTTAGTGTTCGTGCTGTTATTGTTGCTGTTGTTGTTCTTACGATCACCGTTATCGTGCTTCTTGTTTTCAGCCGTTGTGTTTCGTTGTTTGTTACTATGGTGATTACCGCGTCTGTTTGACTTATATCCGGATATCGCACTCACCGCCGTTGAGTGAAGTTGAGCGCTGTCCTTTTTTGCGGTTTCGTGTGCACGAATGAAATCTATGATCACTGTTAAATCAGACTTATCATGCTCTGAAAAAAGTCTCTTCTGTACCTCTTTATCATAACAATTCAATACAATATTATCAGCCAGTGCATTGTTCTCAGCAGCTGTTGTAGAAAGGTCACAGTCTTTTGCTAATATCCTTAATTCGGCTGTCCAGTGGTCTATGGTCTCGTCTTGTCGTTGCTGTCGTTCACGAAATTTTTTGTCGAATGCTAGTCGTCTGTTCACTGTCGGTTTGAATAAATCTTCGCATTGTTTTCTAAATGTTTCATGTGTTCTGTCCCATTCTGTAGCGTTTGGTGTACCTAAGATCTGTCGCTGACCTTCTGCTCCTAGACATGCAAACAAGTCCAATTTACGGGCCTTGTCTGTGAACAATTTTGGTGGTTGCTGGCCCCCTTCGTTGTTCGACGAAATAGCGTTGTCTATTAGCGGTGTTGTTGTGTTACTGTGTCGTTGTTTTTGTTGAAGCAAATTTAGTTCCTTTCTTTCTACATATACCTCGAATATTGTTATCCATTGAGTCCACGGGATTGTTGGTTCACCGGGACACGGCATAAACTCACATGGTAAGCCTTTGAAATCAGACATGCTAATGACAACGTGAATGACTTACCGACCAAAATACGGGATGATGATGTGGGTTCGTAACGATTAAATAAATATACCTCGTCGCCAATGTTATGTGTTGTATTATAACGAAAGAAATTAAGGAAAGGCAATAACTCATAAAAAACGTCCGTGACATTCGAAACTCAACTCAAGACTGTTTATGTAATCGGATTAAGGAATCTGTAATATTATATCTATGTAATTAGCTAGACTGGAACGCAATGATGTCATATTATCATATATCAGATAAGATATCAACTTTGACTTTCTAGTCATAATTGTTTACAGCCATGCTATATTATAATAATATATGGTGAAAGAGTCAAAGAATACACATTCTTCACTGTTACTGTTACATTCTTTAAGTTTCACGCATTTCACTGTGATCTACCTATAGCCATGTTAGCTATATGGCTTTATGTATGTAATTAGGGTTATTTGAGAAAGTTTCGGTTTATCTTCTATCATTTTCAAGCAATTGGTAAAGAGATCGATAAACAGTTTAACATGTTATATATAGTTCAAATTCTAATTTGCATAATAATTAACTTTGTTTTTGTTTTATCGCTGATCTACATGATGAAGTATAACCAAAGTATTATGTATTCATGTTGTTCTTGCATTAGATTTCATTACAAAAGATAATGAAAGATAGCGACAAAAAGTCAGGATTAAATTTGATCTGACGTTAAGACATTGCTGTTTGACAATATCAAGGTTTATCAAGGTTAAAAGAAATATTTGATGAAATTACAAGATAGATATTGGAAAAATGTGCTAACATGTAAAATTGACATCATATGGCTATTGCTCACAAAAGAGAATAACGAAAGTATACACATATTATAGCCCTGCAAAAACAGATCAGGAGTTCATGAACAGTTCATGAAAAGTTCATGAAAAGTTCATGAACAGTTTATGAACGCTAAATGGCTCCAATTTATTATTTTCCTAAACTGTCCATGAACTGCTCATGAAAGTTTGGGGCCATTTAACGTTCATGAACTGTTAATGAACTCCTGAACTGTTTTCCCAGGGGTAATAAACAAAGGGTGCTGTGACAAAGGGAAACAATCAAGCTAAAGGTCGCGACTTAATTTAATCACTTTAAATGTTTGGAGTTGGTTTTAGCTTCCTGATTGCTAACATTTCATGTACACCAAAGAGCCAAATTTTGAATTGCATTTACAAAAAAACAAAAAATGTGGGTAGATTCTTTGTCATTTTTGTTATGGGTCTCCGTTAAGTGAAGTTGACGGCCAACCCACCATGATCACAAATGTGTTGATTTTATTACATTGGAACAAATTTGCAATTTTCAAGACTCAAAACTTATGCGCCCCAACCCTTATAAATAGATAGCCCTGGTTATGCACAGCTCACAAACAGTTCATAAAAATATATACAAAATTGCATACTTTTTTATTGAATTAAAAAGTGTGAAATTTTGTAAATATATACAAGTTAATGAAACGCTTTCAAATAAAAGTTCAAATTCAAATTTTAAATTCAAAATAAAAATTAATTTCAATGACATCCTGCTTTCTGAAAAACCTTTCAAATGTAGGCCTATATACAACCTTAATATAATCTTTACAATGATATAAACATTACCTTGATATAACATTTTTCATCTTGCCATAAACTAAGAATACATTTGATGACTTGCAACAATAGAAGACGCTCGTCAAAATAATAATCGAGAATCTAAAAAAGTTGTAAAAATTTAAATATTCACATTAAATCGATCTCTAAATTTGCAAAAAAATGTTTTGAATTTGAAAAATATCCTCTGTGAAAACAATTCATAAGATCACAAAAATTTCCTAGAAAAACAATAAAATGAGCGTGGTTTTTACAACAACAACAACAACAACAACAACAACAACAACAACAACAACAACAACAACAACAACAACAACAACTACAACAACAACAACAACTACAACAACAACAACAACAACAACAACAACAACAACAACAACTACAACAACAACAACAACAACAACAACTACAACAACTACAACAACAACAACAACAACTACAACAACAACAATAACTACAACAACAACAACTACAACAACAACAACAACAACTACAACAACAACAACAATAACAAAAACACAGTTTGTGTTATCAATGTAAAAATACATTTTGTTTCCCAATGTCAACATTACATATCAGTATATCCAAAATGACCATGTATTGACCAAATTGATACCTGATAAATCGAAAATCCGATATATCAAACAGCTCTATCAAAGAGTAGGTTACATTTCAACAGAAAACATACCTTGTATTTAAACTGTTCCATTTTTGAATGATCATCAAATATATCCTAGAATAGAAAGCATGAATTCAGTTTTTGAAATCTCATGGCTATTGAAGTATGACAACAATCTTACATATTTTTAATTATTTTCACCTTGAGTTGAACATCTGAACCATGGAAATGTGTTTTGATATATAACTGGAACAATTCAAAAGTTTGCCATTCGTCAAGATTCTGATAAACATACAAATAAAATTACAATTCAAGGAATCATACTTTTGTTTGAGCCTCAGCCCTTGTGTGCACATGCTCTATGCACTCTTGATTCTCATTATTCATTGTTATGTTGATGTTTTGAAGAAAGGTTTCGAAAGCAATTGTGGCACAAATCTCAGTTTGTGATATGTATATATAGTGAAACATGTATATAACAGAAAGTTACGAGAGATAGATAAATTGACCACTATAGACAGGTGGTCTTTATATACAGGTTTGATTTGAAAGAAAATATTATTTTAGACATTGCAAGAGTAACCACTATATAGACAGTTGGCTGCTGTTAAGAGGTGACCGTTATAACAGGTGACCGTTATAACAGGTTTGACTGTATAATCAAAAATCTGACAAAAAAGATACAAACTGTATTGGTTGTTACATTTAATACATTAATTAATTTCAAAATTACAAGAATGATTTCCATTCCTTCTTAGCTTAGCCTAGCCTACAAACTTATTGTTTGAACAATAATTTTTTTTTTGAAACTTTGCAGTTGGTCAATCAAAATAATGCGTAGAACCGTTAATTATTAAATGCATAGAATCGTGAACTTACCAACAATTTGCTGACTTGTAAAACAAAATCTTTGTATTTTACAGCATCAGAATTTTGAACCTTCTTCAAAGATGACTCGCTATGACACAAAAATAATTATTCTCAAGAGCATAGATGATAATTGCTAATTAGAGATTGAACTGCTGAAGTGTATTAATTAGTACCAGATGTAGACATACGATTCTAAAAAATTCTGTTTTGAAACTTTGTGGTAAATAATATTTCAAGGGTGATTTGTTAGAATTCAATTTTCATCATTATGTCCTACTCGTAATCATCTCAAAATAATTATTTGTATGACTGTTTCAAGTTACAGTTAAACCTGTATATAACAGCCAGCTACTAGAGGTAGATAAATTGACCATTATAGACAGGTGGCCTTTATATACAGGTTTGATTTAATAGAAAATACCATTTTAGACATTGCACAAGAGTGACCACTATAGACAGGTGGCCGCCGTATAGAGGTGGCTGTTATAACAGGTTTGACTGTAGGCCTAGTAGAAAATTACCAAGAAAACAGTCTGTGAGATCATATAAACGATTCATGAATGTTAAACGGCCAATGCGCATGAACTTTTCATGAGTGGACATTGAATTACAAAAATTTTAATTTGTATCAACTGTTGATTTTTGTGATGGAAAAAACTAAGAAATATTCATTATTCAATATAGTGTTTAAAACTTAATTATTCAGTATAGTGTTTTAATTTGATTTATTCTTGCAGACAGAGGGTCTAGATGATAGCTTTCGCTGATAAAACATAAAACAGTCCATTAAAAACTACATGTAGCCTAGCCTATGAAACATGGCATTTAAGATTCATAGACTAGTTTATGGAATACATTCAAGTTGTGCATGGACACTTTAGGAGGTTCATAAAGTTCACAAACAGTTTCTTAATTAACTCAACTAATCTTTTGTACAGGCATATTGTTAAAAAATAGTCAGAAAGATAGCAAAACAAATGTAGTTAAGAACAAACCTTGGTGATCCATAGTTGTCCAGACATTTTATCAGTTTTGCATGACTATCAGCAAGTAATTTATCAATATCTCCCTATTAAAACATAGTAATACATGAACGATAAAAGAAATGTGTAAATTAGTATGCAAGCTATATGCTATATGCAAATGGTTCCTCTTACAAATTGCATCCAAGACTCAACCATAAAGATGATTTTGCTTTGTGATTTTATTTTCAGATGAGCTGTTGTCATTGACAAACAATGAGTACTTTATTTTGATAAATAAAAGGCAAGGACGTGGATAGAGTCCCGGTAACCGGGTCTTTGGTTGAAAAAAGCAAGAGTCCTGACAGTCAAATACGCATGCGCAGAGAGTGTTTCTGTCTTGAAAATATGTAAATAAAATTTTCAATCTTCTTAAACTTTAAAGTTACATCATTTTATAAGTTTTAAAAGATATCAAATTCATTTGATTATGACATTGTGGCAAATAGGATATGTTGTGAAAATGATTCAACATTTGTCGCAGTATAGTATATGCTTGACTTAGCAGAAATGGGAAATTATTTAAAACGACGTCACGTTTATAACGAACGATGGCCGACGGAACATTCAAGACATTCAACAAGTTAAAAATCAAATCTCACATTTTTAGACTGAAATTCTTATACTATATATTGCCTAAACACCATTGATCAACCTTTTGTAATTGTTTTCTTTCAATAACATCAACAACAACATAGTTTCACGACCATGATAGCGGCGAGACTAGCCCTATAGGCCTACCAAAGCAGCGCTGTTTTCATTTCGTTCCTCAAATAATGATGTGGAGGACTTCGAAGAAAACAACTAAAGTAGTGCTTCTTCATATTTATCGAACACATATATATGTATATCAGTATTACAAATTGATCAATGTCATTTAATTTTCACGAAAGAATTTTCAATCCAATTACATCGAGAAGCCGCGACAGAGATGAAAATACGATATTGATGTTTCACGCTTTGACGCTTGGCGTTGTGCGCGTGCGCATTTGACTGCCGGGACTTTAGTTTTTTCAACCAAAGACCCGGTTACCGGGACTATATCCACTTCGAAAAGGCAATGGCAATAAATGCCAAAGTCAGTAAAACAAGCAAAGAAATAATGAACAAATTTGGTTATTTATGATGAAAGATCAGCTAGAAACTATTTCCTATAGCTATTCTCTGATGAGCGGTTTTCATTGACAAACAATGCTTTGATTAGAAGCTTCAAATTTACGCAGTTTGTAATAAAAGACAACGCAATTCATTTTATATTTTTATTTGCAACGTTTCGGCTTTGCACTGAAGCCATTATCAAGCTAAAAAATAATTTTACATGTTAGGTACCTATTTATATAACTACAGAAATATGAATAGTAATACTAAGGTCTATTGGGAATAGTAATATACTGGTCTATATGTGTTCGTAGTTTAAGTTCACCTATTGATATCACCTATTCACCTATATATTTGTAGAAGCCGCAAGATTATTGATGATCTCAGACATCGAGAGACCAAACCGGCGCTCGTGAGCCAACACTGTGTTGTTTACAAAATTAAATGTGGCTTGTGTCAATCAAGCTATGTTGGATTCACTTGTCGTCATTTACATACTCGAATTATAGAGCATCAAAGACCATCCTCATCAATAGGTGAACACATGAGGCAAGCACACCAAAATAGCGACATCAAATAGATTTTAACAATTTTACAATTCTTAAGCACTGCCGAAATCAATTTGATTGCAAAAGTTTACGAAATGTTATTTATTCGAGAACAATCTCCTTCATTAAATCGACAAATGGATTCAATTCCATCGTTATTATTCTCATGAACAAAGTGCTTCAAGTACAATGGGTCCCAATAGACCAGTATATTACTATTCCCAATAGACCTTAGTATTACTTTTCATATTTCTGTAGTTATATAAATAGGTAACATGTAAAATTATTTTTTAGCTTGATAATGGCTTCAGTGCAAAGCCGAAACGTTGCAAATAAAAATATAGCCTAAAATTAATTGCATTGTCTTTTATTACAAAAAACAATGCTTTATTTTGATAATTTAAAGGCAATTTGGCAATGAACACCATCGAGAATTTTAGTAGAATGGCAAAGAAATAAGGAGCAAATTTGGTTATTTATGATGAAAGATCAGCTAAAAACTATTTACTATAGTTTTGTAGTTGGCTTTGGATGATGCACAAAAATATTAAACATCTGATAAAAAAATTTGCACAGGTCAGAGCAAGAAATAAGTATTTCTCAGTCAACAGTTTGTGTACTACAACACTTAATATTTTGAACTTCTTCTAACAAAACTGGAAGTTTTGCAGGGGATAAAACAACAAATTAATTGAAAACAAGTAAGTCAAACCTGAATATTAGATGATGATCTGCCAATAATATGATCATATAATTCTTTGTTTGACCTGAATAAAAATTCAATAATACATGTTGTAAGATCACCTTAAACCTGATCAAGTAATACCAATGAAAGAGTGTAACACAATAATGAGACACGTGCTGCACAAGCCAACGCTAACGAATCTAATCTATCTCAAAACAGAACATGTGCTAAATACACCATAAATGAATAAGAGGCTATAACATTAAAACGAGGTAAATATCTATATATGCTTACACATGTCATTCAAAGAGAAATTAACATATTCTATAGATATTTCAATCATCTTCAATCGAGCTTCGGTTACACTTGTAGCTCAGTGGCAGAATGTCTGCAAGATATGCCTGCAGTAGATCACCATAGTGGAAGCTGTTTACTTGGAATGCCAGATACTTACGCCAATTTCACATCATGAATGCCAAGTTAACGTTAAGAAATACGCCAGCGTATAGTTAAATCTATAGAATAATCCCATTATTGGTCAATATACAACAGAGTTACAGGAAATCAGGCGCAATTGAGGCCCAATATTCGGTGTAACATGTAGGCTAGCCTACATACTTGGTTTCCCTATATTGCAAGACCATGTACTTCAATTCCTCGTTGGTTCATACATATGCTCTTTACATCTTTGTTTCTGTTTCTTGTTTTTTGTTACTGTCCGCTGCGCCCAAAAGATCTCTGCACACTGGCCTTATTTAGCTAATTTGGCCATATAATTTGACCTAGATCGACTCTCTCAGCAATCTCAGGCTAAAAAAGGAACGTCTGGCAAACCAATATGAAAGGCAAATGGCAATAGGAATTAAGCCTACTGCCTACTTTGAAGTAAAGGTTCAGTAAGCATATCATATGCTCCTGATGTGTGCTTCATTGCTTCCCCCTCCCAAAGCCTAGTAAATTCAAAAGAAGCACGCCGCACACGTACAACTCCATCTGAGTTCTGATCTGAGTTAATCTGCTAAATTGCCACTGTTTTAATTCAAACTGTCATATTCAGATATTCAGTCAGCGCTCACAGTAGTCCATATTGATATTTAATAATAGAATAGAATATTGCGCATTTATACCCTATTGAATCTAAGAGCCATAATGATAAATAATAAACTCACGTCATTTTTGAAGATCTACTCTAAGAGAAATTATTTCCATCCAAATATTATTTGAACCAACATCTCGTCAATACTGATGTAACAGTTATATCAATGTATCAATTTTATTTATGTTGAGTATGAATTAGTCTATCTATTCGCTAATGATTATATATATGTGAGCTAATTAATGACAATGATATAAATTTTCCAAATATCCAAAATTTGTGCGCTAAGAAATCAGAACCCTTTTGTGATCACCTCGCTATGAATACAGATTCCCATTTCAAGATGGCTCCTTCAAGAAATAAGAAGAGGATTGTTAGCTGTTCAAAAAATACATGGTTTGATGTTTGCAATGATCGTATACAGGATCTAATCGTCACATCATTTAAATTAGTTTTTGATAAAAGCTATCTGCTTTATACTGGTACTTTATTATGGTTACTCGAGGTACTTGTGATGGCATTTGTCATCTGGAGAATTCCATGTAAGTTCAAGTTCAAGACTTCAAAAGTGACTTTCAACTTAGTTTTAGTTGGATAAACATTGTTTTATTGATTTAGACCTTTATAGACCTACGTCTACCTACCTGAGCCTTAGCACTTAGTAAGCGAATGACTAGCATCTAGGCAAATAACCCAGTCTGCAAATAATGGCAATCTCGACGAGATCTCGGGGGGGCAGCGCTGAAAAGAGATAGGGTCGGGGGCAGCAACTGATCAAATTTGACTACAGGGGTGGACAAATCCATCTTTTCAGCATAAAATACGAAGAAAATGACAAACAAATTCATTTTTAAATGCCGATTCTCTATGAAAATTGCAGCTTCAGGGGCCAGTCTGCATTCCACAGGCTTCCCGCCGGAGATCTCCTGCGGCGCAAGCCGCTTGTACTTCAGTGCTAACGCCAAATTGGCGTGGAAAGTCCCTCTCAGTGCTTTGCGGTGGATTTTGTATCATATTTTGATGCATTTTCTATTGTTATCATATAATTTTGGCGGGAAAATCAAGGTTATAAAATATAGAAAATTTCACGAATGCAGACTGGTTCAGGGCGGCAATCAAGAGAAAATTTTCATTTTGGGGGCGCAGCTGCCATGCTTTGCAGACCGGATATATAACATCATCTGATAGCAGACCTTCCAAAAGCCGAACTTGAGAATTTAAGAAATTTTGAAAATTTGTTATTCTTTAATCTGGGGATAATTTATAGGGGCCAACCCAAAGGCGTGAGCCACTTCCAAAGGTTACTATAAACTTACAATTAAGACACTGTTTCTTCTAAATTATTTAATTCAGTGAATATTTAATATTGTATTTCAGATACTGAAATTGATTGGAAAGCATATATGGATGAAGTTGAAGGTTTCCTTAATGGAACAAGAGATTATACAAAACTACAAGGAGATACAGGCCCTTTAGTGTAAGAAAGAAATATGCATACCAAAATAGATCTAAAATATTGGCAGGCACAAGAGAGAATTTCTCGGATACCCGGATTTCAGTGCGTTTCAGAACGACGCCATCGTTCATCGACGCGTTTGTTCGACGACATCTTCCTCGTAATTCGCTCAAATCTGTTGAGAAATATATCAGGTTGAGGTTGAATTTTAATCTCATTCGTTTGATTTCAACTTTGCCTCTACGTATACAAATACCATACCTAAATAAATAAATAAAGTTAATTGCATGTCTTTTGTTTACATCACAAATGTGTTTGCTTTGTTTTTGTAATTATACGGCTTTAAATCATTTGAATTTTAATTTGACATCTTTCATTGTTCTTTGTGTCGAAAGTTTGAGATAAAGGAAAAAATACTGCAAACAGTTTTGAATCAATGAAATTTCAAAACTGGAATGCGACAGAATACGATAGGCATATGTTGTGTATCCAGTATAAACATAAACTTAATTATTGCAATAAAGTCATAACAAACATATGAAGCCTTACAAACTCTAGAATTTATAGAGGATTTTAGAGGAAGGATTCAAGCAGTGTGTGTGCATCTCAGACAGTCAATTATTTCTTTGAAGAAAAAACTGCTTGGAAAAGTACCAAAAATGTACCCGACATTCAAAATGTGTTTTCACCAACATACCTTTGTCCGTTGTCACAGTGCCGAATTGACCATAGGCGGTTCAGACTACCACCTTAGGCCACAGATAATAATAGGCCTCCGGACAAAAATAATTAAAAAAAACTCTATTTTTGTATTTTTGTGGTTTATTATGAAATTTTTAAACTAAAGAAAAGTTTAATTCAGTTAATCTACAAGCCATTGGTCACACAATTCAAACAGAAATTGATCAAATTGTTTGCAAAGTTTGAGATTTTAATTTTCTTTCTGTCTCATAATTTTGGTGACACCATTGCTATTTTGAGATCAAATTACACTTGCTATTCAAGGAAAACAATTGTGTCAATAATAACCCATTGTCGTTAACCACACATGACGACTTTTAACTTGCTGCTGTGAAAAAAATTATCCCAAAAAGATGATGTTGCCATGGCAACGACTGATTGAAGTGGCTCAAAGAACACTGACATGAAAACTAAGTTGACTTTAGAGGGAAGAGACATTCATTCCATACATTCTATTACAGTAATACTGTATTCTAGACAAAAAGTTATATTCCTAGGAGAGTGATTGTCATTGCTCATATAAAACATATTAAAGGGGGACCAACAAACAGTATAATTATGTTATTTTCCCAAAATTTCTGGAAAAGTTTTTTAGGCCCCATTTTAATCCAACGCCCAAAAATAAAAGTAATGTGGACGGTGTCGCCCTACCGAAGGCACCCGTACCACTCCTCTATTTCTAGAGGAGTGGTTATTTTCGCTAAGAGCAATGATGTTAAACGCTCCTTAGATCTCAGCCGCGACACTGCAGATCAATTTCAACAGATTTCATGGCAGATAGGCCTTGATTGTCAATGCGCAACGATGCGCCGCAGCTACTCACTATGCAATTCCTTCTGAACCATTCCATCCGCCATCCTTAGATGGTACTCATTTGATGTTTCAGATAAAGTCAAGGCTGAGTTGACCTGAGGGGGATTTGAACCACAGTCGATCAGATATGATACGATCTGAAGTTCGGTTGCTCTGCCAACTGAGCTAATCACCCCTAATCACCAAGGCCACTGATAATATTGATCCGGTCCGGTACTGTCCATTGAATCCCTTTGACGCCACGCCTGCCATCACTATAGTAACATCATCTTATTTACTTTACCTCAGGTATCCTGCTGGTTTTGTTTACATATTCAGTATGCTGTATTACGTCACAGATAAAGGCATTAATATTTTACGCGCTCAGTTTATCTTTGCTGGACTGTATCTATTATTATTAATTCTGGTTTTCTATATTTATGACAAAACAAGAAGGGTAAGTTCAGTTTTATACATAACAATATCATTATAATGTACAATTCAAATTGTTATTTCAAATTTATTTGTTTTTTGAAATTTATGAAAAATCATACTTATTAATTCAAATTTACTACAGCCTATATCAATAAAATCATTTCCCTCTATATAATAACTGGAACCAGCCAGAGTGACAACAATTTATGAAATTGTTCATGAAATTGGGTCATTTACCGCTTGTGAAAGGTGTTAATGAAAGGTTCAGGGGGTTCATGAACAGTTCATGAACTCAACAAATATTTTCGCTGGATTTAATTTAAAAGCTAATAAATTATAGCTGACGATAAAAATAAGTAAGAATAAACAATTAAACATTTTGTCCTAAATGTTCTATGTTTCTATCTGATTATTTTTCTCTATACCCAACAGGTTCCACCTTATGTATTATTCTTCATGTGCTGTGCTTCATATCGTATTCATTCTATATTTGTATTACGTCTTTTTAATGATCCTGTTGCCATGGTATTATTGTATGCTGCAATATGTCTATTTTTGAACAAACAATGGATAGTTGGATCATTCCTGTACAGGTAAGATAGTTTGTAAAACCCAAG
Organism: Haliclystus octoradiatus; assembly: GCA_916610825.1. Taxonomy (NCBI): domain Eukaryota; kingdom Metazoa; phylum Cnidaria; class Staurozoa; order Stauromedusae; family Haliclystidae; genus Haliclystus; species Haliclystus octoradiatus. The sequence continues at coordinate 3,538,982 of OU744453.1, read as the reverse complement.
AAATTTTCAAATACAGTGAAACCTGTATATAACCGCCAGCTACGAGAGGTAGATAAATTGACCATTATAGACAGATGGTCTTTATATACAGGTTCGATTCAACGGAAAACACTATTTTAGACATTGCAAAAGTGACCACTATAGACAGGTGGCCGCTGTATAGAGGTGGCCGTTATAACAGGTTTGACCGTACTGTTTTAGTGACTTGATTAACTCCCTTATATAGGATAACGCAACACTAAAAACACTCAAAAATATCCAAATAATTGTAAATAAACAATTTAATTATGTTAACATTGTTAATGGTATGTATTTCAAAATATTAGAATTCAAATCAGTTCCATTTTTTGGGCCTGAACCAGATACTGTATTGTCTTTCTCATATTTCAGTTTGGCTGTTGGTGTGAAAATGAATATTTTACTATTTGCTCCTGGTTTGCTGCTTGTATTTCTTTTACAATGTGGTTTGGTCGGAACAGTCTGTAATCTCTTAGTCTGTGGTGCCTTACAGGTTAGTTGAACAAAAAACTGTTTGTTGTTGTTGTTATTATTATATGTTATTATAATTTTTTTATCTATTTCCAAAAAACATTTGTCGTGCCACGTCCTAAATTGCTTATTAAAAAAACTTGACTAGAGAATTGTTTATAGGGTTTCAGATTCAGGTTGCTATTTAGTGGCAACTTGACTTATTTGAAATTGCACTTAAGCTGGCTAGACTTTTTTTAATCTAAACAAGAATTGAAATCATAACTTTGTACTTACCGCTGCGAAAAAAAAAATCCATGAGTTCATGAACTGAACATGAACTGGTTCATGAATGTCAAATTGCCTAAAAGTTCATGAACAGCTTTTTTCCGCAGGGGTAAAGCATTCAATTTAATTTGTGAAGCAAAGATCTAATCACTTGTTTAACGCCGGGGGCTACTTCGATACTTTTTGTACGATATTGTACCGTTTTGATAATCTTGCTACGAAATAAACAGTTCATGAAAACAAGGGAAATTCATGAACTGCATTTCATGGGATTAGCAAGCTATTTTATGTCACTCTTGTTCTCACTCTTGTGGAGGATTAGCTCAGATGGCAGAGCAACCGAACTTCAGATTGGATCATATCTGATAGACTGTGGTTCAAATCTTCCGAAGGTCAGCAACTCAGACTTGACTTTATCTGAAACATCAAATGGGTACCATTTGAGGATGGCGGATGGAATGGTCCAGAGGGATTTGCATTGTGAGTAGCTGCAGCGCATCCTTGCGCATGGACAATCGAGACCTATCTGCCTTGAAATCTGATGAAATTGATCTGCAATGTTGCGGCTGAGATCAACAAAGATCGTTTAAAACCATTGCTCTAAGCGAAAAAAGCCACTCATCTAGAAATAGAGCAGTGGTACGGGGGCCTTTGGTAGGGCGACACCGTCAACATTACTTTTGTTCTCAAATTATTTTACCTTTCATTTCATTTTAGCTCATTCTAGCATTGCCATTCCTTCTGGTTAATCCAACTGGATATCTTATGCGTTCATTTGACATTGGCCGACAATTCTTATTTCAATGGACTGTCAATTGGAGATTTTTACCTGAACATTTATTCTTAAGTCGTTATTTTCACATTATATTATTATCAATACATCTCATTGTTCTTCTATTTTTTGCATTAAAGATATGGCCAAGGTATATAAATTAGTAATTATCAAATAAAATAGCAAATAGGAGGTCAAATATATTGGCTACTAGCCTTAGGCCTATAATTACACATGGTTTGGCGTATTGAGAACACAAGAACGGTATCAGAAAATCACATGTCACGGAAAGTTATCTTCCAAGTGTTCTCATTGCTGTTATTGCAGTGTCTGCCTGTAATTTATTTTCACCTCTCATATTTTTTTTTTGATGCTAAGATACTTGCATATTTTTCTCCTTACTGGAAAATAGCTCATATTAATCAAGTACCCTTTATCAGCCGTCAGTACTGTACTGACTAGCAGAACACAGTATCAAACTGAGCCTTGTTAGATATATCTTGTGGGACCTAAGTAATATTTGTATTTACCTACATCCATCCATATTTCGGGTTTCCTAATTAATTGTTTAAAGTGTATATCCCAGATTTTAGGAGATTACTTCTTTAGATAGAGAGAAAAATTCCTATTTGTATGTATTTTTCCTGTGTTTCTGCTTTATGCAACCATTTCTCCTTCAAAAATGCAAGCTAAAGAGATGATTTTGAGTTTTCCTTTTATTTTTTAAATAATAATAATAATAATAATAATTTCCATGAACTGTTCATGAATATCATTTTTCACAGGGGATGTTTGACTGATTTATTGACCACATCTCTGAAAACCTTCCGGCGAAAACAATTGAAAATGTTCTATGAATCCGAAAGACTTAAACTTTTATCAGACTTTCTATTTTAAAGTCTGTCTGTTTCAAAGTTGTATATATTTTATTTCTTTTTATTTTATTGAAAATATTGTATTTGAAGTTTGTTTATTAATTTTGTTGCCTCTGCTTCGTTTTCAGACCAATGGGAGGCTGGATGCAATGGCTGAAAAATCAGAAACCACAGAGTCTACAAGCAGACAGTATCCTTACTCTGGTTCTAAAAACGTTCTAATATAGTTTTACTGTAAAAACTGTCTATAATGACGCTCCTAGGGAACTTTCAAAAAGTATATTATAGGCAAAGTGCCGTTATAGCCAACTATTTATAAGAAGAAAGATACCAAATTTTGACCAGGAGCATCAGTTAAATAGGTTTGTTATAAACAGTAATCCGTTATAAAGTGTGACGTTGTAAGCAGCTTCTACTGTAGCTTGCAAGTAAAGCTCAACCAATCAACTAGTGCGGCCTTGGTGTAGTGGTTAGAGCGTTGGACCACGGCCCGCAGGGTCTCGGGTTCAATCCCTGGCCGGAGCACTATAGGTTGGCGTCAGGAAGGGCATCCGGCTATAAACGCACACAAGCTTCAAAATACTAACCAATTTAACCAACCACCCCGGTGAAAAAAAGCTGCAAGCTTACCCGGTTTGTGGATAAATGATAAATCCAAAAAAAAAAAAATCCAAATCTAGTTTGAGTGACTACATTACACAATAAGTTTCTGAGTTACATGTACTTTGCTTTAGTTGTACTTGTAGTAAAGTTGGACATTGTAGCAGCTTGTGCAATGTGTAGTGAAATACTGTGATCAAAGATTCACTTGAAAAGTTTGAGCAAATTCAGAAGAAAATTGATAGTTTTCTAATCTATTGGACAAAACTCACCAATGTAAATTATTTTAGGACAAGAAAAACACCTGACCAGTCATGTTTCCAAGAGGCTCCGCCAAAGAAATAAAATTTGATCATATAATTTGTGATAATTATGATTTAATAGGTTTATTGTTTTTTTAATTTTATTATTCTTCAATGTTTTTAATTGTGTTAATATATATATAGAGAGAGAGAATTCAAACATCAGTCTCGTCATAATGAAAATCTTCAACATTTTTCCTTGATAATTTTATTAGCTATTATTATGATTTTATTTTCATCAAATTTTATTGGTCTCTGTTTTGCTCGATCGCTTCATTATCAATTTTATGTATGGTATTTTCATACATTACCGTTTTTATTATGGTCAACAAACCTTCATTCATCCGTAAGGTGAGTGAACTTTTAACAGTTTTAATTTCAACTATATACAGGCACCCAACAGGCCTCAACAGACCTAAAATCTATAGGAGAATCCTCAAGAAGGTACCACTCTTAAATAGCACGCTACTGTATAGAGCCTCTATCGAAGTACTCTGAGGCTAAGCATGTTACCAGAATCCTCAAGATGGTATCACCGTAAAATAGGATGTTACCATATAAAGCTTTTATCGCAGTACCCAAGCCTAAAAATGGTAGGAGAATCCTCAAGAAGGTATCACCCTAAATCGGGACGTTACCATGTAGAGCCTATATCGAAGTGCCCTGAGCCTGAAAATGGTAAGAGAATACTCAAGAACTAAGAATACTCAAACTTTGAACAAGGTAAATAAATACGTCTAGGCGTCTTATTATTATTATTATTATTATTTGATTAATATACTAACGGCTATCACATTCTTATTTTCCAGGTTACTTATACTAGGCGTACTTGAAATGTGCTGGAATACGTATCCGTCGACAATTTCAAGTTCATTCGCATTACACGGATGTCATTTGGTTATATTAACCGGATTAATTCAATCAAAACTCAAGAAAAATAATTTAGAAGAAGTTGAAAAAGATGAATAAGCTATAAATTTAGTGAATAAAAATTATATTTTATATGCATCTATATAGGAGGGAAATATTTTGTAATTAGAACACTATTAGAGAACGTCGTTTTATGCTATAATGTGAAAAGAGATATTTGCATTAAATTAATTATGATGATAATGTGATAAAAAGATTAGTGTATTATGAGCTAATACACATGCGTAGTGTGACGTCAGGCCACGCAGGAACGGCTGTGGTAATTCGCTTCAGCGAAATGTTTAGTAGGAAATGTTCCTACTTTTTTGCTATTCGCTTCGGCGAAAAATGCCAGATAAAATTTGTGTAAGTTTTGTGTAGTCCTAATTCAAAATACTGTATTTCTCACATCTGTAGTGGAAATCATGCATCGAAATTTTCGCCGCAAAAATCCGAAATTTTCGTTTAGTTGAAACCAGCATTGAAGACCGCATTGTGTTGATATTAACATAGTATGATATTTATTAAGTAGGGAGTAGGAATCATGAATGCAATGGAATATGTTTCGACATCGTGTTATTCAGGCCAAAAAATTTTAGGAGGAACATGCCCCCGAACCCCGTTCAAGATTCGTTATGACCAGACCCCCATTCCTAATTTGCTTCCAACAGGGCTGCGTTATTGTTAATAAAGTGTTCTCTCGAATATTGGCCCAAGGTGTATTGGCCCCTGCCTAATTAGCCTCCATCCCATACCGAAAAATTATGATATTTTTAAGGCATCATATTGAAACACATTGAAACTTTATCTTTCAAACCGATCTTCAAAATTCTTTTTGATTCCGATTCCTACGTACGAGCTCTTCAGATACATTAAGTCAATTATATTGTACGTCTTACGGCAAAGAGTAAAAGAGATTTGTTTACTTTACACTTTAATTCTATAATTAATGGTCTGAATCTTGGATCTGGATTACAGTAAAGCGGATTGCTTTGCATTGATTTTTTGTAAGTATTCGTTATTCAAAAATGTTTGATTTTCTAAATGATCACCTCATAAATACATCAATTTAGATAACAACATTGAATGTCTATTGTCTTTCAACACCTGTCATGTAATAAATTCAATTTCCGCTTGTCGATTCAAAAGACAATTCATTTTACTCATTTGCATTGTTTTGACCAGACAGAACAAACACTTTAGTCTGAAGTGATCCGTCACATTAAATTGTTAACATTCCTATATGGACACGTCGCTTCAACTATGTTTCACCGTGCATCTATATTCGGTACTACTATAAATAAGTAATAAATATGATATATACGATATACGCGTGGAGCTAAATAACAGTATTACATAATCAAAATATCAAAGTAGATAATTGATTTTAGGACGATAAATTGACTTGTTTTGTAAATGTCTACACAATTTTTAAGAGATGCCCATTCCAGTGATGTTGTGATCGTTCTGCGTGATCGCATTTCACTCGTAGATTTGCCTGGGCTTGCCTTGCTTGCCTTCAGTGAAACCATGCCGATTGCATCATCAAACGTCATGTTTAAATTTAGCACATATATAAAGCCATTAAAAAAATTTTTCAACCCAGTTGTTCCAAGACAACAGGCGGAATAACATCTGATTAACTAGTTTATTATTATTATTTATCGTTCTACAAAACTGGTGACTGGTTTTGTAACTGTATTATGGAGACGATTACTCTTAAGAAGATTTATTTTATATTTATGTTAGTTGGTTTGGTGAGTTATCAACTTTGATTTTGTGTACCATTTTTAAAGACGTCCTTGAATCCTTCTTCATTTGTTCATTATCTTTGTCATCTTTGAAAATCAGCTGTTGTATATATCGATCATTAACCTAAGAAATATAAAGATCTTTATATGATACAATATTTTGACTTCATTAGTTGTCATCGTGTAGAAACTTCCTTATTAATTATAGCATTATAGCATTATATCGCTGCATAGTGTGTCTCGTTTATTTTACATAAAGTCAATTTTAAGATTTCAGAAGTCGATTTCGTTCGATCGATGCATGATGATATGCTATAAGATTCCTTTTTTATTATCTCCCGGTACACTTTTAATGATGTTGTAAGAATGTGTAGTCAGGCCTAATATATGTAGCCAAGTAGTCATCTATGCTTTTAATTAATAAATTAACCCAAGCTGTTGATATATATGGTTACCAGTCAATCCATACTCCGTTTGAAGCGTCCACGCTTTCACGTCTATCGAGCTGGCCGCACCACTTTCTTCGATGTAGATCATTTTGGTCTTAAAAGTTTGATCACAGCCTGATCAAACTTGATCAGTATGTTATATTTTTTGATCAGCTTTGATCAGCGAGTTATAAGCGAATTCAAGATGTACGGCTGGCTCAACACCGAAAATCCGAACGACATAAAATAATAAACCGAATTTGGTATCAAAAGTTTGATCACGCCCTGATCATTACTGATCAAAACTTTTTTTTCCATAATTATAATTATTGAGCGTGCAATCGGCAATTTAGCTTCTGGTGCGGCCAAATCAACACCAAAATTTCGAAAACGAGGTTATAATCATCCAAACTCTACGAATTTGGTATCAAAAGTTTGATCACGCCCTGATCATTACTGATCAAAACTTTTTTTTGCATAATTATAATTATTGAGCGTGCAATCGGCAATTTAGCTTCTGGTGCGGCCAAATCAACACCAAAATTTCGAAAACGAGGTTATAATCATCCGAACTCTATGAATTTGGTATCAAAAGTTTGATCACGCCCTGATCATTACTGATCAAAACTTTTTTTCCCATAATTATAATTATTGAGCGTGCAATCGGCAATTTAGCTTCTGGTGCGGCCAAATCAACACCAACATTTCGAAAACGAGGTTATAATCATCCGAACTCTACGAATTTGGTATCAAAAGTTTGATCACACCCTGATCATTACTGATCAAAACTTTTTTTCCCATAATTATAATTATTGAGCGTGCAATCGGCAATTTAGCTTCTGGTGCGGCCAAATCAACACCAACATTTCGAAAACGAGGTTATAATCATCCGAACTCTACGAATTTGGTATCAAAAGTTTGATCACGCCCTGATCATTACTGATCAAAACTTTTTTTCCCATAATTATAATTATTGAGCGTGCAATCGGCAATTTAGCTTCTGGTGCGGCCAAATCAACACCAACATTTCGAAAACGAGGTTTTAATCATCCGAACTCTACGAATCTGGTATCAAAAGTTTGATCACGCCCTGATCATTACTGATCAAAACTTTGTTTTCTATAATTATAATTATTGAGCGTGCAATCGGCAATTTAGGTTCTGGTGCGGCCAAATCAACACCGAAATTTCGACAACGAGGTTATAATCATCCGAACTCTACGAATTTGGTATCAAAAGTTTGATCACGCCCTGATCATTACTGATCAAAACTTTTTTTTGCATAATTATAATTATTGAGCGTGCAATCGGCAATTTAGCTTCTGGTGCGGCCAAGTCAACACCAAAATTTCGAAAACGAGGCTATAGTCATCCGAACTCTACGAATTTGGTATCAAACGTTTGATCACGCCCTGATCATTACTGAACAAAACTTATGTTTCCATAATTATAATTATTAAGCACGCGATCGGCTAATTAGCTTCTGGTGCGGCCAAAATAACACCAAAATTTCAAAAACGAGGTTAAATCATTTGAACTCTACGAATTTGGTATAAAAAGTTTGATCACGCCCTGATCATTACTAACCAAAATTTTTTTTTCGTTAATTATAATCATTGATAGTTTTAATGATTTTTCAGTGCTGGAAATTTTATCGTTCTACAGGTTCAAATTAGAATAAGCTTTGTATGATGTAATTGGTATTTCTATAACCAATCATTTTAATTTTATGATTTTATATAATCTGTAATCAGTCTGATGTCATTCTATTGTTTAAATGATCTCGTACGATAATTATCATAGAATTATTTTTCATACAATTGTATATAGGATGCGTGTGAGTATAATCAGATCCAACCTGACGTCAATAGATAATGCTGTCATTGATATGTTAACGTTGTCTAATTCACTCTGCCTATGTTATACGACACTTGGAATTTTGTAATAGACGGGAAACGAATTCTATTTTTAATTTCGGATTTCCGATTTGGTTAACAAAACCTTGTTTAATCGAGCTGTTTGTTTCTGTATGCGTTTACTTGTCCTGTAAGTGATCCAACGAATGCACTTTATTTGTCTGTTGCTATTTTACTTTGATAATGGAAGGAACAGACAGTTCTCATCATAATGAATCTTTAAGGGATTTGTATATTAGTAGTCTTCAACACGTACTGCATTCGATTTTTGTGGATAAAAGAAGCTGCAAGCCTGTTGGACCATCTAATCATATCTGGTCAGGTGCATCGGACAGTATTTGTAACTACAGATCTGCAGGTGCAATTTATACGGCTGTTCAACGTAACTATCATGGCATAAAAGATGCTTTGATTGATCAGCTAGGTTGGAAAAATGAAGGTAGCAATGAAACAGAAGAAGCAATAACTGACAATGATGACTCAATATCTAATTCTCCTTATGAAAGTACTGATTCGCAAACAGAGTCAAGTGAGAACGAAGGATGTAAGAGATTTAAAATTGTTCTGGAGCCTGATGAATGGGCAGAACTTAAAACTGGTAAGTAAAGAACTCATCAACATATTATGAATTATTGACTACTCAATAAAGCACTAATAGACCCTAATAATAGCGGCAACTTATCTTATCCCGTCATCCCGGAGAAATGAGGAGGGCAGTTCACTTTTTACGATAGGATAGAGACGTTAATTCTTGAGGAGTATGAAAATAAATCATTATAGTTATGACTTATGAGATTGAAAATGGAGCAAATCTGATTAATGTATCTCTATCATACATCAATTGTAGATCGTTATAACTTGTAAATAAAGATTATGCACTAGTCAAGTGATAGAACGGCCCCAGACCCTCGGGAAATAGCCGTATGCTAACAAGTCATGCCAGTCCCTTTAACACAGTTTTAACAGCCATATTGTACGGCCACTATAGGAATCTAGCCATAATGTTAACATTTATCTTGAAAGCGTGAAAAGAGGGCCTAGATAATAACAGTTCTTAAATTTTCAGTAAAATGATTTGCTTTTACATCCCTGGTAAGATCCTGCATTCCGAGCATCGGATTCACTAACAATTATTAGTGAGGCCAAACACGGTAATTATGCCCGGGGGTGCTTCCATACATATGCTGTACGGGGACGAGATTTTCGAAATTTTTTAGAACTGTCATTTCGTTTTGCTCGTAAAAACATAAAATTTTAGGGTCTTCAGTCTTATTTGCCGTGAAATTTTCGAGTACGGTTTTCATCTATTTTTGAAAATGGCACACCCCAGTCAAAAAACTACTGAAGTACCATCTGGTCATTATGATTTAAAGTATTTGTATATTGGAATACCACGTCCTGCAACATAGTGGCTATATTCCTTAAAACCACAATCATAATAATAAGAATTATACCATGGCTGTAACTACCTCCTGGATGGGTAATGGGAAATTGTCCAGGCAAAATAGGTGTAAGATGTTGATATTTGAAAGTTTCGTGGAATCATTGCATGCCTTGAAGCTATTTTATTGAAATGATGCTTTTTAGAAGGATAATTATCTCTTTCTTTATTACTTGACAAATGATAATGATCCAGATTTGGACGGCATGAACATTGTGTTAATCCTAACTTCTAGTAAAGAATGATTTGTTTTGAAAACGTTAAGTGCAGATTTTGATTTTGCTTCCCCCGAATCGTATACATTTGATGTTAAATTATTATGAGTATGCCGAGTAAAATTAGAACAACAAGCTGATTTGGAGAGCAGAGTGATCGAGAATTTTCGTTCCGCGTCTGACGCTTTTGCAGTTTGAGATAAACTCGTGAAACTCCGAGTAATGGAGATAGCGTGTGCTTCATCTTTGTTTAAGTCTCTATTATTCTCTATGTTAACAAACATTGAGCAATCTCACACAAAAGCGTTTGTCTCATACTATATCATATAAAACATTTTATAAATCACGTATCGAGACGTAATTCTGACCGCAAACCAAAAGACTCCTGTAATGAAGTAAAAAAACGACAATCGATCTTAGATGGAATATTATTCAACTTAGGAGAATTACCAGTTTTTCACCAATCATGAGAAGTAACATTTTTGAGAATTTCGCCTCTTAGTTAAAAGTATTATCAGTACTGCAAGTTGCAGGACTTTCTACCTGAATGCTTTCTACTAGCGTTTTCGCATCCTCCACCCCTCGCCGCATCCTCTACAAACAGCTATTTGTAAATCTTATTATGCTGGTGTTTCAGGCTATATCAAAGCAATCTGGTTACAAAGCGTTTATGTAGCTGAATGTTGATGACCACGTCCTGCTGAAATAATATTTTGCCATTCTTACTCCAATATCATGTTTTAAATATTATTGTTACATTATAGATGAAAATGAATACAGCAGAAGGAAAAGAACAGTTGCTGGCTCCCGTTCAAAGACCAAAATGGTCAAGCAATTTACATCACCTATATGGAAAACTTTATTTTCTGACAAAGTTGGAGCAGTTTCGAAGCTTCGCTGTGTATTTATGTATAAACGACATATATTTTCTTTGGGAGAAAGTGGCACATATTTAACCATTGATGCATATTGCAAAGAATGTCCAGCTAAGTTGCTGATCAAACGAATTTGTGCTCCACCAAAGGAGTGCTTATTTCCTATAGATTTTGAATGTGAAGTTATAAATTATGAAAGTCACTCGCATTCAGGCAAAGCAAAGAGACCTTTAAGTGGACCAGAACGGAAGGCTATTGGGGAGGAATTATTAAAAACTGGCAAAGCAACCTCGGTTTACAGAAAGGAGGTTGCTGATGTGCGTATGGAATTTGGAGATGAAGAACCATCGACACTGTACAAGCAATCCCAGCTACGAGATGCGAAGCATGATATTGTTCGCTCCCAACAAGCAGATAGTAATCCAATGTGGAGCCTATATTTGAAATCGTCCGAATTGCCACTAAATAGAGTTGTTAGGCAGCTTGCCATTATTAAACCTTACTGTCATTACTGGTCACCAGAACAGATTTTGGTATGGAATAATCACGCTAAGTCTAGGGACCAGAGTTTCCTTGCCATTGATGCTACTGGGAGTATCGTCCAGAGAATTAAAATGGCATCAGGACAATTATCTCCACCAATTTTTTTATATATTGGTGTGACAAAATCGGCATTTGGCACATTCCCTGTTGTACAAATGGTTTCAAGTACACATGACACTAATTCTGTTGCCAATTTTCTTTCTGAATTTGTTAGATCAGGAGGAACAATTCCAAAAGTTTCAGTCACAGATGCCTCATTGGTGTTACTAGGTGCATGTGCTAGAGCATTTAACGGATATTCGTCACTTTCCAAATATCTAGAGGTTTGCTCGTATTTGCTTGCTGGACAACACCTCCCTGAAGAAATTCCCAACTGTTTCATACGAGTAGATATTGCACATTTTGTTCATATAATTACTCGATGGAGCAGTTTGAAATCGTATGCAAGGAAAAAGCACAAGCAGTTCATCATCCGATGCGTGTGCCTAATGGTTAAGTGCACAGATTTAGAAGATATTGGAGAAATATTAATGGCCATTTTGATTGTTTGTTTAAGTGAGAAGGTTGGAACCACTTTGTCTGCTGGAGGAACTAGCATGTCTGAGTACTGTTTAAATTGGCTCCAATCAGAAGTATCTGGATCACCATTTTCCGCAGAAGATATCTCAGAGATAATTTCTAGCAATGTTGACCATGGAAACGATGAAGTAGATGAAGACACATCTGAGGATTCATTTTCTGCGTGGTTTTCAGAAGTGCTGAAAGATGCCGAAGACTATGTCAAAAATGCAGCAAGTGGTAGCCATGACAACGCTCTCTATCTACCTGAAATTATTTCAGACCTAAGACGAATCATAAAGATTGTACCACTCTGGTCAGCTTTGATGACGACTATTTTTGGTTATGGTACCCCCACCGCAAGCAGCGCCATTGTTGAAGCAGAATTTGGGGAAATTAAAAAGCGAATGTTTAAAAATAAACTGCCAATGAGGATGGATAGATTTGTCGCCGAACATTCCTCCTACATATCTGGAGCGTTGAAGCTAGCGACTGCTGCTCGTAGGTCAAACAATAATAGCAATATCAGTATTCCATCCCTCCTTGCGGTTGAAAATTCATCTACCAATGACCAAATGCAAATAAAAGAAAAATCGTGTTGTCCTTTATGCGTATCTGGTAATTCTCCTCCAGCCGACGGTGCTCACCACTGTGACACTTGCAAAGAGCCTGTGCACGCCCTATTAGAATGCTCGATACCAGCAGTTGCAGGCGATGAAGGAGAAGGATATGGAACTGCTCGGAGATGTTTGAGTTGTTCTAGTCTTGGACAATCACAGCGGGAAGCCATTGCGGAAAGCTTTGCAGAAGAGAACTGGCGGGGACAACTATCTCATGGAACAAATAAAAAAAGAAACAGAACATCGTATTTGCAGCAGAGTGCAGATTGGAAAAACGTTAATTTGTCAGCCAACAATGACAGGATATTGCTTCCTCTTTTGAAGAACGGAAATTCTATGGATAACCCCGTTACAATAGACAAACAAAAATTTATTCTTTCGAGCACATGTGCAATTGACTCCATAATACAGCTAATGACAAGTGCGGCATCCGACTGCATAGATTATTGGAATTATCTGGTTGACAATAAGCCATATTCTCCAGACCTGATTGCTTTGATCGTTAATCTTGACCAACGAAAAATTTCTGCCTACGAATATCGAATGCGGGCAAAAGTATTGCTTTCTTGTGAATCTCCGTTCAAGTTGTCTCAGCTGCAAGGCAATATGACTCTCATCAATTGCGAAGCGACGGCAGCAAGTATTGCAAACAGCATCTTAAGAAAACATTTACCTTCTGTTGTCCTGTTTTCGGAATGTAACAGTAATGCCTGTCCTTCACAAATAGAAGAACGAAGACTAGCATACCTCAGTATCTCAATAGACAATATTATTGAGCAAAACCAAAGAAAAGTCAGCTGGCAAGAGTTGTTTGACAAAGAAGAAAGTCAATGCCAAAGACCTTTCTCCAGCGTTGAAGGAATTCAAAACCATCTCTACCATGTCGACAAAAGCATTTCATCAATGCCTATGTGCTCTGGTAAGAGATTTTTCCAAAAGCAAATACCCAACAAAAATGGTCATTTGATAATCGAAGTAGCAGTAAACCCTAGCCGTGGAGATGCATCTACCAAATTCGAGCAATGCACAATAGAAAATCATCAATTTATCACGCTGAATAATATAGCCAAACAAATAACATTTGGCGAGTCCAGATTGACTCTTCGAGGGGTCGTTGCCTTTAATTCCCCCGGGAAAGATTTCACCGTTGGACATTATGTTGGTATATCGTATCGCAGTGATGGAATATTTCAGCTTTATGATGATTTAAAAAAAAAGCCTCTTAATATAAACAAAGATCGAATAGTAATTCCTGAGTTACTTATATATACCCATGCAGACATTTAATTAATGTAACTACAATAAGCATTTCGTGTCAGTATAAATTACGGAATGTCTGCTAAAGTCTGTTGTGACTATTCAGATTTTGAAAGCTAGTTTTGTTTTATTACGTTTAATTACTACTGTATTAATTATATCGTAATAAAAAAGGTCTGCCTTAGAATGAACTTTCAGCCTTCTACATATTAATTACGTCTCTCCTTAATAGTGCTGGCACCTTTGAATGGAAGCTCAAATACAGGCTTCTTAAGTAATAGCGTGAAATATAAAATGTATAACATGGCGATCTATAACGGGGGTGATTGGTGAAAAAGGGTGATAGCACCCAAGATGCATTTATATTCATTAATTAATTAAGCTCAATTAATTTGACCATCAACTTTAATTGACCGTCCAAAACTAAATTGCAGAAAATATGTTTAAAACTAAACTTTACGAAAATAAACGCTCAGTAATGAAGAGGGCGTGGTCAAACTTGAAACCTGAATTCACAGACTTGTACTGCCATCTTTTCATGACAAAATGTCTAAAGGAGGTTTACAAGACGCTTGATCGGTATGGTCTTCATGGTATGGTCGGCGTAACTACCAGAAAAGACTACAAAAGGCTAAACATCTACAGCCTCCAGAGACGGAGAGAACTTTTTGTGTAATTTATGTTTGGAAATGCATCTATATACACTCCAAGCCCAGGTTTCAAGTACTTGAGAAGCCATCGAACCGGTCTTCCAATCATATTGCCCAAATCAACCATTACATTGCAACACATCAAACGTCAACACAACACAACGCGTCAACGATTGCGAGAACATCTATTCAAGAAATTTCAGGGACGTGGAGTGCCAATTTGGAGTTCAGAAAATCGCCCGTCAAAATTTTGCTTTTCCAAGATTAATACCTAGCATATTCTATTTAAGTCAAAATGTATACCCAAAATAATTTTTACTCCACCCTGGTTTTGAAAATTGATTAAAATTTCGTGGGTTAAATAATTAAGCTTAATAATTATAATGATCGAAAATGAGTTGTTGAACAGTAATGATCAGGGCTTGATCAAAGTTTTGATACCAAATTCGTAGAGTTCGGATAATTATAACCTCGTTTTCGAAATTTTGGTGTTGATTTGGCCGCACCAGAAACTAACTTGCCGATTGCACGCTCAATAATTATAATTGTGCAAAAAAATGTTTTGATCAGTAATGATCAGGGCATGATCAAACTTTTGATACCAAATTCGTAGAGTTCGGATGATTATAACCTCGTTTTCGAAATCTTGGTGTTGAATTGGCCGCATCAGAAGCTAAATTGCCGATTGCACGCTCAATAATTATAATTATGGAAAAAAAAGTTTTGATCAGTAATGATCAGGGCGTGATCAAACTTTTGATACCAAATTCATAGAGTTCGGATGATTATAACATCGTTTTCGAAATTTTGGTGTTGATTTGGCCGCACCAGAAGCTAAATTGCCGATTGCACGCTCAATAACTATAATTATGCAAAGAAAAGTTTTGATCAGTAATGATCAGGGCGTGATCAAACTTTTGATACCAAATTCGTAGAGTTTGGATGATTATAACCTCGTTTTCGAAATTTTGGTGTTGATTTGGCCGCACCAGAATCTAAATTGCCGATTGCACGCTCAATAATTATAATTATGGGAAAAAAAGTTTTGATCAGTAATGATCAGGGCGTGATCAAACTTTTGATACCAAATTCATAGAGTTCGGATGATTATAACCTCGTTTTCGAAATTTTGGTGTTGATTTGGCCGCACCAGAAGCTAAATTGCCGATTGCACGCTCAATAATTATAATTATGCAAAAAAAAGTTTTGATCAGTAATGATCAGGGCGTGATCAAACTTTTGATACCAAATTCGTAGAGTTTGGATGATTATAACCTCGTTTTCGAAATTTTGGTGTTGATTTGGCCGCACCAGAAGCTAAATTGCCGATTGCACGCTCAATAATTATAATTATGGGAAAAAAAGTTTTGATCAGTAATGATCAGGGCGTGATCAAACTTTTGATACCAAATTCATAGAGTTCGGATGATTATAACCTCGTTTTCGAAATTTTGGTGTTGATTTGGCCGCACCAGAAGCTAAATTGCCGATTGCACGCTCAATAATTATAATTATGCAAAAAAAAGTTTTGATCAGTAATGATCAGGGCGTGATCAAACTTTTGATACCAAATTCGTAGAGTTTGGATGATTATAACCTCGTTTTCGAAATTTTGGTGTTGATTTGGCCGCACCAGAAGCTAAATTGCCGATTGCACGCTCAATAATTATAGTTATGCAAAAAAAAGTTTTGATCAGTAATGATCAGGGCGTGATCAAACTTTTGATACCAAATTCGTAGAGTTTGGATGATTATAACCTCGTTTTCGAAATTTTGGTGTTGATTTGGCCGCACCAGAAGCTAAATTGCCGATTGCACGCTCAATAATTATAATTATGGAAAAAAAAGTTTTGATCAGTAATGATCAGGGCGTGATCAAACTTTTGATACCAAATTCATAGAGTTCGGATGATTATAACCTCGTTTTCGAAATGTTGGTGTTGATTTGGCCGCACCAGAAGCTAAATTGCCGATTGCACGCTCAATAATTATAATTATGGGAAAAAAAGTTTTGATCAGTAATGATCAGGGCGTGATCAAACTTTTGATACCAAATTCATAGAGTTCGGATGATTATAACCTCGTTTTCGAAATTTTGGTGTTGATTTGGCCGCACCAGAAGCTAAATTGCCGATTGCACGCTCAATAATTATAATTATGCAAAAAAAAGTTTTGATCAGTAATGATCAGGGCGTGATCAAACTTTTGATACCAAATTCGTAGAGTTTGGATGATTATAACCTCGTTTTCGAAATTTTGGTGTTGATTTGGCCGCACCAGAAGCTAAATTGCCGATTGCACGCTCAATAATTATAATTATGGAAAAAAAAGTTTTGATCAGTAATGATGAGGGCGTGATCAAACTTTTGATACCAAATTTGGTTTATTATTTTATGTCGTTCGGATTTTCGGTGTTGAGCCAGCCGTACATCTTGAATTCGCTTATAACTCGCTGATCAAAGCTGATCAAAAAATATAACATACTGATCAAGTTTGATCAGGCTGTGATCAAACTTTTAAGACCAAAATGATCTACATCGAAGAAAGTGGTGCGGCCAGCTCGACAGAGGTCACGCTTTCAGCTCGCATTTGAGACAAGTTCTTAATATTAATTTAACTAAGTAATGCAAGATAACTTTTTTCTAATCATCCTTCATGGTAATATTTTCGTGGTTTTCAAGCTGCAAGTATATATCGTGTTTTTATCATGTCTATATTTATAGTGTTTTAAAAGAAAGCTAGAAACTTCTAGATCATGCATTGTCATTATATGAATTCTCCTATATGTTCTAGAATGTCTGGAGGGCTCGAGAAGGTTTCTACAACAACATACTTAACTTGGAGGGGGTACATAATTTGCCCGATTTTTATTATACCACCAACGATATATGCTCCAATTTTCATTCGATATACTGCTTTTTAGGATGGAATGATTCAATGCAATATTTATATTAACCTGAAGTTTTTTAAACAATTTTATTTTTATACATTAACCTGTAATTTTTAAGCAAGTTTTACAAGCCTCATAAAAAATTGACATTGAAACATTGTTAGTTGAAATATTTTGACATCTTACGCAACTCTTTTAGAATATTCTAGAAATATTGATGAATAGACTTCTTATGTTGTAAGTGAGGGTGGTGACATCGCTCAAATGACCTTTAACATTTCCAAACAGTAACTCAGGGGAATTCCCTCTGATGGATTTTCATATTTTTCAGAGAGTTTTAGATTCAAAGTGACGACGACGATAAGCATCGCGTGTTTTCGTATAAAACCGCTGTACGGTGCCCGCACACCGTCATAAACTTTAATGTGCTGCAGATGCGGACATGTCGTTGCGAAGAAACTCGTTGCGAAGAATAGTCGTTGCGAAGAAAATTCTTCGCAACGACCATTCTTCGCAATGAGTTTCTTCGCAACGATATGCACTCCTTCAGATTTGTCTTAATACGACGACGATCGATGAACCACAACAACAGCTAGTGTGATCAAATTAATAACATCAAACATCATAATCTGTTTTCAATTATCATGCTATTGGAGAAATAATTATGTGCAAATTGAAATTAAAACAAGTTTTAAAATTGAGTATAAACATAGTCATGGTATATATTTATTTACAATTATGCAGTAAAATTAAACTACTGCTATGATAATAAAACTATCTGGCATATAAAAAGCACGGAGTAGACGATCGTGCACTGGAAAATGATCTGTACTTATTAAACACGGTAAACACCTTACGAATGTAAACGACCGAAAGATACTAAATTGAAAATTCACAAGTATAACAAAATAATGGTGTCTTGTTGAATTAAAAATATTTGTAAGTTAGAATGTTAGATCAATCTTTATTAGTCTTTTCTGTGCTGCAAAAGTTTCCATGATACTTCTGAAGTTGTCTCTCAATGTCCCTGTGCTAACGTTTATATGGAATTGAGGAGCTTTAATTTTGTTTCAGTTGAATTGTCATATTCGTATATATAAATCCTGACTCTCTCCTTTGAGCCATGAACGAAAAGCCATGAGCCAGGTTTATGAGCGAAAAGTTCATTAGCCAGTCACGCTATATAGCAAACGTTAACTCTCGATTTTTTCCCATATAATTTTGGTATTCTTGACTATATCAGAGTAATTTCAATAATTTCAGACATTTTTAAGAATGAATATTCACGCAAATACAAACTAGTTTATTTCGACAAGATCGATCGTCACTGCTGATGGTATTTTTTTGAAAAGACCGTGGTATATCAGAAACTGACGACGGTGGACGCAGAAGGTGATTCCCGCTAAATATGCGCAGAAGCGCCGCGCATCGAAATACCGTCGTCGTCACTTGGATCTGAAACTCTAATATTGTCCACCGTAGCAGCTGCTTAGGCAACGTGGATTTTGTATTCCGCTTGATTATATCACTTATATGATACTAATAATATTGTAATTTAATTTATTGTATGCTACATGTATGTTGTATATTTGTTACAAGTCGACATTTTTAAGAAATAATTATTCCATATTGAAATTGTGGGTGGAGTGAAAAGGCCTATAGAGATAGCAAAGCATTAAAGCCCATTAACTGAGGTCAATTCAGGCCAATGCAGGAAGTCGGGGGAAAATTGTAATAAATGTTGCCTTAATATCAAAGTAAAGTATGCAAACCTACGGAAAATCACGCAAATACGTCATCTAAAATTGATATTCACGTAGCACGCGGCAATTGAGATAACGCAAACACGCACTTTCAAAACATCTTTCACGATTTTATCGTCAAATAATGCATCACGAATAAATATGGGGGCCCCCTGAAAATACTACTTGCGACAGTCAATATTGATGATTTAACTCTACTTAGCTGTTGATTAATATTATGACCACGAATGACGTATTTGGAATGGTTTTCAATAAAAAATATTTCAGGCTGTAGGTCAACAGCATAGTTGAGCATAGTTGAGGATTCTTAAATACCATAACAATGTATAGTTATATAGTTATAGTTATAGTTATAGTTCTGGTTACATATACTTGCCTGATGATCGCCGTATGGCGTGAAATTCGGAGTAGCAAGAACAGTATGTCTCTTTTTTGACTCATTTTATTTATTTAGTTATACAATTTATAATTTATAATTAATTAATAATATTATTAAATGATAATAAAATCTTGATATAATTTGCTTGTAATTCTCTCTTATTAGGTTTATAGTCGTGAAAATAAATGCAAAGATGATCAATTCCAGCACCCAGACATTGACTCACTCTGTTGTGAAAAATGCCCAATTGGATCAAGGGTTCTTGGACTATGTTCAGAGACAACTGCTACGGGGACACAATGTCGTCCTTGTGAAAAGTTGTTTTATCAGGACAAATTGAATGACATGGACAGTTGTAAAAAGTACGTATATATATAAAAAGTACGCATATATATAAACAGTACGCATATATATAAACAGTACGCATATATATAAACAGTACGCATATATATAAACAGTTCGCATAATACACTATATATAGTATGAACCCTGGAACTCTTTATATTACTCGTCAAAAAAGTACATCTTAATTAATTTGACACAAGTTTAACCAATTGATGTTAATTTTCGAAAGGTTTGAAACTCGTTTTCTTTTCTTTTAAAATATCCCTTTAAATATATCAAATTTAAAAATATAATTTTGTTTTGTAACTTTTGGTTTAATTTTTATTTCATTTCTCTTCAAAATAGATGCAGAGAATGTGGAAGGAATATGGTCATGGTTAAAAACTGCACGCAGTCTTCAAACACAGTGTGTAGTTGTCTGCCAGGCTATAAGCTACTGAATACTGTAGTTTTGCACTGCTCGAAGGTAGGCATACCACTTTATTACCCGGGGTTAACAGTTCTGTATGGACGGAAGGGAGGCGCCACTTTGAAAATTCTGTAAACATGTATGTATGTATGTATGTATTTATGTATGTATGTATGTATGTATGTATGTATGTATGTATGTATGTATGTATGTATGTATGTATGTATGTATGTATGTATGTATGTATGTATGTATGTATGTATGTATGTATGTATGTATGTATGTATGTATGTATGTTCGTATGTATGTATGTATGTATGTATGTATGTATGTATGTATGTATGTATGTATGTATGTATGTATGTGTGTATGTATGTATGTATGTATGTATGTATGTATGTATGTATGTATGTATGTATGTATGTGTGTATGTATGTATGTATGTATGTATATCTATGTATATGTATGTATGTATGAACGAGACAAAGATAAATGCCATATAAATTGAAATACATATAAGCAAACGAAGGAGGATATTTTTAATTGTATCTTCATTTCCATGTGGCCTTAATTCTAAAAATAAAATATTATTTTATCATAAGGTACAGAGAAATATCAGTAAAAGCACTGGTAAAAGCAATATAAGGTTTAGAACAAAAAAATAAAAAATTAAATTGATTTACAACACGTTGATGATATAAATATTCGGCTCTATACGACATGGGATTGCTTAAATTATTTTGTAATCGAGATTTAGCCGTAATATGATATAACATAGCTATCAGAACTCACAATGTAGTTTACTCTGTCTCTGCGTCCGAAATGTATGTATTATTTTTCTTTGCAGATAAAAACAACTCCTAATCCTCTACAACCAAAAAAGAATTGTTCAAGTGGAAGAATTTCACCAACAGCAGCAATAGGTTAGTCACCTAAATAAGATAATTTTACAGTAGTATTGATCCAGATAACGAGGAATTGATTTCGCTAACAAGTACACGTTTTTTTCTAAGAAAGTCCTTTACCAGAAAGTAGTTGACAACTAAGAATGTTTACTACTCAGATATGTTGACTTAAGAAAGATAACTATTTGAGTTTTCCTGGGGGAGGGTTACTACGGTAATTTTTGACGGGTGTGTGCCATATTCAAAGTAGAGAAAAACCGTAAAATTTCACAGCAACTGAGAATAAAAACCCTAAAACTTTATGTTTTTACGAGCAAAACAAAGGAAAAATTCTAAAGATTTTGAAAATTTCTTAAATTGGAAAAATATTTAGCAAAAGCATTTCATGGATAGGCTTTATGGAAACGTTCCATTTCAACCTCCGCAGTTGAATGGTTTTGAATTGGTCCTTTAACGGACGTTCATGTAAACTTTGAGGTTTCTGGGTGAATGAGACATGATGAAGTGAATGACCTTCTGGCTATGTTACATTAGAGCAACTAAAATCTTGAAATAATACGTTGAATATTTTTTGATGAGCAGAAATGATTCCCCCAAAAACAGGAAAAGCATTTAATAAACAATCGATTAATTGGGAAAGATAATTCTGTAATTTTTTTAAAATTTGAGAGTGGATATCAAAATTCTTCAGAACTTCAAAAAGTATTTTTGTTACATTGTTTGTGAAATTTTAACAAAATGTTTTTAACCAATAAAATTCGAGCACAAGTAACAATCGAACATGCTATAATTTAAATTATATACTTATAGCTGTTGCTAATGTCTTCTATATCAACTTTATTTCAGAAGGTGATTCTATATTGGTACCGATATTAGGTGTGGCACTATTTATATCTGTGTTTATTATTTTAATATTGGTTATGGGGATTGTCAAATTATATCGTGATTCCAAAAAGAAAAAGAACATATGTTTTGATAATGTTAATGAGAATGGTAATAATGATAATGGTGTACAACTGGAGGCTTTACTTGGAAAAGGGACACGAAGAACATTTTCGGGTAAATGATTAATAATTTTTAATAATCACTCAAAATGAACACGAGTCGTGATAGACGAATTTATTCAATGTAATTCCTAGTCATGTCATATGCCGACCCACGACATTTTCATGGTAACCAATGAAATGACATGTGTTTTTGTTGCTATGTTGGGTATGGCCATTACCAGCAACACGGCAGCTTTAACTCAACAGATAAAGTACGTGTTTTGCACAAATTTCGAAAGCGAGGCAGCTGATTTCCATGCCCATGCTGAATCAGCAAAAATAAGCTTTAGTCTTCGAGTTAAAACTTTACTGTTTTACCAAGTTTACCCTTTCTGACAGTGAGTCTATGAGCAGGCTAAATGATGATGAGATCCTGAGATATATCTAAGTTATTACCACTAGATAGTATATATGAAATATTTTATTTTAACGAAAAGATCTGAATTAATTTTTTTTTTTGGTTTTAGAAAATTTTGCAAATGCTGATAGTACTTTCTTGTTATCAAATATCGATTCAACGGACAAATTAAAACTAGCGTTACTGTTAACAATACACAAAAGCTGGAAAGCTGTTGCCGCAGAAATTGGATGCAAAATGATCGACATTGAAAACTGGGATCTTGAACCCAAAGAAGCTTCCATGTCGATGCTACTATGGTACGAGACAACATTGCCGACTGTTTTAGTCTTTTGCAGAGTGTTATATGCCTTAAATAGAGAGGACTGTATATCTCTACTTCGACGATATGTGATAAGAACAGAAGTTTAATGTTTAATATTATTATCTAATGTTTATTATTATTATCTAATATAATCGAAGTTTGAATTTTTTACATAATTTGAAAGTTTGCATAGTTTTGCTACATTTCAATTGTAAATTTTTGATTGTTTTTGTGTTAACTCAAAAGACGTATTCGAATCTGATATTTAAATTCTTTACAGACATCAATAATCTCCTAGATAAAAAGTAAATTTAATATTTTCTTGAAATAATTTGTATACGGCGTATATATTGATAGAGATCTTTCTTCATATAACATATACGATACATTACGAAATATTTCATATATTAATTTACTATTTGAAGCTTAGTAAAGATTGAATAATGTAAATATTATAGCATTAAATGCATTCCCATGTAAGTTTTGTTACGTTGCCATAGTATAATGAAATTATAGTAGTATATACTATTTTAAATTCGTAAAATGAATCTTCTTTATTAAAAATGAAAATTTTGTTTCTATATATGTTTAGCAATATTTATCCAATTAACTTGCTTTCTCAGTCTATACACAGGACAACTTTCATATATTACGGACAAAGGAATAACATCTTCGGAAATTGAAAAGGACGATAAAATTTCAAAACAATTCATTGGGTTAGCGTAATAATATATGAGGAATGGATGTGACGTCACAAAATAGAATCTAGTGACCGCTTTCTCAATTTGCTTCTTGGGCGGAAAACCAACTTCTTCTCGAAATTGTTTCTTGTCTGTGTCTAGTCTTAATCGTGTTACAAGTTATTTAAAACATTTGTATATATATAGAAATATGTACATGAAGAGATTTCAAGCGGAGAAGAAATTATGTCTTAGGTATTAGCTTTTATCTTGTCACGTCACATTCATTCCCCCAGAACCAAGGCTAGCCATTTTATTGACCTATAATAAAATACTAGTGCGTAAGAAATTCTGATATTTGCTTGGATTTTATCTTAAAGCTCACTCGCTCACAGAGTCTCATTCATTTCTTTAATGATATACAGCTCGCTCGTAGATAGAGTCCATGCAGGGTCGTCCCTAGTATGGGGGTATTGGGGACTTGACACCCCCTGGTGACTTGGTCTGTCAGCAAATCTTCCTTGAAATATCTTAAGTCGGCAAAAGAGCGAAGGAATTGCAAAGAAATATTGTGATGTTCGCTTAACTTGGTTCCAATTTAAGGTTACATATCCGGATTGGACTCCGTTGAAGTTGGCAAATTTATTGCCCTCTCTCTCAAAGAAAATTTCTCGGGACGCGATTCTGTCGACGACGCGATTCTCATGGCGTTAATCTTTATGCAATACTCGGATACTCCTCTGTTGACAGAATTTGGCATTCAGAATTACAAACATTTTCAAATCGCTAATTCCAATGGACAACTTACATTTTAACATCAATGTATGACTTCTCTTTGAAGATCAAATAAATCTATGTCACAAATTTCATTTCGTTGGTTCAAAATATACATTGGCTTAGTGTAATCCTAGTCTATATGGTTTAATTAAACAATTTTCGATATTATAAATCAAATATTTACTTTGCAAAAGTCTAAACAAAGAAACCTTCATGTCATTGCTTTCATACATTTTCTAAGATAATCCAAATACATAGCTTACTAAAACACTGAAATACTGACAGAAACATTGTTAATATTGTTCATAACCGAAACAAGTAGTTGTCATCGTATTTTTCTGCTACTATATATTGAAATTAAAATTAAAAACCAAGTATTTCGAAGAACAGATCTTCACGATGTTTTTAAATATCATTTGGAAGATATTTGGTATATTATCTTTGTTTTTTATGCATACAGTGCCGATGATATTTCTAAATCGTGAAGTAGTGTTCCAGCCTTTTGAATCTGTTACTGCTACACAAGATATCAAATATATTGGCATTGTTTCATCCAAATTGCAATGTTACCATTTATGCGCAAGGAGACACGGAAAATGTGATGGTTTATTGACTGAGAAAAGACCAGATGGAAAGTATGACTGCAAAATATTAAAATTAGATAGAAAGCAGCTGAAGGAAGGGTTGAAGTCTTATCTTCCAAATGCAACTATGAAAGTCTTGGTAAGAGTAAAACTAACACAAACATTTTGGTAGACACCTCAACGCCAGAGATGGCATCATGATTTCCCAATATTTGAAAAATGCGTAAAAGTTAACTCAAATTTCCCCGGTAATCAATATTTTCCCTGACGAAACGGCTGTAGCTCAACCCGCTATCCTTCTTCTGGTTCCACGCCCATTATCATGTTTATGAAAAGATTTTCGATATGAATCTTTAAGCTTGATTTATTGCAAGGCAGTAAGTTAGAATTAAAGCACAATATTTAGACGGTTAGTGACATCAATATTATGAAAACTTGACCACTTGCATCTCCAACCTCTAGGCCTCTCTATAGAGATTCTCAGTTGGTATAGGCGATTTTCTCCGTCTTATAATGTGCTGTGTTTATTAATTATTCTCTATGGATACTCTTAGATATCAGGGATACGCTCAGATTGAAGAGAACCCATCTTCAGATCTAATGAAAGTGAATAAAATCCCTCGAATATAAACTAAACCCTGATTTTATCTGAACATCAAATGGGTGATAATACGAAATAGAATCATTCAAGGGGAATACAATTTTAATTTCTTTCTCTTTCGCTTGAAAATGATATAAATCACTATCGAAACGTTGAAATTCTCAGAGTTTTCTCTTGTCTCTATATTCTTCACTATAATAAAGATATATTGACGTAGCAAATATTCCAAGTTTTCAGAACAGGAAAGAGCAGGCTTCTCTTCAAGGATATTTAGCTTTATTGCATAGATGAAGTTTGACACATGAGGTGTATTAATCTCCTCCAGTGAAAGTCATGGATAAAAAATACTATAGATGTAGCCAGTTAGAATTCTTTATTGCTTATAATAATACTTTATCAACATCGCCTATAGTTCCTTGAGTCATCAGGTCTGACAAGAGATGACCGAAAATACACCTGATGGAATGACTCAAATTATTCGATTAAAAGAAATCCCCTTGTGTTTGATTTGACATTTGTTGATTCCTTTTACTGCAATCCATACAAATAGCTCATCAACAGCAGCTGGGACACCAGCCTGCTCAGCCAGAAAGGAGCAACTTGAAAAATATTCATCATCGAGTGACAACTATGAATTCCAGCCAACTGCAGTACAAATCCTGGAAGCCTTTTGATCAAACAGTAAATTCTTCATCAATCAGCTGGGTGCAAAACCTAGAGAGCAAAAGCTATTAAGAACTCAATTAGCATCATGGGACTTTTAAACTCTTTAATTTTATATGTACATGTACATAGATGTTGAGGCTTTTTAAAATGAGATAATTTATATAATAATGTTATGGTAGATTAGTGAAGGGAAGTAATTGTAAATACGAATACTTAGCCATATTTTAAAATTTATTTTGGTTGAATAAACTTAAATTTCAATTAATAAAAGCAAAAAAAAATATTCATCAACTATTATTTTATCTGAAGAATACCCTATCTCCATGTCCAAATATTAGTATTTTTAACTTGCAAGTAAGTGCAAGAAAGTTAAGAAACGCCAAAACGCTTGAAAATTGGTATATCCAATTAGTGTATACATCTCAAAACATGAAAACTAAACCTTCCAGATCAATTTTAGATTTTAGAGATCAAGAAACATTAATTTACAGTGATATTAATACAGATATTCTCATCTGCTCTAGGCATGGCAAGTTGGCAAATCGAAAGGAAAAGGTGAATAATTAATTAACAATTTATTAATATTGAATTACATTAGATGCTGCATCAATTATCTGTGTTTGTTCCAGCAGGCACAAAAACGTTGCACCAACGTTCCGTTGACGTCAGCTTTAAGTTATTCCAACGTTGCGCTGACACTGTTTTAACTTCCAAATGTCATCGGATCCAACCTATTATCCGACGTTGCAGCAACTTCGGAACACAACTCTATAACAACCAAAAGCAAACATACAAATGCTGTTGTTGTTTATTTGTCAACGATACTGACCGGATTATGTAGGAAAGTAAAACTTCATTTACATATATCCTTTAAATACATAAAGAAAGCATAATTGTTTCATCGTTTTTAGTAAAATATCGTTTGTTTTGAGAAAACTAGTTTTACCAAAGAACAGCTTATTTTTATTTAAACCAAAATTATTATGCACTAGAATGTGATTTCTTGTTCTTATAGTTAGGTTTCATAAATGTAGGAAGACACATTATAACACATAGAACTGCACATTATAACACATGCAGTTTTACATTGACACATGCGCAGTTAATAAATAAAGGTTTCAATATCTAGATTGGTAAGCCTATTATGAAAGAGAATTAGCTCAGTTGGCATAACTAGATTTCATATTTGACAACAAATCTGATCGGTTGTGGTTCAAATACCCAAAGGTCAATTCAATCTTGACTTTATGTAAAGACATCTGCTGACGGATGATCCGGAGTTGATTGGTCCAGAGGAAAATGCATATTTAGTAGCCTGTGACAAATCGCCCAGCATTGTTAATCAAGACCTATCTGCAATTAAATCTGTTGAATACTATATGGTCTTCAGTGTGTGGCTGGGATAAGTAAAGAGCATCTATAATCATTGCTTTTAGCATTCCACTCACAGAAAGCCACTCTACCAGGAATTAGAAAAGTGGTATACGGGTGCCTATGGCAGGGCAATACGGTCATAATTATTACTTTACTTATACCATTGGTTGATTTATTCGCCTGTTAAGACAAAACTAGTCTATACGTAAATAATCCGAACCAGGCTTGATGACTATTAAATACCAGTAATAAGCTGAGATATAAACCAAATGTGGATAGCAATTGTATAATAAACAGTAATAATATATTGAAGGGATGAATGAATGAATGATTTGTTGAATGAATTGTGATAGTAAAATATAGGAGCGAGATCAACTCCTTTAAACATATAATTTAGATCTCATCGTTATTTCTGATTAACATTCTCTATTTCAAATCATAGAGGATTGGGTACTAATCTTCTAAACCAATCATTGACAGATAGCTAATATTGTCATAACACACCGTTTGTCCTATCAAATTGATTTTATTATAATATATGATAAATGCACATTTTCCATTTATAGGATTAAATATCATTCATCATAATTCTGGGAATAAAACTCTGATTGATGGTTATAATGAACCATTGTCATATATCAAGAATATCAACTATACTGAATCATTGGAATTCATTGACACGATCATTAATTTCTCATCAAGCTGCAAACAGTATTTTAAGTATGATTCATATGGTAGTGACCTTGGTGATGGCGAAGCGGATTGGACAGGAAGAAACGGAGAGCATTCAATATATTTTCCATCATCTGACAGAAATATCAGCTGCTATTGTTCAGGCAAAGAACAATGCTGTTGTTATGATGAAGAATCACACAGATGTAATGCACATATATTCAATAAAAAAAATAAATGGACAATAGATGACGGTTATTTTACGAATCAGACCTTACTCCCTGTTATGCAAATGAGATTTGGAGATACCGGAAATCAAGGTCAAGGAATAACAGACGAGAAAGCATATCATACACTTGGTCCATTACGTTGTCAAATGATTCACTGATAATCAAATGGTAGAAGGAATGATCATTTTTATAGATCATTCTTTATATAGAAACATTGTAAATTAAGTTTTCATGTGTCTGCGTAATTCTACCGTATCTCTTTTGTTTTGCTTGAAAACTTCATGCCTTTTATTATTTAATATTGAGAACAAAATATTTAAATTAGAACTGCATTTACAAAAATTGCAGCTTGATATTGTAGGCCAATCTGAAAATATACACAATTAAATGGATGTCAAACAATCAAGTAGCTTCCATTCATCCTACGTTTTGCTAATAATTATGAGGATTCCCTGACTCAGGGAATCCCTTCCCACTTTCAAGATATTTTGAGCAACAATAAAAACAATAAAGCTGTTCTGCGGCAAATAAGTCTTTTGCTTTGTTCTATTTAATAAAGTAAGAATCAAGGCAACGATTAAGTGCAAAACGATTTCAAGGGAAATATGAATAGTTTAAAATACTAAATATGAGGATTCCCTGACTCAGGGAATCCCTTCCCACTTTCAAGATATTTTGAGCAACAATAAAAACAATAAAGTTGTTCTGCGGCAAATAAGTTTTTCGCTTCGTTCTATTTAATAAAGTAAGAATCAAGGCAACGATTAAGTGCAAAACGATTTCAAGGGAAATATGAATAGTTTAAAATACTAAATATGAGGATTCCCTGACTCAGGGAATCCCTTCCCACATTCAAGATATTTTGAGCAACAATAAAAACAATAAAGTTGTTCTGCGGCAAATAAGTTTTTCGCTTCGTTCTATTTAATAAAGTAAGAATCAAGGCAACGATTAAGTGCAAAACGATTTCAAGGGAAATATGAATAGTTTAAAATACTAAATATGAGGATTCCCTGACTCAGGGAATCCCTTCCCACTTTCAAGATATTTTGAGCAACAATAAAAACAATAAAGCTGTTCTGCGGCAAATAAGTTTTTCGCTTCGTTCTATTTAATAAAGTAAGAATCATGGCAACGATTAAGTGCAAAACGATTTCAAGGGAAATATGAATAGTTTAAAATACTAAATATGAGGATTCCCTGACTCAGGGAATCCCTTCCCACATTCAAGATATTTGAAAAACATTAAAAACAATAAGTTGTTCTGCGGCAAATAAGTTTTTCGCTTCGTTCTATTTAATAAAGTAAGAATCAAGGCAACGATTAAGTGCAAAACGATTTCAAGGGAAATATGAATAGTTTAAAATACTAAATATGAGGATTCCCTGACTCAGGGAATCCCTTCCCACATTCAAGATATTTTGAGCAACAATAAAAACAATAAAGTTGTTCTGCGGCAAATAAGTTTTTCGCTTCGTTCTATTTAATAAAGTAAGAATCAAGGCAACGATTAAGTGCAAAACGATTTCAAGGGAAATATGAATAGTTTAAAATACTAAATATGAGGATTCCCTGGCTCAGGGAATCCCTTCCCACTTTCAAGATATTTTGAGCAACAGTAAAAACAATAAAGCTGTTCTGCGGCAAATAAGTTTTTCGCTTCGTTGTATTTAATAAAGTAAGAATCAAGGCAACGATTAAGTGCAAAACGATTTCAAGGGAAATATGAATAGTTTAAAATACTAAATATGAGGATTCCCTGACTCAGGGAGTCCCTTCCCACATTCAAGATATTTGAAAAACATTAAAAACATTAAAGCTGCTCTGCGGCAAATAAGTTTTTCGCTTCGTTCTATTTAATAAAGTAAGAATCAAGGCAACGATTAAGTGCAAAACGATTTCAAGGGAAATATGAATAGTTTAAAATACTAAATATGAGGATTCCCTGACTCAGGGAATCCCTTCCCACATTCAAGATATTTGAAAAACATTAAAAACATTAAAGCTGCTCTGCGGCAAATAAGTTTTTCGCTTCGTTCTATTTAATTAAGTAAGAATCAAGGCAAAGATCAAATAGAGAACGATTTCCAGGGAAATATGAATAGTTTAAGATTCTCTTTCCGTGGAACGAAGCTCCTTCACAAGCACTCTTGCTATGAATATTTACCATTTAATCATTTTAAAAATACAGTTAGAAATCTTATTGTAAAATCTTAATTTTCAATCTTTTAGTTACCAGTTATAATTATACAAATACCAATCTAAATAATCATATGGCAGACATCAAGAAGCAGCCTTAGTGTAATTAATTAATTAATTAACCACTGTATAAAACTTACAATACCTTATTCTTAAAATTGTAAACTGTTTATATGTCCTTAAGTAATAAACTGCTATCAATCAGGGCTATTTGTATTAGAATTTCCTTGCTCAAACAAGACTTGGACAGATATTTTGTACTCTTGAAAGCATATATTGTAACAATATCATAGCTTTGTAACATCCTTAATCTGAAACATTGGAAGATAAAGATACAATTGCCACAAGATTAATTCTGTGGTCTCCGATGTTCCCTAATTCAAATTTATGCAACCGCACTCTGGGCAGTATTAAGAACGGTTTATTATATGTCTGCGATCAATGACTTTGACCAGTTTAAGCAGGTCATGTTTAACGAAGCATATCATAGGTCAGATAAACGATAGTTTAAATTGGTTAGCAAAGATCAACTAGAAAATTTTTAACTGGCGGTCCGTAGAATTTAATTTAATTATGTATGAATTTTATGTGACGATGTGACCTTCGAACCAATTGATCATTGAAAAACTGCCACAAGAAAATAGTGATAATATAGAATCGATGAAAAACTTGCAAGCCACTATATATATATCCAAATTATAATGTTATTTTTAATATAATTAATTATCATACTATAGAGAGATGGATAATTATGATATTTCCTGATTATTCATGAAAAAGGGTTTGGATTTAGAAGGTGATGAGGAATGAGTGCTCGATCGATGGGTTATGCTTGGCCGACATTGGTTGATTTGGACAAGACGATACTGTTTCGTTTATTTGACGATTTTTACAAGCATTATTATGATTTATACAATATTTACATCGATGTTTACAATGGAAAAAGGACGAGATAATGTAATGTCAGATCTATTTATTGAAAGAAATGATGGAGTTTCACGACAATTTAGAAAAGAAAGGTAAATAACTTTTAATGGTGCTATATGCCATATTCCCAATTGTAATATCTAAATTATTTGATTATTATTATCATTATTGGAAACTGTATCTTAAAGATTACAGAAGATTACTGTATCCATACTAGAGGAGTAGTCTATGACATAATTAGACTGTTGAGAATTCGAACGGGAATTTCAATAATAAAGTATTACTTATTTCAATTCTATTTTGAATGTTACATATAACACATGACTGACTGGTTCACATCTTAAGCACGAGTGCTTGTCAATTTCAGGGATGTGTTATTTCAAACTAAGAATGAGATGAAATTACGAAATTACTAAAATGCATTGAACTCACGACGAGTCGACCCAGGGCGGACAGTCTCCAATGAGCTATACCATACCATCATATCTCTCATAATTAAAATGTTTTCATTTGGCTTTTTAAACAATGAGGAAAAGGTGTATCATCTTTCGTCCATCAAATCATTGCAACTTATTCCAAGTAAATTTTTTGGGAAACACACAGCCTCAATTATCTTGTAAGTAGTAATTTATAAGAGTTTCTTCATAATACCATACCAAAACCCGCGAGATTAGATCTCATATCTAGAACCAACCATTGATAGTACATTGCTCCTATATGCATCATACTCTATAATGTCATTATATATTTTAGAAATATCGGTGGTAGCTTATCCTTTGATGAACTTCGAAATCATCCTAATTCAAACAAACAATCTTCTTCACAACGACCGCGAAAGCAACCAGTACGTAAAGCACCAATTGACTACGGTCGTGATAGAGACTTAGATGTGGAAGGTGTAGCTGATTACATGATGTGGTATGAAAACTTTCAACGTGAGCCTAACCAAATGCCAGTTTTAGCAAGGTAAGTTGTTAGTTATGTTTTGCTATACCATATATAGTACTGTATACTTGACAGAAATATAAATGAACAAGAAATTGAGATGTTTAACAGGAATTCCAGGCAAAACGAAAACAACGAAAAAATCATTAAAAAAGAAAGATATAGATGAGGATGTTGTTATACGTTACAACCCTTAGAAACAAATTGTTACTCAACATGCATATGGAATTAAATATGCATTGCTGATCAGAATTCCTCCTAATTTCCTATCTAAATGGTCATTCATTTTTGCTAGAACGTCTTTGTTTGCTTGATTGTCGGATTAGTCAACAGGGTCCATATAATTTGACGCCAAGACTAACTCTCGTGCTGATTGAATGTACTTATCAGTAATTAAACAGTACGATCGATGCTGACGGAAGAGCGACACTCCATCCTGCCGATTGTATCGCCTATAGAAGACAGCCCTTACTTGTCAATGCGCAATGATAGATATGATTATGAAGAATTATGCAGCTTTTTAATTGAAATGGTGAACAATACTTTTAGTCAGCATCCTCTGCCCTTCTAAAATTGATTTATGATATCAGCTTTTAATTAGAATTTGTCTATATACAAGGCTTTACATTATTTTTTTACTTTCCTATCGATTTTGATTATTTGCAATCGCACTAACTATGCAAGTGGATGCAATTTGCGCCTCTAAAGACTGTATGAATAATGAATCTACCAGAGATTGTAATCCAAGTATCGATTGAATTATAGCTGTTTCCATGACTTGCCACCCAACTCAATGACTTTCAGGATGCTTCAAAGGACTTTGTACATATACTTTGTCCCATGAGTGAAGATCTATATTTGAATTCCAATAGCGAGTAAATTTGTTTTCTAATATAATTTTATTACATGTTTTTTGTTTTAGGCAGCAAATGTGCACTAAACCAATTCAAAACATTGCATTTCTCAAAACACATTACACGGGGAGCGATGTTATAACGAGTATATTAAATCGTAATGCAGATTTAAAATCATTACACATGGCTCTACCAATTGACGGTTTATCAACATTTTACTGGCCAATGAGATTTCAATGGAAATATATTGATATTACAATGTTGAATGGTTCATTACCAAATATTATTAGTAACCACGCAAGGTATAATGGAGATGTGATGGATAATATTATGGGACCAGGAACAATTTATTTAACTATTCTGCGGGATCCTGTCACGCAGTTAGAGACGACATTTAATAATTTACAATTTTCTGATTTATTAGAAATTCATGATTCAGAAGATCCATTAAAATCGTTTCTATCAGATCCTAAGTTTTATATTCAAGGAGTAATAAAAAAGAAGAAATTCAAGGTATGTATGTCTATCATTTTTGATAGAGAAAAATTTGTTGTTTTGACTTTTCTATTGAAAATCTACTCTCTACTCTAAAATTTGAACCAAAAATTGTTATCTATATCAAAAATATGTTTATCTATACTTTACAAGTATACTTGAGTAAAATATACAAATGTATCATAAGAATCACGGTCATCACCTTTCCCAGAATACAATTGTACTGCCTATCCCAGTAGGAGGAATTGTACTTCCATACAATTTATAGATGAGTTTGCTCTTTGAGAATCTTGCTAGCACCATTGAAAATTGCAGATTTTGCTGGAATGGTATCCGAAAAGGAGTGAAAGCACATTCTTACAGCTATTTTGGTTTCCTAGGAGATAGGAAATTACAAATACATCAAATTAGTTAATTCAAGGAATCCTTGTCAGAATGAGGCATATTCAATTGTAAAATTGCTTGTTTCAATATGGAGGCCACGTGGAGAAAATTAAAGTAAACAGTTGATAGATTTTTACTTAATTATCTGAGCACGTTTATAACAATTCACGTTTTTGAGAAAAAATTTCAGGATCTAGTTTTGAAATATGTTTAGGGTAGAGCATCTGGTAATGTTACAATTGGAGTATCAGGTCTTTCATCAAAACATATTATAGGGTATCAGTTTTAGATTTTAATATTTAGGATCTTTTGAACACTCCACGTTCTAGCTTATTTGAAGTAGAATGGCATGGCTCAAATAAAAACGTTACTATGCAAACCAAATGTCTTAACCCACCAAAGAACTACATTATTATTCAAAACAAGTAATTTCTTACTGAAAGTAAGCAATTTTTTGCTTTATTATAAGCATAATATTTTTTTTCTTCAAGGTACGTTAATCTGCAATTATATTCTGTTTCTTTTGCTTTCAGGATTCATTGAATTTAATAAAAAACGCCATGTTTTTTGATTTGGGACTAAGCACAACAGAATATCATAAACGAAATATAATCAAAGCAACAATATATGAATTATTTGAACGATTCTCTCTTGTTATGATTTATGAACATCTAGATGAATCATTAATTTTGATGAAAAGACGTTTGTGTTGGGATATAGATGATATTGTATATTTAAGTTATCATCATACAAGTCAAAACAGGAAAAACCGGTTATCATTTGATGAAGATTTAATTGAAATGATACGAACATGGAATTCTGCTGATAATCAATTATATCAATATTTTAATGAAACATTATGGAAAGAAATTGGTTATGAAGGGAAAGGTTTCTGGGATGAATTGAAACATTTTCGTGAATATAAAAGACAAATTGAGAGCGATTGTGTCGTGAAGAATAATGAAGAAATTGAAGGTTCTTCTGATCAAACTTCAAAATCAGACAACGATGGTTATATTGGATTAAATCCCAACGTTTCAAATTGGAATCGATATTTTTGTGAAAAATTATTAATGAATGAAGTAGGTTATTTAAATTATTTTCGTAAAAAAGAAGACATTGCTAGAGCAAAAAGAAAGAAATAGATTAAATTAAACATATCCTTTTTTTGTACATTGATAATAGTTAATGAGTACTGATTATAAGTGACTGTAAAATAGTCTTAAATTGAAATGACCCACATCTTAATTTATTTAATATAATTTACGCAAAAATATTAAACTTATCGTAAACATTAGTTTACAAATAACTAACAATTTTCTATCAATACAATTCAAGACAGATGAATCTCTGGTTGAAATTCTTAAATTCCTTTCTTGCTTATAGCTGTACTTGTAGCATATCGAATTCAGGAAACAATGCTAATTAACATTCAGTACACATTCCAGTCATTTAACTGTAGAATGAGAAATAAAAATAAAACATGCTAGACTCACGCTTCTTCAAGTTTCACATCATAAGGTGATCATCAGGCGATTTACTTCAATTAGACTACAAATTTTCATCCTTATCCTATATGAGCTACTACATTTTACATTTGATGCGTTATTGATTATGCTATTGTATAGTTAATTACGTCTATTTTGTATAATTCCGGTTTTGATTGTTACGATGTATTTAGGTGTGTGAGATAAAACTTGTTCTCGTGGTGGCATTCGGAAATCAATTCCGATCTTTTGTTTTAGTAGGTTGTCTTTCTTGTAATAGTTGAAATAAATCGCCTGATGATTACATTCTGGCATGTCTCAATTTTGACTCTCATTCTATAAATGCTCAGATTGATTTCATTGAGCACTATACCAAGAACTGGTGTGGAAAAATTCCACTATTAACATTATTATTATATTTTAATTATAACATTGTTTCTTACTTCTTATTTTATTAACGGTTGGAAATGTCATTTTAATTTCGATTTTTATAAGTCATGATCTCATCTCAAAAACGCTTCAACATAGTAAACGATTTGCATGAGTCAAACTCTTCCTGGTTTTTACGACATCGCTGCTGCATGTTTGAAGTCACAAGAACCGTATTAGAAAAAATATTACAGGATGGTGAAATGAAATGCTGGGAAAAAAAGGGATGTCATTCTACCATTTAAGCTGAACAGTGGAATATCTATAACCTTGTTAAATACTTAGTTATTCTGCTAAGTCATTTTAATTTTTAAGAAGCAAATTGTGTCGTGTCAATAGAGATTGATAGTTTATTCTATCAAAGAAGTATATCCTATTTCGGTTTTTTTTATTTCACTGTATATCAGTTGATGGATGTAGCGGGGGATGTAGTAACAAGTTTGGGAACAAGTAACGAATAGCTCATGTTTATTTTGATTTAATTAGTTCTTCTAAATCTTAATTTTTTAATTCTTTTTGTTAATTCACTTGGATTAGTTCTATGTTTTCTTAATCCATCTTTTAATAATATCTTTTGGTAACCATAATTTGGACCAAATTTAATTCTAAAATATTTTAAATACTCAATTTCATTCATGAACATTTTATTACAAAAATGTTTATGATATTTGTCAATAGTTTTGTTTAATATCATTGTTTTAACTTGAACGTCAATCCTGAAACCATTCGTTATTACTTCAGATGGTGAACAAATTTGTGTCATTTTATTATTTTGTTCTCTAAATAATTTCAAGTCTCTCCAAAATGGTCTTCCAAAAGTTTTGATCTTTTCCCATAAAGTATGATTAAAATATTGATAAAGCATCCAGTCTGCTTGACTCCATTCTAAAATTCGTTTTCTTAAATATTCGTTCACTTTTTTCCGTTTTCTTATTTGTTCGTTAAATTTGATATACAATATATCATCCATTTCCAAACATAGTTCATACATTAAAACAATAAGACTTTCATCGAAATATTCCATAATCATTACAACTTTAAAATCTGATTTGATTTGTCTTAATGTATTATAGATAGTTGTCTCATTTTCAAAGTCAGTAAAATCATAACCGAGGTCGTACAGCATTCCGCTTTGAACTAGATTCATTGCTTCAGGTAAATCTCCAATTTCCATTGTCAACTTATGTAATAAATTATCAGGCTGTGCTAGAAACTCCTTTATTGGATTCTCACTTCGTTTTAATGCTAACCATTTATCATATTCAAAATAATAAAATGAGCTTTCAAATTGCTCAACTGGATGTCTTAATATCGTGATGTATTTCGCATTATTTTTCATAATGGCATCCATTTGTGTGCGTTCGTATCTTGCATGATTCGCTAGTATATTTGCTGGTTCTCCATCTAACCTTGTCAAATCCACAGCAGTCCAATGAAATTTTGCTGGCCATACAAATCTAGAGTCTCCGTTTGCTGGTAATGCTACCAAAAGCTCATTCAGATCAGCGTAACGATTCAAAATATTTGTTATTGTACTGCTCCCAGTTTTGTGTGTCTTTAAAAATACGATAGTCTTCGTTGGAGTGCATCTATTGAAAATAATATTTAGAAATTTTAGGTTATTATTTTGGAGGAAGAGAGAAAGATCTCTGTAGATCAACGAATCATCATCATAATAATCTTTATGTATGTATGTATTTTGGCCTACGTATTGTTGGTGATATTGTTATTGTACACATTTTAAACTCTTTCTGACTGGATGTTTGCTGATTGTTAAGTTGCACTTTAGCATGTTTCCTGAGCTACATGTGCTACTCGTGCAACTAATAAAGAAATGGAATCACGTGTATTCTTCAATATTTGTCGCAAATTATCCCACATATCGTCCAATACGAGAAAAGCTTGAATCGTCGGACCATTATTCAAAGCAATGTTCTTGTTTACCCGGGTTACAGTTTGCCATGGCTGAATAATGACCTTCGAATTAATTTTGAATTACTAATTGAAGAGTGCTTGTGTGGCATTGTATTGACAACTGGGTTTGATATCAGGGTTTTATAATGAAAGTTTCACTCCCTCTATTTCAGTAAAAGACTTTAATTGACCAGCAGCCTTTTCATTGTTTTTATTGGTAATGTTTCTTGTTGTTGTGGAAGAAACCAGACATAGGAAATACCGGGGGAAATAGAAAGGGATATTTTGTAATTTCAAGAAATCGAGCCAACAACAATAACAACAACAACAACAACAACAAAAACAACAACAACAACAACAACAACAACAACAACAACAACAACAACAACAACAACAACGACAACAACAACAACAACAACAACAACAACAACAACAACAACAACAACACAACAACAACAACAACAACAACAACACAACAACAACAACAACAACAAATAACAACAACAACAACAACTACAACAACTTTTCAACATTTTCAGAATTGTATTCACTGTTGCCTGCAATAAAAGGATATATGAAGTTGAAATTAATATATGACTTCAATTTTCATGAGATACTATGGACTTACGTCTCTTTTGTTGGGCTATGGTTTTCAAAATCTTTCACATTTGAAATTTGATTTCTTTTTGAGTGAGGAAATTTCTCTCTAGTTAATTTCAAGCTAAGGCTAAAATTCCTGTTGAAAATGAAAAATAATCCTTAGAATCTGAAATAATAAACCTGCCTGCCTATGATATGATTGATTGTCTAACAGCATGAAACTGAACTCCAGAGTGCCGAGGATGCTAACGGGCCACTGAACCCTCCCTCAGGAGAGTCGGTTAATAATGTATCCATAGATTGGGATATATAGAGACGTAGAAATGAATGTCAAAGTTAGCTTGCATTGCATGCATACACGACGATTGATGGTCTAGTTTCATGACCTTCAAACCTTCTGGAGTGCAGACATGACAGGATGTTCCCAATCCGATTGTGCATGATTCTTGAAGATAAAAACTAGATCGACATTGATAATTCTCTTGTGATCACTGAGGTCAGCGATTAAGCATGGCTTCACATAACAATCATCAAGATGGGCGGGTAAAAGTCCTGCATGTAAACGAGTACCCCTGCCTGATCGGAAATGGACATAGCACATCGGTAGGAAAACTTCTTAACACTGTATGGCTATCTTACACCTACAGAGTACATGCTAATAGAACTGACGGGTAAAAGCCGCTCCACTCAATCCAATAAATAAAAAGGGCTTGAATGCAAAACTAGCAACTTTCTTAAACTTTAATCGCAAGTGGTGATCGGCTGAATGCGACACTGTCCCTTTCGGACCTGCACAATCTTACAACAACAGAATGCAGTCACGTGGTACGAGGCCACATCTGATTGGACTTTAGCGATTTGAAAAATACATGACAGGAACAATAATTTATCAAGAAGTTCCTCTAGCCATTGTGCCGCTACTCTCAGTTTCAAGAACGTGGCGTAAAGTCTCTTGGTTAGTACTCCTGTCCGCTCGGTCATTTATGCCCCTTTTTAAGCTTTTAATTGATCTGGAGTCAATTATGCACAACTCTTAATTATTAACAATTTTATCAATGTGGATGTTGACAATGGTTAAATTATTATTGCAATAACTTAGATTGAGTAATTGTAAGAACAATTCAATCAAGAAAGCCGTTATGCAACTTCAATTTAATATAATTGATGATGAAGCAAGTGATAATGGCTTTAAGAGTATCAAAGCAGTATCAAAGCTCCTACCTAAATAAATAGCATCTTTCTATGAAATTCAAAATAATACTTTTCAAAATAAGACCCATCAAACTTTATCTATATTCCCTTACCTTTTATTGAAGGATGTGTTTCTATAGTTTTCATACTTTTGCCTTGATGATAAAACAGAGCAGAATTTATATCTAATATTGTTTGGATTGTAAAATAAGGTTAGTGCCATTAAGATGATCGACCATAAAGTCAAAATTAGTAAAATTCTATAACAATCTTGCATTAAAAGAATATAGAAAGCTGAGAATGTTTAGAAATTTTGATCCAAGTAATTATTTGTGATCAGCTAGAGGCAATGCAAGTAGAAAACCATCGGCGACTTTTTAATATTTTGATCAATAATTGTGCGTCTTTGATAGACTGAACAAACAGCGAAGAAAGTTGAACAGGTCAAAAGAACAATCTTGACCATGCGGATAAAAGTACCAGTCAGAAAACGGCTGTAAAAGTGTCTAAATTAAAAGCCACAAATAAATAACCAATTGAATCATATTCTAAACTTACAAAATAAAATATGATATAGTTATATTCAGCTGTACAAATTTTAGACAGATGGTTTTTTTATTTGAAAGGAAATTGGGTCAAGCGTTGAATCATTCTATCTTCACGTTTTTACGGGTCAATAATAAAAGATTCGCAATGGAAAGGTCATATTTCATGATTTCTTTTTCAATGCGTTTTCTAGTACTTCTTATTAATAGTCCCACAAGTTGGAAATATTTTCATTGTTTGCCACACGTCGAAATACGATCTATATAATATTGTAATTTTTTATTCTTCAATTGATAGTTTGTAAGGTGTTCACAAAAAAGGAAAATATGATATTAAACGATAAAACTATTCGCCATCGAAGGAAATGGCGGCTACAAATAATAACAAGTCTTTGTTTGATAAGTGTGCTGTTAGTCGTAATACATTTAATTAGTTTGAAAAATGGATCGAAAGACAAAGAGGATGAAGGAGAAAAAAAGGACGAGGCGATTGAAATGGCTAATGATTGGAAAACGAGGTTTGTTGTTACCAGTTTCACAAAAATCGTTAATATCAATTGGTAATTTGCTACTGTCTATATGTTTCGATTTACTGAAAAGTTACAAACCTCAAAGAAACAGTTAATTGCTTTTGTTGCTAAGATATAGTTTACGATATGTGTAGAAAAATCTTTTTTTCATTTTATTTACTATTATGAAATTGAGAAACAAAGAATAACAACTTAGGTTGAATAGATGTCAATGTTTTCTTCTTGTGTTAATTAATAGTAGTCTATGTACAAGTTGATATGTTGATCGTAAGCTGTCTTATAAGTTATCGATTGATACGTTTATATTATCACATTTTGAGTCTTTGTTTATTTTTATGTTTTAAATTTTTTCTGAAGACTGAAAGATAGACGTTACAAATCTTAAATTTAAAATAAAGTCAGTATAGTATTTATAATTTATTAATTTTATTTGGAACAACGTTTCGGTCAGATAGATTTTCTGCCATTTTCAAGTTAAAATAAAAACAACTTTTCTACATATTTATGCTAAAATTAACAATAGAATATATATATATATATATTGCTCTGCTTTTAGCATTGAGCACTCTCATTGATGTTTTGCCTCACACATTTATAATTATATATATATATATATATAGTATTAGATATTATCTAATAGCAGTAAAACAGTGCTCAATGTCAGTTGACAGAGCTGTAAATATAATAAAGAAGTCAAAGACTACATGTTGACGATTTTAATACGGAATTGATTTGTCATAAGGAACAGATTTACAACGGAACCAATTTGGATTACGGAACTTTATTTACCTATAATCAAAACCATAATCATAACAATACTATTTGCGTTGGAACATTTAACCTTATTATTTAAAGTAAACATTTAATATGCTTAGATTTTATAACCATAGTTGTGTAAGAAACTTATAAGAATAAAAGTGTAGGAAGCTATTGAATAATGCTAAAGTTATACCCCGCAATTATAACCCGATAATAATAGTTGAATAGCTTAATTTAGCCTCTGTATTTCCTATAAATACCGTTGCAATTTACAAATAAGATGAGATAAGCTAGAGGCTTAATAAGAACATATGTATTAATTCAAGATTAAAGATTATACATTGTATACGCATCTCCCGAAGCGGCGCTGCCCTTCGATGTTATAAGTAAACCAATAAAGAATATAATCAAAGACATACTTCTGGTGTATTTGGTGAGTCAAGTTGTTCATATTACTTGCTGTTGTCTTAATAGTCCAAGTAGTAAGCTATCGTCGGTACACATAAGTTTTAAGTTCCTGATAGAGTTGGCATTAGCGGGTTCAAGTACAGTCCGGCCCCATTGTTTAAAGGCAAACTCCATCATTTCTGGTCCGTCGAACCGGAGAAACCATAGTAAAGACCACAGATAAGATCTTGTATCATCTTAGTAAATTCCAGTAATGGATGGTACAACCCAAAGTTTAAGTCCATCTATAAATGATGACCATGTACGTCAGCTCAAACTGTCAAGAAGAGCCAACGCTGGCGTAATAACAAAAGCGATCAATTCTGCACAAGCGCAAATTGAAGTCAACGGTAGTAAAAGACTACTCATGCAATATCGCGGTAAAATTGAAGCAAAATGCGAAGAAGTACGCATTTTAAACGACAAAATTATTTCGTCAATTCTCGATGAAGATGAATACGATAAAGAAGTGATGTGGTTTGACACCATTTCTGAAAAATGTATGCAAATGTTGTGCGCGATCGATGATCACTTAGAATCGCGCGATGATGATAACATTTCAATCAGTCATGCAAGCAGTGTCAGTCAATCAAGTACACAATCAAATGTACAAAGCTTTATTGACGAAAATGAGTTTGGAAATAATGAACATATAGAAAACGTAGACAAAAGTATTGAAGACAAAAATCAATCACTTTCAACCAAGACAAAAGTTAATTTACCATTTGATGAATGGATAGAAAAAATTAATGTGATAGAAGAAAACATCGTTGTTGACAAAGATACAGCTTTAGGAGACACTCTTGTTTCTCTAAACTTAAAAATTGAAAAGTTTTCGGGTGACCCACTCACCTATCATGATTTCGTGAATACATTTAAGCATCAGGTTCACGATAGGAAATCATTAAACTCTCAAGAAAAAATGGCCCATCTTATGAACTGTTTATCTGGAAAAGCAAAATTGATAGTAGAAGGCATTTCACATGACGCACAAGGCTATAAAGCCAGTCTAAAATCAATCAAAGAAATCTTTGGTAACAGAATTGTAGTTGCACGCGCATATATAAATCGTGTAACACAAGGAAAACAAATCTCGACGAAAGATCCAACAAGTTTAAGAGCTTTCTATTATGATCTATTTGCATGCTGGGCAGCATTAGATAGAATGCATTATTTTGACGACGTCAACGCTTCAACATCTTTACTGGCAATTGTAAACCGTTTGCCATTCCATTCACAAAATAGATGGAAACCACGTGTTGTGAAAATCAGAGAGAAAGGGGAAGACCCTACACTAAAACATGTATTAGAATTTGTGAAAGGGGAATCACTGGCAGCAAACGATGCCGTATGGGGAAATTTTAATACCAATGAACAAAACAAGACAAATTTCAATCAAAAGATAAAAACTGTATCATCTGTTTCAACAGCAAAACATTGCATATTTTGTGACGAAGATCATGAAAGTTGGTCACACAAAGATTTGCCCGATATGAGCACTAGATACGAGCTAGTTAAGAAAAATGCTTGCTGTTTCAATTGTCTGAGAACTGGACATTTCATCTCAAATTGCTCCTCGAAAATGAAATGCAAGATTTGCAACAGAAAGCATCATACAATTTTACATAAAGAAAGAACGCATAATGCGAACAGCAATGCCACAACAAACAATGATAACGACGAAAATACAAATGAGAAAATTTCAGCGTCTGCATGCAATGATAAAAATTGCGAAACATATTTGCAAATTTTACCGGTCAAGATATTTGGACCGCAGGGAACCGTGACAGTCAATGCACTCCTAGATAGTGGCAGTCAAGTCACGTTAGTCACTGATGAGATAGCATCTAAAATTGGGTTAAAGGGAAACAAAAGGCAATTGAAGATCAATACTGTACAAGGTAGCACCCCTTCCAAAAGAATCCCTCTGGTCTCCTTGGGGGTAAAAGGGTTAGAGGAAGATGATGTCTATACAATACCTCAAGCCTGGGTTGTTGAAAATTTACCATTAACATGCAATGCCCCAAGCACTCATATTCATAAGAAATGGGAACATTTAAAAGATATTAGTTTCCCTCATTATAAAGGGAAAGTAGAGATATTAATTGGAGCCAACGCCCCTGAACTGTTAATGCCTCAAGATATAAGAAAAGGTACTGATGAAAATACCCCTTTAGCAATAAGGACATCTTTGGGGTGGTGTTTATTTGGTGGTTCAGGTGGAGGAGATCAAGCGTATTCAGTTAATGTTCACTCGCTGTCAATTGATGAGATGATGAAACACTTCTGGACTACAGAAAGCTTTGGATGCAAGTATCAGGATCAAGCACCGTTATCTACGCAAGATAGAAAGTCAAATCAAATTCTAGACCAAGCAAAGCTGGTAGATGGCA
The DNA here is from genome assembly GCA_916610825.1 of Haliclystus octoradiatus. Taxonomy (NCBI): domain Eukaryota; kingdom Metazoa; phylum Cnidaria; class Staurozoa; order Stauromedusae; family Haliclystidae; genus Haliclystus; species Haliclystus octoradiatus. The sequence goes on along the minus strand of OU744453.1, from coordinate 3,494,432 downwards.
AGTATGAAATGGGATTATTATGGAAAAATAATGAAATTAAGCTTCCAAACAATTATAAATTAGCTGAGTCAAGATTAAATGCACTCAACAAACGATTTGATAAGGACTCTAAATTTAAGACAACTTATTGTAAAGAAATGAAAGGATATATAGATAATGGACATGCAATCGAAATACCTGATGATGATCTTAATACTCCAGTTAAATTATGGTACCTACCCCATCAAGGCGTTAGGAATCCAAATAAGCCTGATAAAGTCAGAGTTGTATTTGACGCTGCTGCGAAGTACTCTGGCGTTTCATTAAATGATCAACTAGCTACTGGTCCAGACTTACTAAATAATCTACTCGGATGTTTAATAAGATTTCGTCAAAATCCAGTTGCTTTATTAGCAGATATACAAGGAATGTTTCTTCAAGTTTGTGTTACACCAGTTGATCAAGATGCGTTGCGGTTTCTATGGTGGACAGATGACAATGAAAGAAAGAATGTTAAGCAATACCGAATGACAAGACACATCTTCGGAGCTACATCAAGTCCAACATGTGCCATTACTGCACTAAGAAGAACAGCTGATGATCATGAAGAATTTGAAACAGTGGTAAGAAATGCTGTGAAAAATAATTTCTATATGGATGATTTATTACTTTCAGTCAAAAGCAGTGATGAAGCAATTCATATGGCATCAAGACTGAGAGATTTGCTGAAGTTAGGAGGATTTCGTCTCACGAAGTGGATTTCAAATGATCAGAAGGTGGTTGATTCTATTCCAGAAAGCGAAGTAGCACCAAGTATTGTCAACCTGGCTGGTCACCCTGCAATTGAACGAGCATTGGTGAGTATGTTCTGGAGCAGATGGCAGAAAGAATACCTGTCAACATTGCATCAAAGAAACAAATGGCGAGGAGTCAAAGTAGATGTCAAAGAAGGAGATTTGGTCATCATCCACCAAGACCATGTACCTCGTGGACAATGGCCTCTTGGGCGTGTCACGGCGATCAACAGAGGACCTGATGAACATGTACGATCATGCACAGTGAAGACATCAACAAACGAATTAACACGACCAATCGCCAAGCTGTGCTTATTGGAAAGCTCATAAATTATGACGTCCCAATCTGTCACTGGGGGGACAATGTTGACGATTTTAATACGGAATTGATTTGTCATAAGGAACAGATTTACAACGGAACCAATTTGGATTACGGAACTTTATTTACCTATAATCAAAACCATAATCATAACAATACTATTTGCGTTGGAACATTTAACCTTATTATTTAAAGTAAACATTTAATATGCTTAGATTTTATAACCATAGTTGTGTAAGAAACTTATAAGAATAAAAGTGTAGGAAGCTATTGAATAATGCTAAAGTTATACCCCGCAATTATAACCCGATAATAATAGTTGAATAGCTTAATTTAGCCTCTGTATTTCCTATAAATACCGTTGCAATTTACAAATAAGATGAGATAAGCTAGAGGCTTAATAAGAACATATGTATTAATTCAAGATTAAAGATTATACATTGTATACGCATCTCCCGAAGCGGCGCTGCCCTTCGATGTTATAAGTAAACCAATAAAGAATATAATCAAAGACATACTTCTGGTGTATTTGGTGAGTCAAGTTGTTCATATTACTTGCTGTTGTCTTAATAGTCCAAGTAGTAAGCTATCGTCGGTACACATAAGTTTTAAGTTCCTGATAGAGTTGGCATTAGCGGGTTCAAGTACAGTCCGGCCCCATTGTTTAAAGGCAAACTCCATCACTACACATTTTGATACTGTTACTTAAAGTTTCACGCTTTATGCGATCCTCAGACAGTTAAAACTAATCAATAAAATACATTATACCTCATAATTAAACTTACAAAACGCGGCTATTGTTAAATAATATAAAGGCTATTGTTTTGTTAGATGCGATAATTCTTTGTAGTTATTTCCTATGCGGTAGTTAGTTATTACAGATTATGTTTTAGTGGATTTATAATTAGAAAAATAAAATTTATTTTCATGCCTACACTTAGAGATTAATTCTGATTTTTTATTTATTAGTTCTTTTTTTGCGCGTATTATATGGTACTTTTCAGCTAAGCATAACTGGCATCTCTTTGATTTGTTGCTATATGTCTTGGCTGTAGATAGTGCAGTCCATTCAATTTGGTATTCAATGGCTTCATTTTTTAATTCCCAAATATATTTTGACAGCTGAGTGTTGTTCGTTTGTTTTTCGTGTCTGAATGTGCTCATGTGCTGTGTGTGGCGTGTCTTGAATGTTCCTTCTGTAAGGCCGATGTAATTCTTTTCCACCTGGTCTCCTGTCGTGACTTTTGCATTATAAATTACGCTTTCCATTAGACATTTGTTATTAAAGGGGCAATTTTCTTTTACGCGGCAATTGCATAGTTTGGTACTTTCGGTGTCATCCTTTTCTGTATTGATTAGATTTTTGTTGTGATTAGTGATTATCGTTTTCATATTTGAAGTGCAGCTGTAGCTGACTTTGAGTGTGTTTGAGTTGAAAATTTTGTGTAGAGTGTGCGATGGCGGAAAGTGCTTCTTGGCTAGACTGAGAAATGTTCGGCCGATGTTTGTTTTAACGCTTTTATTAAAGGGTGGGTTGAACCAAGTAATTTTCCTGCGTCGGTTTCTTTTTTTATTGTTTGATGGTGTGGTTCTTGGTTGGTAGTCGAAGTTTGTTTCATGGCCACTAGCTACTAAGGCGTCTTCGTATGTAGGTTTATTATTTTTGAAAATGGTTTCATTTGACGACAAATCGGAAATTCGTTGATTGATTGCTAATGGGATGTGTTTCAAGATTGTTGGTGGGTGATTAGATTTAGTGTTGATATATATAGGTTGGTCGTTTGGTTTTCTGTACGGCTGAAAGGTATCATTGGTTAAGTTGAAAGTAATGTCTAAGAAGTCGACGGATTTAAGGTTAGTTTTTGTTGTGATTTTTAAGCCAATTTCCTTAAAAATTTTCGTAATTCTTTTCTTGCACCTTTCGGCTTGAGGACCGGACTTGTTTTTCATGACTGCCAGGCCATCATCTCTGTAAAGGCCAATGTTATTGTCACCATATACTTTCCCAAGTTTGTCTAATATAAAAAGCCCCACTAATTCGCATATTTCTGCTCCGTCGTAACTTCCCATTGTTACGTCAAACAGATTGGAATGGTCTTTCTTTGTCCATGCTACTCCTTTGTTGAATAAGACCGACTGCCTCGCGTGCATGACGATTTTGATGTCGTTGTCCGATATCGGAGTGAAGTTTTGAGCAAAAATGATTGCCTTTTTCAATAGTTTTTCAGAGATCATAGGATAGAAGCTTTCTATGTCGAAAGTCATAAAGGATAGCTGCTGCTTGTTTTTTAATGCCTTAAACCAATTTATAACAGAGGAAGAATTTTTCCATTGGTTTACTTTGGTTACATTTTTTACGTTGGTAATTACTTTCTCTAATATCTTTTTGCTAACAATACCGATTTCACTTTTAGCCGGGTTGATTAGTCTACAAGTAGGGTTATTTGAGAAATTGTCCTTGTGATCTTTCATGGTAATAAAGGCCGGCTGTTGTGCGATAATTTCTGCCCTCTTGTCAATTTTTAATTCCTCGCTGATCTTTTTGCCATCTGTATTAATTTTATCGACTGTTCCTTTCCTTGCCTTTTTATAAGTGGTTGTTATGTTATTAAGAAGTAATTTTTCATGTTGGTTAGTATCTATTTCGTAGTAATTCCTTGTCTTGTCAGCGGGGATGATGGCTTTTGAAGATTTCTTTATTTTGTTAATATCTTTTTTAAGTTGGTTCTGAAATTGATCATTAACGTGTCTAAATTCAATGTTTTGCGTCATTTTTATTAGGTCTAGTTCGAATTTCTCCAATTCACTAATTTGTGGCGGGCAATTTCTTGATTTAAATCCAAGGTTTGCATCGGTTGTATTACTGATATCGTTGGTCTGCTCTGTTTCTTCCTTTTGGAAGAAAAACGCTTTCCATCGCATTCGTTTGATTACGCTTTCTATTTTCGCAATTAGCTGCATTAAATAAGTCTTCCTAGGAGGTATTGGTATGTTTTTCATTGAATAGTCAAATGTGATTCTTTCCATGGTCATTTCTGCAGTAAGATTATAGTGCTCTACTAGAAATCCAGGAGCTAATAATAGTATTAGATATTATCTAATAGCAGTAAAACAGTGCTCAATGTCAGTTGACAGAGCTGTAAATATAATAAAGAAGTCAAAGACTACACATTTTGATACTGTTACTTAAAGTTTCACGCTTTATGCGATCCTCAGACAGTTAAAACTAATCAATAAAATACATTATACCTCATAATTAAACTTACAAAACGCGGCTATTGTTAAATAATATAAAGGCTATTGTTTTGTTAGATGCGATAATTCTTTGTAGTTATTTCCTATGCGGTAGTTAGTTATTACAGATTATGTTTTAGTGGATTTATAATTAGAAAAATAAAATTTATTTTCATGCCTACACTTAGAGATTAATTCTGATTTTTTATTTATTAGTTCTTTTTTTGCGCGTATTATATGGTACTTTTCAGCTAAGCATAACTGGCATCTCTTTGATTTGTTGCTATATGTCTTGGCTGTAGATAGTGCAGTCCATTCAATTTGGTATTCAATGGCTTCATTTTTTAATTCCCAAATATATTTTGACAGCTGAGTGTTGTTCGTTTGTTTTTCGTGTCTGAATGTGCTCATGTGCTGTGTGTGGCGTGTCTTGAATGTTCCTTCTGTAAGGCCGATGTAATTCTTTTCCACCTGGTCTCCTGTCGTGACTTTTGCATTATAAATTACGCTTTCCATTAGACATTTGTTATTAAAGGGGCAATTTTAGCATGGACAAAGAAAGACCATTCCAATCTGTTTGACGTAACAATGGGAAGTTACGACGGAGCAGAAATATGCGAATTAGTGGGGCTTTTTATATTAGACAAACTTGGGAAAGTATATGGTGACAATAACATTGGCCTTTACAGAGATGATGGCCTGGCAGTCATGAAAAACAAGTCCGGTCCTCAAGCCGAAAGGTGCAAGAAAAGAATTACGAAAATTTTTAAGGAAATTGGCTTAAAAATCACAACAAAAACTAACCTTAAATCCGTCGACTTCTTAGACATTACTTTCAACTTAACCAATGATACCTTTCAGCCGTACAGAAAACCAAACGACCAACCTATATATATCAACACTAAATCTAATCACCCACCAACAATCTTGAAACACATCCCATTAGCAATCAATCAACGAATTTCCGATTTGTCGTCAAATGAAACCATTTTCAAAAATACTAAACCTACATACGAAGACGCCTTAGTAGCTAGTGGCCATGAAACAAACTTCGACTACCAACCAAGAACCACACCATCAAACAATAAAAAAAGAAACCGACGCAGGAAAATTACTTGGTTCAACCCACCCTTTAATAAAAGCGTTAAAACAAACATCGGCCGAACATTTCTCAGTCTAGCCAAGAAGCACTTTCCGCCATCGCACACTCTACACAAAATTTTCAACTCAAACACACTCAAAGTCAGCTACAGCTGCACTTCAAATATGAAAACGATAATCACTAATCACAACAAAAATCTAATCAATACAGAAAAGGATGACACCGAAAGTACCAAACTATGCAATTGCCGCGTAAAAGAAAATTGCCCCTTTAATAACAAATGTCTAATGGAAAGCGTAATTTATAATGCAAAAGTCACGACAGGAGACCAGGTGGAAAAGAATTACATCGGCCTTACAGAAGGAACATTCAAGACACGCCACACACAGCACATGAGCACATTCAGACACGAAAAACAAACGAACAACACTCAGCTGTCAAAATATATTTGGGAATTAAAAAATGAAGCCATTGAATACCAAATTGAATGGACTGCACTATCTACAGCCAAGACATATAGCAACAAATCAAAGAGATGCCAGTTATGCTTAGCTGAAAAGTACCATATAATACGCGCAAAAAAAGAACTAATAAATAAAAAATCAGAATTAATCTCTAAGTGTAGGCATGAAAATAAATTTTATTTTTCTAATTATAAATCCACTAAAACATAATCTGTAATAACTAACTACCGCATAGGAAATAACTACAAAGAATTATCGCATCTAACAAAACAATAGCCTTTATATTATTTAACAATAGCCGCGTTTTGTAAGTTTAATTATGAGGTATAATGTATTTTATTGATTAGTTTTAACTGTCTGAGGATCGCATAAAGCGTGAAACTTTAAGTAACAGTATCAAAATGTGTAGTCTTTGACTTCTTTATTATATATATATATATATATATATATATATATATATATATATATATATATATATTACACAATTAAAACATCAGGGACTTAATAGAATCTTGCTGGGTGTTCAGGGAGGTTCAATTATTAAATTGAGGCTACTGATTTTTAGTCGACTTCTAATACGAAGATCTTAAATTGTCATTGAAATTAACATCTCCGCTGTACATTCTGGAAACGTCTAGATGTTGCGGGAAGGTACCTATAGGTGTATACAGGTGAAGCAAAACCCTTTAAAATCAAATTAATCGAAGCCTTATATATTTACCTGAGTGCTTTGTTTATTAATGTCAACTCAGATTTGAGCCTCTATTTGAACAAATAGCTACTCTTTTTTTTGAGATTGAAATCAAGTGGTTGGAAATCAGCATCAGTTAATAATAAACACTCCTCTTGCCTGAAGTATGTAGGGATACTGCCGTGCTCATAAGAAATCAACTGACAATTTCATAAACATAGTATATTAATTCCTGTTAAAACATTTACAGGATTAGTTTTGGTGGTAAAAATGTCCTCGTTGACCAGTCAAGTCAATCTCTATTCAACCCACGTAAGATTGAAGATTTGAAACCAGTAGCACACTTTCAAGCTCACACAACAGTTAATCAATTAAAGAAAATTGAAGAAGCGAGGGAGTATAGCGAAGAAGAACGCTTTTTTCATACAGAAACAATATCAGAACAACAGCCAATATTAGAAAAGAGAGTTTCATACGACCAAGACGAAACAATCGACCAGAATCCTTGGCGAGAAGAATTTGAAGATCATATTAACACAAAGGTCAGGTAATCTCCACTTATTAAATTATTCAGCCATCTAATTAGGCATTGTTTATAAGCAAGGGGAGTAAACTATATAGCCTGCGACGCTCTAATCAACTGATGAAGGCATACGTGAGTAGCCGGCTGTACAATATTATATCTCTGATACACCAACGCTTATCAACGTCACAATATGTCGCAATCCTATAGCTAGTCAGTAATCCTCAACATTGTAATACACACGAAAATCAGAGCTCGTCTCGTCATTGTCTGGAATTGTTTACCAATATATTGCAAACTCTATACAGTCAAACTTGCTTAATATCCCTCTCCCCTAGTACGGATGGAAAGCGGGACATTAAGCAAGGTGGGATATTAAGCGAGGTAGGAATATAAGAGTTAGTATGGGGAATTGAAACAAGAAATCAGTTTTATGCAGGGACATTAAGCAAGGTGGGACATTAAACGAGGGGATATTAACCGAGTTTGACTGTAATTACAATTTGAATCATTCATTATAAACAATTAAGCATCCATATTTAATTGAGCTGCACTTCAGAAAACAATGGCTTTTAAAAAAGGAATTGTCAAGGACTATCAAACCTATGATCAGTACATCCTTCTTGCCCTGATGCTTTATTTAGGAATGTATACTAACTTTGAAGTATATACATAAATTGGAACAATATTAAGATACTATTTTACAGATAATTTTAATTGGCATCATAAATGTTACATCCGTCGATGCAAAACTATAAATAAACGTGATCCTCTCTTTGGTTTTAGGCCCTTCACGTGTGATGCTGACAATCCTAAAAAAAATGTCGTCTACTTACACATTAACAGAGCAGCAAGTTCAACAATGAGTAACATTTTCTACAGATATGGTGAATTGAATCAATTGAAATTTGTCTTACCTAAACACTCAACTTTCAGATATCATTGGCCATTTCGTTTTCATCATTCTTACACGGATCATCAACTTTTAAATTCTAAATCTAACATGTTAATCAACGTGCCTAGATTTCACATGTCTAGTATTAAACCACTGGTTCAACCAGATAACGTAATAATAACAATGCTGAGAAATCCAGTTGAGCACTTTGAATCTATCTTTGAATACATCGATGCTACTGCATTGTTCCGCATACCTGGCAATAATACAATGGAGCAATTCCTTGAATCACCAGGAGAATATATCATCCAGCATATCCAATCAACACAAAGGTTAGAACCAGAGGTCAATCTACTGAAGAATGGTGAGTTATAGCCAAATTTACATATCCGGCTACACAATATTAGTATGCTCACGCAATCGACTAAAATGCTTGTATTTCCTTGACTGAAATGTGGAGATTTTTGATCACCATAATATTTCATTTTCATCATTCAAATTCAACCATTTAACAACACTAACACATATGTTCATAGCTGTATCTTATAATTTTTTGCGGAAACATAGGCCATGTGTTATGTTCATATCTTTGTATTCCTTCAATTGACGGCCCGAAGAGTATTTTTGCCGTAGGATTTCTCTTGCGGCTCCAAAGAAAAAACGAAATACATTCTCATGTTCGTCACGCAATATCTTTCACACCCGACTGACCTTCAGCTCTATTGTTTATTTATCATTTGGAGTAACTTCTAGTAATCAAATTTCCTTTTTTTTTTTTTACAAATTTCACTGAGCGGAGCGGGTTCACTTCACTAGTTATATATAAAATTTGAGTAAATAATACTAATGTTGTGGCAATGGTTTTTCGATATTTGCTTAGATGAACTTTGATCCATTATCATTTATCAGATATATTGCTATTGTTGAATTATGTCTACAAACAAACATGCATAATGCCATTATTCATATTGCAGGAATGCTTTTTGATCTTGGTTTGGATGAGACTGACATGCAAAACGAGGAAAACCTCCGTTCATCTATTACAAAACTTGAAGAAGAAATTGACATTACATTGATAATGGATTATTTTGATGAGTCACTTGTTTTAATGAAGCGAAAATTATGCTGGACATTAGATGATATTTTGTATATTCGTACAAGGGAGAGAAAGAATGAATATCGCTCAAATATCAGTTCAAAAAGCAAGGTAAGTTGTTGAAATAATTTGAAAAAAATTGATACAGCCCACATAAGGTCCACGTATCAATCTCCTATATCCAGATGAGTGACACTTTTTGCAAAGCTAAGCGTAAAGTTTTACCCTTAAAATAGTTACCCTTTTCTGACCTCAGTCGCAACACTGCGGATCAATTTCAACACAATCGACCAGATATGATCAGATCTGAAGTCTGGGAACTCTGCCATCCGAGCGAACCCCCTCAAATAATTATCAAGTGATGAGTACTTGCAAAAGACATATTTAATTTCAGTCGATGCTCCAGTGGCTAAATGACTCACAAACTTATAAACACGCCCAATAAGATTTCATCAACGACAACGAACGAAAAACTAGACAAGAGAATCATGTTAGATCATCCAAACAGGTGCCATCTTTGCCAACAAAACGATGACCAAGCGATGTAAAAACTGCAATGTATTTTACGATTAAAACACAAGTCAGTCAGTATATAGAGCAACAGCAACAATCATATCTGAAAGCTTATATCATATCATTTTTTTTGTAAATTAACTAATTGAGAATTAATAAATCTTGCGTTATCCTCTTTGTCAGTCGATTCTAAACAACCATTAGGCTTTGACGAAAAAATCAGACAAGGTATCAGATTATGCATGTATTTATTTGGATGCTTTCATTTGGGTACATTGATATACAGAAAAACAGAGGAAAACATTATGGATATGATTAACATTGTTAGTAGTGTGACAGACAATACGTACGAATGATGATTATGGATAGTTCTCATTGTGGGATTAAATTTGCCACACAGCGATCACTTAAATGTGGATAAATTCTTGAACGTTCCAGACTTTCATTATAATGTCAAGTCTCTTTGCAAATTCACCCTATAACTTAGGGTTTAGTAGATGCATGCATATCTATTATTATTTTTTCCAAGAAAGATTTTATAAAGTGAGAATTACTTAGTAACTACTTTTTACAAGGTATGCAAATACCTGACATTCTCACAATGTTTCACCTCCGCGTCTCTGATCTCATGAGCGAACTTTCGATGTCGTAGCTCATCAGACATCACATTTGAAGTTCCGCTAATGATTGATGAAGATTGTTGCATCCTCACTTCATTATTTTGTTTTATAGAATTATATCAACGAATGGAATGATGGGGATTCATTATTATTTAAACATTTCAATGCAACATTCTGGAGAAATATAGAGGATGAAGGAACTGCATTCTGGAAAGAGTTGGCTGAATTTAGAACTAAAATACAAATTATGAAGAACGATTGTTTCAAAACATCAAACAACTATCATTATAACACAACTAACACGACAAGTTTCCACAGACCACTTCCGGAATTGAAAGAAGCTCTTCCAAGAGATGTTGATTACAGATGTAAACAATACATTAAAAATGAAACATCATACATTGAAACTTTGAAATTCTTACAAAAGTTACGTATTGAAGGTGAAATGTTAGCATCAAATAAAGAAGAATTTGATAAAGCATCTGAAGTAGAAGGGAATGAAGATGTCACACAAGTAAATATCGAGGAAAGGTCGTTGCTATAATATTATATATGCCTTCTAACCTAAATAGAACTAATTCTTAAAGCTACAATATTTATAATTTGTTTTCCTAAAAGGTCCCTGACTACTGCTGACTCCATCTCCTCTCGACAAGAGAGCGATAGCGATTCGCCGATGCAAATATTCAGTAATATGTATACACTAATTATTTGATTGTTGATCCGTGTTAATTACTCAATTTAAACAGGGAATGATTATAATTGACATTGTTATTGACATATTGACATAATAATATTCCATACTTTGTATTGACCATTTTAATTATATGGGCGCAAATAATAAACTAATATATAGCCATTCAGTATAATAATAATGGTTCATATGTTGATAAATGTATATATTTGTAAATATAGTTGAGATAATATATTAACCAATGAAAACATAAAACAATTTGTTTTTGGATTCTATCAAGTGCAGCTTCACTCAGAATCCAATCGGGTCGACTAATAAATGATGAAAACTCTGAAGTTGTGTAAAAAGTGTAACATTTTTGAAAGTTTTCTGTGGTTCAAATCCCTTGAAGGTCAACTCAGTTTATAATATATCTGAAAACCAATTGCCTACCTTCTCTTGGTGATCTATGGAATGAATCAGTCAGAGAGAATGAGGGATGAGTTGACCTCTATAGCTGGCATTGCTTATAGCTTATGAATGAGAAATAACACCTACACACATATGCTTGTAATTGCCATATCGCCTGAGTAAGTAAACAATCAAATTGAGATGACTAAACTATGAATCCTTTTATTAGAATATTTGTTTTACATTTGTCGTTGTATCGAAACAAAACATTGACGGCATCATTGTGCTGTATTAGTTTGAAAACATAAATTACACAATTTTCAAAGCTATTTGTTTCAATGTGGTTAACATGGTAATAAGGGTATATAATAATAATAATAATAACTGATAGGCACACATATATATATATATATATATATATACTATGCAAGCAGCAATTTCTAATGAACTAGAAATACGTATTGAAAGCGGTACATATTATAAAAATGACTTCATAACAGCTTACTGAGAATAAATATCTAAATTATTGCTTTCTGAGGGCACTTTACAAGCACGCTATAATTAACCCAATTCGGATGGGGTAACTTCCATTGCGCTTCGATGGGGTCGTTCAAATGGAACTTTGGCAGAATGACCATAAAAATGTTCCACATGATAAAAGAGATGCCTCAAATATATTTTTATGAATGACTGATTCAATCAAAACAAATGAAAAAAAAAATTCATAGGCAAAATTTGTTTTGCAAAATGAAAAAAGTTCATAAGCGTCAAAAGGATACCTCAAAAAATTTTCAAGACTAAGCATACCTAAAACTTTTTTCTGGATTTTGAGAAGGTACCCTTTAATATTTGAACGTCCCTGTATACCAAAAGTATGGAAGTTACCCTCCCGGGAACCCAATGAATATATAATTTCTGTAATAACCCTCGCAATAAAATCATATTTTGATTAAATCAAATCTTTACATCAATGTATTTGTTTAGTCAGGTATATATTTCTCACATTCTCTAAATTTCATTCTGTTACCGTCCATACGGTATATGAAAAACAAACAATAATAACAATAATGCATGAAATAATATACAGCTGCTATAATAATGATGCAAAGTTTAGATGCGTAAACAACATTTTACATAAAAACATTGAAATTATTTGGGTATTGAAAATTCATTCTAGCCTTTTTCCATAATTTTGTTTATCAAAAACTAGCAAAGCTATGTTTCTTATTATAATAGTCTTGTGCTGTGGCATGGTATCGGCGTTTCCTTGGGAAAGTGAGTATAGATTACATACATATTAATTGATAAAGTAAATAGAATTTTTTTTCAAGGAAGTCATGATTTTTTCTACTAATCATATACCATATACCTTGAAGATCATATATACTAATGTTTGCTAATGTAATCCTATGTCACAACTTGTCGCCATGTTTATTCACTAGCTTAACAACAATGCAGAAAGCATATTTTTAACACTAATTTTCAATTTCCAAGCATTAACACGCAATTTGTTGCATAATTGACCATAGTTTTCACTCTATAGATATGTTGATTGGAGGGAGAATTGCAGGCAAAATCTGTTTTATGTAAATAGCTTTATCTGTTAGAATGCAATTCATTTTTTGGCAATTTCATCAGCCTTTATCAGATATATTTTAGTGTTGAAGAAATATGAATTATTAATAACTTCGAGACGTCGAATTCTATTATGCACACTTGCTCTATAGCTTGACATTGGTGTACAAACGCTAGTGAAAACACAACCAAATTAGCCCGGGTTAATTAATTAAAAGTGAATTGGGTGAAAAGGGTTTATGTATCGTACAATAAACAGTTGCTTGATATGTTTTTTCTTCAGACAATGAAGACCCATTACTGTTTGAATCTGACATAAGACTTACTCCAATGCAACGGTTATATATCCTATCTGGACAAGATTTCTCTCTTGCAAAAGAACACATTGGTCGAGGCTCAACAAGCCTTTCTAACCTACTGTGGATGCCAGAAAAGCTTGTTCCATACGCTTTATCGGAGGAACTTCGTAAGTTAAATGATACTCACTTGGAATTTCTTAGAGCTCTCACATGAACCAAATTGAGAGCAAATGCAGTTAATTAAAAGGATATTATGGAGTATATCTCATCATAAAATAATAATATTAATAATGATAATAGCGAAAATCTTAATTTCAATCATACTTGAAGAAGTGCAAATAGGAACACAAGTGCATGTCTATTTCAGTGACGTGCTATTCCAATTAACAATGCGACGACATTACAATTGATCATTCCGAAACATCCGTATGTGCTCTGACAAGGAAGAGGATCCCCGGGAGCGGATCCTTGTATCCTGCGTCTGATCTGATGTGGTAGCTCAGCAGTCAAATCCTCTGGAACGTTTAAAAAAGAAGCTGAAACTAGTTTTTAAGCTTGAAATATGCCCTGAAATAAAGTTAGACGAAGCCGCCACAGAATTAAAACGGCAGATTTCTCCGGGCAACTTGAAAATCACATAAAAGTGTTCATAAAAATATGCTAAACAATTCCCTATTTCTTGTTTCAATAAAATTTTGTTGTGAACCCTTCTAAAATCCAATTTATATTTCATGATTCACGGTCAAAGCCTTCTTATCGTTTTGAGGAATTGCTGCATGTGAGTTTCATGGTCTTTGATTCTTTTGTTCTCCTATGACTTTGCAAATACATAGAAGCATGACGAAAACACGAAATATATGAATTAAGAGGGCTTTGACCGTGAAATGATTTATAAATTCATCGCTTGTGAGCTCCGCAATAAAATTTGACTAAAACAACAAACGGGAAAGTACTTATTGTATTTTTATGAACATTTTATGTGAATTTCAAGTTGACCGGAGAAATCTGCCGTTTCAGATATGTGATGTTTGGTCTATTTGTCTTATTTCACGTTATTACTCTCTTGGCTTTCTTTATAGTTTCTAATCCAGCTGCGACGTGGGGTATAACGCAAGCATTCCGAGAGTGGGAGACCAAGACCTGTCTTCAATTTATACAAAGAACTGACGAGAAAGATTATTTACAATTTGTTAATAAAACAGGGTAAGTTAACGGTGAGCCATTATGTAAGGTATTATGTAAGAAAACGTTCCCTAGAAGAAGCTAAAATTTGTAGTTGTTAAAAGTCAATGTCAATACTATTTCCGATTATCCGCGTACCTCAGTGCAGCAAATTCAAAGCTTTTATTTTTATCGATATGGCGAGAATAATAATCCTAATCAAGAAAAAAACATCTCGAATTGAAGCACAGCTGGTCACACCTGTTTGTATCATCATCATCATTATCATCATCATTATTATCATCATTTGTTCAGAAACCTTTAAGTTATATAATTTTTTTCTCAAAGGTCTGATTTTGATAGACAATAATAAGTATATTTAATTTGAGCAGTTTTCTTGAACATTCCAGGAATTAGTTTTGGCATGTCAATAATAATGATACTAAACTAAATTTGAGCATCAATAAATGAATAAATTAAAAAAGATTTTCCATAAGATGTAACGAAAAACGTGCTTGTTATCAAACTAAGAAAATTGGAAACGGATGTATTGTTTTAATTTAATCATTGAATACATAATTTACTGCTAGGTTAAATAAATTACATGATTTATTCTTTTCTTTTGTTTTTCTTCAAGTTGTTGGTCTTGGATCGGTAAACAAGGTGACATGCAAGAGGTTTCCATAGGAACAGGATGCGAAGGTGTTGGTACAGTCGTCCATGAAATTGGTAAGCATCATAACCCGGAAGGGGGGGGGGGTAATTTCCATACTTTCAGCGTATATGGACGTTCAAATTTTAGAGGGTACCTTTTCAAAAGTATGTTTTACAAGAAAACATGTCGAGTTTAACGTAATGCAAACTTTATGGTATTTTCAATTAATTATGTATGGCTTAAATTTGTTTCTTCTCACTTATTGTTTCTTTTTTAAAAAAATATTCGGAGTATCCTATTTTACAATTTTACTAGTCTGAAACAAATATCAACAACAACTAATCAGCGATGAGTAATCATATCAAAGAATCATATTCGATGATTTTATGACTTCTTTTAGTCCAATTTTACTTAGCACTGCAACTCAAGCTCACAAACAATAAACATTCTGAATTTATAAAACAGTGTACGTTCAGATCTGTCTGAATATATACGTTTGGCGTTTTTGCCATGCTCCTGATTAGCTCAGATCTCAGAGCCACCGAACTTCAGATCGGATCATATCTGATCGACTGTGGTTCAAATCCCCCGAAGGTCAGCAACTCAGACTTGACATTATCTAAACATCAAATGCGTACCATCTAAGGATGGCGAACGGAAAGTTTAAGAGGGAATTGCATTGTGAGTAGCTGCGGCGCATCATTGTGCATTGAAAATCAAGGCCTACCTGCCATGAAATCTGTTAAAATTGATCTGCAGTGTCGCAGCTAAGATCTAAGGAGCGTTTAACATCATTGCTCTTAGCGAAAAGAGCCACTAAAAGAGCCACTCCTCTAGAATAAACTCTATAGAGATGAGTGGTATGGGTGCCTTCGGTAGGGCTTCACCGTCTAAATTACTTACTTTTACTTTTACCATGCTCCTATGAATATGCAACGTTTTCGGGAAAATTGTAAGAAAAAGGTTATTATGGAATGGAAATCAGACTTTTGACAGTTTTATAAAATATCTTATAAAATACTATTTTACAAAATATCAAAAATCTTGATGTTGAGATCTGCGACGATCAGTTTCAAACTTCACATTCTAACTTCTTTCCTCCCAATATAACAACCATAATTGAATGAGTGATTGGTTGTATTTGGGAAATACACGAGAAATAAATGACTGCAGTGCAATAAAATATACCACATTATGCAATCATACAAATCATCAAAAGGTAATTGGAATTTGTGTTTTCTATAAAAATTGCTAACATTTAGAAAGAGTAAGCGTAGACTTAACAGATTAACTGCTACGAATTAAATTAATTTGTGAAGTGAAATTAATTATTATTCTCACAATGTTGGTATCGACAAATATCTGACTAAATATGTTTGAATTTAGGCCAGGATTACTAACGATGAATGAGCGAACAATAGTTTTGCTAGAGTATAGATAAATAGACGTTGAATGGAGACAATTTTTATCAAACTCATGTATGGCTGACAATAATAGTTGATAAGAATTAACAGTCATTTTTGTATAAGAACTCATTTTCTAAAATATGACGTCATATTCGAACGTAATTCTGCAATTTGATTGGCTTTTCTTTGTGTTTGGAAATCCAAGATAAACATCTTTTCAAAATTCCTGTCTAAATTTTTCGATAAAACTATGTCAGATTCTCAAAGCTGAGGAAGAATAGGAAACTGCAATGCATTACCAAAGAAATAATATCAACAAAGCTATCTCTATCTAAGAAGATTAACGTTTTGAATTATTTTGAAGTTTTTGAGTTATTTGATCCGAGGACATTTTAGTAAGTGAAAATATTGAATTTAAACTGAATTTTAAATCATTAATTCAAGATTTGAGCGAACATCCGCTACAGAAACAAACTTGATTATGACATTTGTTTTATTTAAGAAAAGGGTTACCACACACTTTTGCCATGTTTGTATTTGTCCTTACTGTAAACCTTTATTATAAGAACTTCGAGGCCCAAAAGAGGATATTTTAAGAGTAGGCTCATACATGAAGATTTTTATTTAAAATTATACTGTAAATCTGTTAGATATGCATTTGCAAAAATAGATTAGGAATCAAATTTAGATCATTTGGCTCAATTCAATGTTTAATGTTTAATATTAAAAAATATAATGGAATTAGTTATTATAATTATCAGTGCATATTTATTAACAAAATTAAGCAAATTAATTTCTTTTTTTACGAAGGTCATGCCATGGGATTTCATCATGAACAAAGTAGAGGGGATAGAGATGACTATCTTAATATCAATTGGGAAAATGTTATGCCAAGTAAGTAACTCTCTTCTGCTGCTGCTAACATGCGGCCTTGGTGTAGTGGCTAGGGTGTTGGACCACGGCCCGCAGGGTCTCAGGTTCAATCCCTGTCCGGAGCACTATAGGTTGGCGTCAGGAAGGGCATCCGGCTATTAAACGCACACAAGCTTCAAAATACTATCAAATTAACCAACCAACCCGGTGAAAAAAGCTGTAAGCTTACCCGGTTCGTGGAAAAATGATAAATCCAAAAAAAAAAAAAAAAAAAAAACATCTATTAGATATAATCCTTAGGAGTTAATTGGGCATCATTACAATTACATATTATCAATGGAAAATCATAATATTTTAAAACGAATGATCATTTTGTGACCAAGCTGGTAATAATCTGAATTATTGAAGCAAGTGAATGAGATGACATCGCCATAGATATGAAACCTTGTATCCTCTTGTATACTACCCTTCTAGATTTAGAGGAGTTGCTTATTCATCACGAGCAATTGTGGAATATGTTAACTTCTGATCTCAGCCTTGATACCGTATAATTAATTTCAATAGATGACATAGCAGGCATCAATTGATTGCCAACGTGCAGCTGCAGTGGGAAGATATTCATAGCGCAATAATCCCGGACCATCCAATCCGTAATCGTAAGATGAATATACTCAAGGCTGAGTTGACCTTTGGTTGGTTAATGACTAGCTCTGTAATCCCTCTACTATAACTTATCAACATATAATTTATATTTTGACGCAATAGCTAACAGCAAATAGACTTATTAATGAAGAACAACGTTTCGGATTCTCAACTGAGCCCTTTTTCAAGTTAAATACAAGGTTAAAAAGTAATCTAATTTATGGTTTTTACATAATAAATAGCTATAATATAATAAAAATGCCCCTAAGGATATCGGTAATCAATTTTCCATTCTACGCCGCTGCAGGACAAATTCGATTGTTTGCTTTATGAAATGATTTTCATTAGAGAACTGAAACCTTGCCTACATGGACAATCCAATCTGATTCTATAAGATCAAATTTATTTTCGTAAATTTCATCCCCAAGGATGTATTTTTACTATTATAGCTATTTATTACGTAAAAACTATAAATTAGATTACTTTTCAACCTTGTATTTAACTTTAAAGATGGGCTCAGTTGAGAACCAGAAACATTGTTCTTTATTAATAAATCTATTTGATGTTAGCTATTGCGTCAAATTATTATCTAAGAAGACTCTTATTTAACTTTTATAATTTATATGTTATGCTTATGTCAATTTTACTTCTAGATAAGACTCATAACTTTATCAGCTACAACAGATCCCAAATAGACAGTCTTGGTACTCCATATGATTATCTATCTGTTATGCAATACTCTGGGGGTGCTTTTGGTAATGGTAGTACAACTATTGAGGCAAAGTTACCAACAGCCTTTCAACTCGGACAACGTGTTGGATTATCAGCCATTGATGCATATCAAGCTGGTCAACTCTATAAGTGTCAAGGTATAGTATGAATTTGGTCGAGTGACAGTCACCTCGTAAGCATTTTATTGCTTCTTTGTTTGATGGGTATTAGGAATTTACATGTACCACAGACGAATCAAACCCCCAGCCTACCACACATCTTGTAGACACTTTAGATTATCTATGTTATTATTGTTGAACAAGAATGTGCCAATTGGAAGTCAGAAGTCTGCCCTCCAAACTTTTTTCTACATAAACTGGTAAGTTAAATATTTTATTCAGACCAACATATATACCCGAATAGTTTCTTATCGCCGCATATTTGAAAATTGATTACAGTTTCGTGGGTTTACATCAACAATTTTTATACAACATAAACAATACCTCGAATATTTTGAAAACTCTGATAAAATACCCCCAACATTTTCGAAGACAATGAAAAGGTACCCTCGATAATTGGCACGTCCCCGTATACCAACCGTTTGAAGTTTCAATCCCCCACCGAGCTGTTTCGCTCTCTTCCGATGCAAAGACGCTTCTATAAAGTCATATGCGCCTATAACGTTAAAGAAAACATCCATTGTACTTATATCTCTGTTATTTACGCCAGGTCGAACGACGAGACACAATCCAACAGTAACGCCATACACAATCCACGGTAAGATTTAACTCTAGCCGGGTTTTTGAAATTTGTCCATTTTGTCTTTTGATTGATGTAACCAACTAGCATAATATTAATTGATCATTGATCAACACATATTAAATATTATACTTAATTCGCTATATTAACCAATTAGTTTTAACTTTTATACTGTACTTATCTTAAATTTTGACTACCTTGCATTAGGGTGAAATAAATATGTTTACATGTATGTATGTATGTATGTGTGTATGTTTGTATATGTATATGTATGTATGTATGAACGAGACAAAGCTATAAGTATAAAATGAAATACATAAAAGCAAAAGGGTAAATTTTTACAATGCAGTAGCAACTGCCGATTAAATTATATTGTTATTTATGTGACATGCATGATTCTGACGTATTCCAATTCTGTAATCTATTTAGGACATTTTTCGTGTAGCTTTGATCATGGATTTTGTCATTTTACTAACAACAACAATGATGATTTTGATTGGATTAGACGTGTTGGACCTACACCAAGTGGAGACACAGGACCACAGAGAGATCATAGCACTGGAAGAATGGGTAAGCATCTACGAGAGATGGCACGTATGGAGAAAATGAGAAGTTATCAGAAAATCACAGGCCACCGCTGCGAATGATTTTCGCCTTCGAGTTTTATCCTGAAGTGACTCGAGTGCGCAAAATATCAATTGCTCAAATAGGAAACCGTGCACCAATTGCTTTGTATTATAACTTGACACAACATTTATTCACATTTACACATAAACATGACCTTTTTGCCAATAAAATGTTTTTGAAAACTCCTGATCAAATGAGAAAATCTCATTCGTTGTGTAAAGTTCGAATAGTAAGATCGATTGCATTTTAGAACCTAGTTTTGCAATATGGTGATTTGGAGTCAAATTCTAAACCAATCAGATTGATCGAATCATTTTCATAATACAATGCTCAATAGCTTCATAAACATCGCACAATAAATTCGTCTCATTTTCAGTGTGTATTTTTTATTGTACTTTATAGGTGCATATGTTTTTATCGAAGCATCTTTGCCTAGGAAAGAGAACGACACAGCTCGGTTATCTAGTGGTGTCTTCAGCCCAACTCGTGTAACGTGCTTGAGCTTCTATTATAACATGCATGCAGCAAACAGCAGTCATATGGGCACATTCAATGTGTTGTTAAAGGAATTTGGAATTGATCAACCACGTGTACTAATAAAAAAATCAGGAGATCAAGGCTTAGGTTGGAAATATGGCAAGGCACAATTTTATTCAAATCGCATCCATCAAGTGATATTCGAAGGTGTCAGAGGATCAGATTATCAAGGAGATATTGCAATTGATGATGTATCATTCAATCAGGGACGATGTGCAACAAAAGACCCAATAGACAAATTACCATGCGTTGATGGTAAGTGAAAAAGGCAATTACATATATATTCACACTGTTTAGACATTCCTTTACGAATTTATTGCAGAGGGGGGTGGTACAAGAGGGGTAGAGAGATACCCAGCACTCTACTTGGGGAGAAGGTTTTGACATGTATGAATCGGGGATGTTTGGTAATTTTGGAGAAATTTCGAAATAGTCTCTACGTCACTTCAGGAGATTTAACCTCTCTATCTGAACTCTGACCTATGAATTAATAGTTATTTTGGGTTATCATGTTCTATCAGTCTACCAGCAATATCACCATTCAAGCAGTAAGGTGTCTATATATACTCTGCAGTTTAGGGATACGTTTATTGTCTTTTATGCATTCTCTAAGGCACGTGCGAATGTAATCAATTAGGTTTATAGTCCTTACTGTAAACAGGGTCTTACAGACGAAATATCTCTCTTACAAAACCCATACCATCGCCGCGATGGCTCTTGATTTTCTGCCTGCCTTCTCCTTTTCTCCTTACGTGCCTTCTCATGTACCAAATATCAATAGCTCATAGGAAAATGTTTGCCGATTGCTTACCTAACACACCACACATGTAAAATGAAGTGTTCACCTATTTAAAAGATCAGTGATATTGTATAGCACAGTACTATATAGCATTGCTAGATAAAGTTTCGCTTGTGCATCATTTTGACTAGCAGGATTAGCTCAGATGGCAGAGCAACCGAACTTCAGATCAGATCATATCTGATCGACTGTGGTTCAAATCCCCCTAAGGTCAACTTAGCCTTGATTTTATCAGAAACATCAAATGAGTACCATCTGAGGATGGCGGATGGAATGGTAAAGAGGGAATTGCATTGTGAGTAGCTGCGGCGCATCGTTGCGCATTGACAATCAAGACCTATCTGCAATGAAGTCTGTTGAAATCGATGTGCAGTGTCGCGGCTGAGATCAACAATGAGCGTTTAAAATCATTGCTCTCAGCGAAAAAAGCCACTCATCTAGAAATAGAGGAGTGGTACGGGTGCCTTCGGTAGGGCGACACCGTCTACATTACTTTATTTTTATTATTTTGTAGAATCATGTGAAGATACTGATGATCGTGAAGGTGAATTTTGCCAATCATGGACTGAAGCTGGATATTGTAAACAGCATCATAAATTGATGAGAAAATATTGCCCACAATCGTGTGGGTTATGTAAAACAGAAATAGACTAAATACAATCATACAACAAATTATAACAATGAAAACGGATAGAAAAATGTTTCTTTTGTGATGCTGCTAATCTAAGTTGAACTATTTATGCAATAATTACAAACTTGATTAAACTAATCAAATCACTGATGAACTTCACGGAGAAATCACACCCGCCGCCCAATTAATTCTCTGTTGATCTTTTCAAATTGTTTATAGCATGATTCAGAGTTCTATGAATTATAGTTCATTTCGTATAAACATAATAGTTTTAGTTATTTCCACTAGCATTTTACTGCATGTACGTTGCCAAAATAGGCGCGTTTTACAGAACGGCGAGATAACGCATTATGAAATGCATGATAATGAAACTACAGTATGTGGCATTTGTGAAATTGATCTATACAGGATAATATATAAATAATTTAATAAACAAAATAAAATCAATTACTATTATATCAAGTATTATTTTGTCTGACACATCTCTCCGGCAAAAAAGGTATTTGTACGCTAGTATTTGTGTACGTTGAAGGCTTTAAATAGATTTTAAATACGACTATCGCCATCTCATCACATTTAATAATCTTCATCAACGAAGTTGTACCTGTAAAATCTGCATGGCGCTAAAGTTTTTTGACATATAATCATAACACTTGTCATATTTATATCCTTCATTATAGATATAGATGTTAGTAACCGCTGCGGTGATATTTATCACACTCTCAGACGGTAGGGTACATATTTTGTTCCCTAAAGAATACATATGTTGTTGCTCCCTGAAGGAGACATATAGCGTGGCATTGCCTACAAATTTCCCCTTGTTGATGGTATAGATAAAGATACGGAAGATAGGAAGGAAAAGCAGTAAAATGTTTCATTTCTCAGATCTATTTCAGCTGATATTCATCTAATGATTTTCAATAATCATTATAAAAACTATGGGGAAATGCTATACCAATCATGGGCAGGTCGTCCATGGGAGAGAGTTAAACAGGCGCAACATGTATGTTCACATGGTTTCGACTTACACCTAAATGGAGCCCAAGTTATTAGTTGAATTACATTGAATAATTTATTTGTTAATTAATTTATTAATTTATGAGCCCAACTTACTAGTTAAATTACATTGATTCTTTTTTATACTCCTATTTTATGAGTTTGATTCAGTCCTATAAAAATGAATATTAATACTGTCATATGGGCACTTATCAGGTAGGCCTATTTCTGAATAAATGGTGACGATAATAATGATGATTATAATAATATTACTTTAACAGACATTCATGACTGAAAGTCACCCCTTAAGCACAAGTGCCTGTTTATTTGGGGACGAGGAGCTCAGATAGCAGAGCAATCGAACTTAAGATCGGATCATATCTGATCGACCGTGGTTTAAATCCCCCTAAGGTCAACTCAGCCTTGACTTTATCTGAAACATCAAATGAGTACCATCTGAGGATGGCGGATGGAATGGTCCAGAGGGAATTGCATTGTGAGTAGCTGCGGCGCATCGTTGCGCATTGACAATCAATTCCTATCTGCCATGAAAAATGGTGAAATTGAACTGCAGTTTCGCTGCTGAGATCAACAAAGAGCGATTAAAATCACTGCTCTCAGCGAAAAAAGCCACTCCTCTAGAAATGGAGGAGTGGTACGGGTGCCTTCGGTAGGGCGACACCGTCTACATTACTTTTTTTAACTCATTTACATACAATTATGCTACAAACAATTAACATCTGTGCACTTGCGGACACTCTGCCATTGAGCTACCAGTTCACACAATGATGATGATCATCATTTATAATCTCGTATACTAATATGAAATTTCGTGTATATTATAATCATGACAATGTTGAAAATAATTCAAATTAGAAAAATCACCCATTATATACTGTCATCCTCTTACGTAATATTTATTTTTATTTTGCTAACTAAATCAAACATATGTTTTTTCAGAAAGAATGCTACATAAAAACAACTGGTAAGTTTTGTGTGATAACGGATTTAAGATAACACATGTTTGGGGAGTTATTGTTGTAGTTATATTATATCATTAACTGGTATTTCATCTCAGTAAAATATCTCGAAATGGATCACATAACATCTGCCCTGTTATTCAGTACGTCTAACTGTTTCACGTTTATATGGTGATGTATGGGTTTTGAAACATATGCTATATCGATTGAGTCGACAAAATGTCAGTATTATACTCGCTTTTAATCATACCATTTTTCTACTATTACGTGGAAGTAATCTATGGAACCAAAATATGCAATATGGAACATAACGACACGTTGATTACTAAACCTGAGAATGAATTCCGCAGCTTGGTTTTACTCAAAAAAGTAAACGTAAGAAGTAAGACTATGTGTTTTCATCGATGCAAGCTTATGGATGGCTTATGTGCTGATATATACTATGATATCAATGGTACTAAGAAAGATATATTCAACTGTGATCTCTTTGCCATATCCAAAACCATCGCAGGACAAACTGATTCTACAGCATCCGATACAAACCAAATACGCCATCAGAAATTCATCCAGGTATTTGCAATAGTTATTTTCTTGAATATATATTTATTATTTATTTATTTAATTATTTCGAATATTACATAAATTGAGAGATTCTTAATTTCGACTTCATTATACTTAGTAGCGACAAATTAAACACACGATAATCTGCAACGGTTTCAATTTATTCTTAAATCATCGTCAGGCAAGTGAAAGAGAGAGAGAACAAGTTTTACATCGTATTTATAGTTGAAAATTAACTTACATCATCTATTGAAATTTGGGGCTCTATATACGACATAACACACTAAACAATACATGAAACATTATGACGGAAGGGATGGTCTAAAGCGGTACTAATTCGGGGACAATACAAAACAAATATGAAATAATAATTACTGTTATACAAAGAAAACAATGAAACAAAGAATAGAAGGTAAAATTTGCTATCAGAATGGTCATAGATTTATTAATTTTTATTGTCCAGCAGGAGTTGATAATTAACTAATAGAAAACGGTGCTAAGTTTTATGTACTCTGATACGAACACGCTGGGTGCGTAATGAGACATGAAAGAGGCTTAAAATATCACGAGCCGATAGGCGAGTGATTTTGGCCTCTTGAGTGTCTCATAGCACCCAAAGTGTTCGTATCAGAGTACTTAACACGGATAACCGTTTCCTATTTGTTTTATAAAATAAATAACCTGTTTATTTTGACATTGAAGAGCTCAAAATGATGATCATATCTAAATTCTCCTTAAATGAAGTCATTGTAGAGACTAGAACTATCGCGGATTTTCAATAGAAACACGCTGTGACATTTGAGAAAAGCTACGACAAGTTATAAAAAGGGAGTATAATAGATTGAAAATAAACGCAAATGGCATTGGTTAAGTCTGAATACATACTTCAAATAGAAGATTTAAAGTATTATTCAGCTACTCGTATACAGGATCCTATGTGTTTATGCTTTTTAAGCAGTGGAATACTGAAATTTAACGTATCATAACATGCCGCTTTGGTGTTTATCAACAAAACAAAACTGCTGTATGAACTAAACATAAACATTGAACACGGAAATTTTATAGATAAATGCTTACTTGATTATTTTGTTTCAAAATTATTGTGTTTTGTGTTGCTAATTTTAATTTGAAGGTTATTTCTGAGCGCTCTATCAAGTAAAGCTTTCTTCATATGAACGCCATTTTGTTTTTGTTGCTAAATTGTTTCATTTTGGGGAATTAAACCAAAGGCCGTAATTTTACGATTTTACGCAGCCTGACGCAAACATATCAACAATAACCAATCAGCGATCAGTATCACATTCGATGATTTTATAATGAAAAATATTGCCGACCTGAGTGGCCGACATAACTATAATCCAATAGTCACACAAAATATAATCAACGTTAAGGCATGTAAACAAGTAAATTAGGTATCGCTCCCAACCTTTAGGTTCATTATTGTATCTATTCATTGCATCCACATTCTCTTTCCAATTTCCAATAATACATTCCATTGATACAATACAAAACATAATTACAAATACTAATGAAACATTGAATAAAGTTAACAACGGAAAATCCAGACTTATACAGAGGACATATTTACCACGGCTATCTTGATCATTCTAAATTTCCTTGCTGATCAGCAGGGTGTTGATAACGAAAAGATTGCCGACCTGAATGACCGACATAAATGTAATGTAGACGGTGTCACCCTACTGAATGCACCCGTGGCTTTTTTCGCTGAATTCAATGATTTTGAACGCTCTTTGTTGATCTCAGCAGCAACACTGCAGATCAAAATCAACAGATTTCATAGCAGAGAGGTCTAAATTGTCAATGCGCAACGATGCGCCGCACCTACTCACAATGCAATTCCCTCTGGATCATTCAATCCGCCAATCCTTAGATGGTAATCATTTGATGTTTCAGATAGAATCAAGGCTGAGTTGACATTCGGGGGATTTGAGCCACAGTCGATCAGATATGATCCGATCTGAAGTTCGGTTTCTCTGCCATCTGAGCTAATCCTCCTTTGGCCGACATAACAGCAATCCAACAGTCACACGTAATGTTACCAACTTTAAGGCATGAAAACAACATCAGAAATTGCTTATAATCAATATTGTCATGTAAATGTCCATTTTGCCAATTTCGCTCTTCCTTCACCTTATTGGTACAAAATCAAGCGATACCTAGTTTACTTGTTTTCATGCCTTAGCGTTGATAATATTTTGTGTGACTATTGGATTATAGTTATGTTGGCCATTTAAGTCAGCAATATTTTCATCATCAACACCTGCTGGACAATAAAAATTAAAATATCTATCACCATTCTGATAGAACATTTTACCTATTATTCTTTGTTTCATTGTTTTCTTTGTATAACAGTAATTATTATTTCATATTTGTTTTGTATTGTATCCGCAATTAGTACCGCTTTATACTATCACTTCCGTCATAATGTTTCATGTATTGTTTAGTGTGTTATGTCGTATATAGAGGCTGAAATTTCAATAGATTACATAAATTATTTGTAACTATAAATACGATGTAAAACCTGTTCTCTCTCGCTTTCACTTGCCTGACGATGATTACAGAAATTGAAACCGTTGCAGAATATCGTGTGTTTATTTGTCGCTACTATAATGATTTCGAATATTAATACAGGATATAAAGCTTCCATTATCACAGATGGCTGTTGTTGATATTTCTCCAAAAATTATTTGTAAAGCAATGTAATGAAGATACATATAGGATATCATCGTAATTTTTTATGCTGATGATAAGCTAGCATACCTCCAAAAGTTTACTATATATATATATATGTCTGTATAGTTAAAAATAGTCAAAAATTAGACATTTATTTTGCTACTTAAAGTTTCACGCCTAAACGATCATCAGGCAATTTATTAAAAAAGATTTTATTGTTCAACTATATTGTAGGTTCTGCTGTATAGCATTGAGCACTATTACATTCAGTAAAGACAAATAATAAATATATTTATATATATATTTATTAATTTATTAGATATTATCTAATAGCAAAAGATAGTGCTCGATATCATTTGACAGAGCTAAATATAATAATAAAATATAATACAAGAAGTCAAAGACTACACATTCTGTCATTCTATTAGTTTATTTGTCTGATGATTGCGTAAGCATGAAACTATTAGTAACAATTATGAATGTATAGTCTTTGACTTCTTTTATTATATTTATTAATTTATTTAGAAATTATGACTCAAAGATTACGAGTTCGGTCCGTTTAGCATTGAGCACTCTCATTGATGTTTTGCCTCACACATTTATAATTATATTAATTTATTTATATATATATATATAAATAGTAGATCAAAGATCAGAAATTACTTCGTTACTCTGAGTTTCGCGTAAAGACGCTCTGAGACGGTTTAATGAATGAGAAATCATTACGGTGTGCTCACGTATATACATGACTTAAGGAAGCGTTTCTAATCTTTAAATATATTATTACATTCTATTATATTACCGATGCTATTGTTAAATATCTGCTTGTTATTCTTACAGTTTCTTAAATAATATTTGTTTTCGTGTCTTTGTCTTTTTTTTTGTTTTTTTTTCAAATTGTCGGCACTTGGAAATGAGTTCCGTTCTTTTGTTTAGTAAATTTATGTGGAATACACATTCATAACTGTTACTAATAGTTTCATGCTCACGCAATCATCAGACGAATAAACTATATAATAATGAAAAACAAGCAGTTCCGCCTATATCGATTTACAAATCCACCGTTATTGTTTAACATAACAAAGGCTATTGATGCTAGAATTAAATTGTATTGTTATTAGTTCCTATTATCGCTGGTTAGTTATCATCTGCATATGTAAATTATTAAATTATAAAATATGTGTTATGTTTTCACGGATTTATAATTAGTTAGATAAAATTTACATCCATGTCTACATTTGGAAATGAGTTCAGACTTTTTATTCAATATAGATCTTACTTAGCACAAATGATATGGTACTTTTCAATTAGACATAGATGGCATTTTTTTGATTTGTTGCTGTATATGTTTTCGAATTATCCAGGCAGGTCCATTTAATTTTGTAGTTTTCTTTCCTATCTTTTAATCTCCAAATGTATTTCGAAAGTTGTGTGATGTTAATATATTTTCTGCTGCGTGTATCTTTGTTTGAAGGTTCCCTCCGTCAAACAGATGTAATTTTGACTTTCCTGATCTTCTGTTGTAGTAACTTTTGCCTTGTAAGCGAGGCTTTCTGTGAGGCATTCCTTGTTAAATAGGCAAAGCCGTTTTGCCCTACAGTTGCATTGCTTAGATACAAGCCTGCTGATTTTTCTTTACTCTGTTAATTACTTCGTTGTTATGGTTGGTTATAATGGTCTTCATGTTTGAGGTGCAGCTGTAGCTAACTTTTATAGTGTTGGTGTTGATTATTTTGCTTAACTCGTTCGACTTTGGAAGTGTTTTTTAATGAGGTTTAGAAATGTTCGTCCGATGTTTGTTCTGACACTTTGATTATAGGGCGGATTAAACCATGTGATATTTCTGCACCTGTTTCGCTTGTTGATGGTAATTGGTCGTTCGTGCCTTGGTTGGTAGGCAAAATATGTGTCATGGCCACTTTCAACAAGAGCGTTCTTATAAATATGTTTTTCATTATTTAGTTTATTTGTCTGATGAACGAGTAAGCATAAAACTATTAGTAACAATTATGATCGTGTTGTCTTTGACTTCTTTTATTATGTATATATATTATATATATATAATAAAATTTATGTTTATCTAATAGCAGATAATATAGGGCTCTAGGTCTTCATTTGACAGAGCAGTAAATAATAATAATATATGGCGAAAGAGTCAAAGAATACACATTCTTTATTGTGAAGAATGTAAAGAATGTGTATTCTTTGACTCTTTCGCCATATATATATATATATATATATATATATATATATATATATATATATATATATATATATATATATATATATATATATATATATATATATATATATATATATATATATATATATATATAAAAATAAATAGTAGATCAAAGATCACGAGTTTATTCCGTTACTCTGAATTTCGCGTAAAGACGCTCTTCAGACGGTTTTATTAAATGAAAAATCATTACGGTGTGCTCAAGTATATACATGACTTAATGAAGCGTTTCTATTGTTTAAATATATTTATTACATTCTATTGTATTATCGATGCTATTGTTAAATATCTACTTGTTATTCTTATAGTTTCTTAAATAATATTTGTTCTCGTGTCGGCACTTAGAAATGAGTTCCGTTCTTTTATTTAGTAAATTGTCATGTTTATAATAAATTATATGGAATTTCTCCGTTAGGCATAGGTTACATTTTTTAGTTTTGTTACTATAGGCAGCCGCTGTGGCTAGTATTGACCATTTTATACTGTAATTGATATGCTTCTCTTTGAGCTTCCAAATGTGCTTGGATAACTCTGTGCTGTTTGCATATTTCTTTGTTTTGAAGGACATCTTATGTTGGGCTGCGCGCTGCTTGAAAATGCCTTCCGTCATACCGATGTAGTTTTGGCCTACGCTGTCATGTGCCGTTGTGACGTTGGCCTTGTAAACGAGACTTGAGGATAGACATTTTTTGTCCAATGGGCAATTGACCACACCGTAATGATTTTTCATTTAATAAAACCGTCTGAAGAGCGTTTTTACGCGAAACTCAGAGTAACGGACCGAACTCGTAATCTTTGAGTCATAATTTCTCTCTCTCTCTATATATATATATGCTGTATTTATCTGACTAAAACTTATTTAATCAAACCTTTGCTTTGCAGAAAGAATGCTACATACAAACAACAAGTGAGTTTTTTGAGATAGTGGATTAAAGTGAACATATCCTAAGGATTTACCAACAGAAATGTCATAAGTTCATGAATGAATGAATATCACGAGTGGCATAGGAGAGGGGAGGGGGTGAAGCATCGAAGTTTGATATAATGCATATCATTGGAGAGTCCATAATTTGATCATAATTGATCACCAATTTATATAATTATACTAGATTTCGTCCTGTTTTATCCATTTTGAAGTTTTCACACCTGTTGTTTCAGTTGATCATAACTCGCTTACAGCTGCGTGATAATTTATATAAAGTAGAGTAGTGATCAATTATGATCAAATTATGGGCTTTCGAATGGTATGCATTATATCAAATTTTATGATGGTGGGGGGATAACGTCTTTCTGCCCCACCCACCAGTAAAATGCTTGTAACTCAGCTTGTGAGCCGTAATCATTTATGGGACCAACTGATCAATTTTGATCAAATTGTAATCATTTATTCTGGCTACTTTTTGTTTGATTTTATGATGGCGGGGGGGGGGGGGAGAGCAGTGAGACTGTGTTCAGAAATCATTGTGATTGACTTGCTCCAAGTCTCAATGCAAGCAAAGTCGATAGCTCAAACAACATCCATTTTATCGCTCACTTTTATTACACAAAATCAGAAGTTGCAGGTAACATTTACACTTTACAAGAGGTGACAGAAATAACAGCCAATATATCATAGTTTTCAGAAAGTACTGACAGATTGAGGAAATTGTAAAAATGAACATTAAATAAATTATATTATTAGTTTGATTTATTCCGATATATTGTAATCAGTTCTGTGAAAAAAGCAAGTTTTAAAATATTTAAAAAATTACAACACAGTCACCAGTCTATTAATTAGCATGTTGTATTGGCTAGATTTGAGCAAAGTAGGATTGTTAAAGCTAATGTATTACAAATTGTTATCTGAATTTATAGACCTTCCACGATCAACATCAACTCTATTACCGCCAACAACAGCAACAACACCACCGCCAGCTACAACATCAACACCGCCAACTACATCTCCACCACCGTCAACAACAACACTACCACCGCCATCAACAGCTTTCCCAACCCCAACAACAAGTCTACTACCACCACTTTCAACACCGACTCCACAAAGTGAGTATGCGATTAAATCTCTTACGGGACGTTATAGATTTACAGGTTGAATCACATATAATAAGTTAAACCAATTACATTTTAACATAATTTCATCCGTAACAATCTAAGAAGAACAAACGTCATTTTACATTAGGTGCTCCAAGTCCCGCTTTCACCCTGATGTGATGCAATTTGATGAGTTGTTAGTGGGACTTTTATCTCCTGTACATCATTGGGTAGAATCCTGTACAATGGAAAATTGGGTAAATTAGGGAAAAAGCAAGCAAAGACAATTTGATAAAATAGCCCATATGTTTTTATTTCGCCATTTCCACCATATTGTTTTGCAGCCTGTTACTAAAATTCAGATGCATAAATCGACTGCTGGTCATTGATCTCTGGCTTCGAGTGGGCTTATAAATCATGATCATGTCACTGGTAGATCTTAGTACAGCACCAGATGTTTGAATGCCTTTTAAGTTACAAGTAATGTTTTGAATTGACTGGCTCCAAGTCCCGCTTACTTTGATGTGCCGAGATTTGATAGTTGGTAAGCGGGACTTGTGTCCTTTGTCAAGTGTTGGGCAGGATTCTGCCCATTGTTTTCATAAATTTTTACGTCTTCGAAAGATGAAATAATCGGGGGTTCACATGTCGGCAAGTTATTGATAGAAACATCTGCGTTTAAATAGTTTATACAATTTCTTTATAACAATTGCTTGATTTTTGATCAAACTTACTAAAACACTGACTACAGGAATAAATCTATGGCTTTCCTCGCCACCACAACGATCATTCAAAACTGAGAAAGTTTGCAGCATTTTAAAGAGCAACAACTTCCAGATCAGTTTGTTAAAGCAAGAACAATAGCATATTTTCTAGTTATAATATTTTGACAGCTCTAAAGATTTAACTGATGATCATGAAGCCAATTTTACATTGTTTAAATCATCTTTAAATTGCACGCCATGTTTGCAAAAACGAATTTGGAATGACGACGACCCCCTGGACAACTTCAAAATATTTTACGTCACCTTGCATGGTTTGATGCGTTTATTTTGTCTTGGAAAACAATAGAATATGCAAAGGACACAAGTCTCACTTACCAACATATCAAAATCGTCATAAAAATAAGTGAGACTTAGAGCAAGTCAATGTTTTGAATTATTTTGTATTCTCAATTGGTAGTTTATATATACAATATGGGAGTTCTACGTGTTCACATTTTGCGTTAATTGCATTGATTGTGTCTTTGTGATTTACTTAATTCTTCATATTAAGGTTGAGAGAAGTATTTTAATTTTCATCAGAGTTTTGATTGTAAATATTGTTTCCTTGGTTATTTTTGTTACATTTTTTCTCACTGTTGACACTAAGCATTTAAAAATTCGTCAGCAACACAATTCAATACCATGATAAGTCTTCTCGTCGTCTTGAATGGTTTTGCTAATGGTTCTGAAATGCTAGGAACAGAGACGACAAATTTAGATGATTAAATTTTGGTCACAAGAGCATTTTCGTCGTCGTCGTGAAATCGGAAACTCTCTAATATAACTCGGGGTCACTTTCTATTCAATTACAGCACCGACAGGGTTATCAATAATTTCTTGGAATACTTCTTACAGGAGCTTATCGAGAAATTGTTAAAAAGCTCTATATTACAAACAATTTACTTTACAAACAATTTACTTGCAATCTGAAAGTCTTAACTACTTCATTACTACGTTGTTTATACGATACTTATACAATACGATACCTATACGATACATATATAATACGATATCTATACGATACCTATACGATACCTATACAATACGATACCTATACGATACCTATACAATACGATACCTATACAATACGATACCTATACGATACCTATACAATACGATATCTATACGATACCTATACGATACCTATACAATACGATACCTATACGATACCTATACGATACCTATACAATACGATACCTATACGATACCTATACGATACCTATACAATACGATACCTATACAATACGATACCTATACAATACGATACCTATACAATACGATACCTATACGATACCTATACGATACCTATACAATACGATACCTATACAATACGATACCTATACGATACGACACCTATACGATACCTATACGATACCTATACAATACGATACCTATACGATACGATACCTATACGATACCTATACGATACCTATACAATACGATACCTATACAATACGATACCTATACGATACGATACCTATATGATACCTATACAATACGATACCTATACGATACCTATACCTATACCTATTTTAGCTGAAAAACGTATTTTATTATCTTTTAGTATACTGGTGTTTGCAACCTATTGATTCATACATGATTCAAATTCAGAAATCCATACAAAATTTTCTGAACGCTCGACATAGATAGAACAATAGAAGATATTCTTCGTACATGTTATAGTTTTCAAGCCTTTTTGTCTTTATTTATTATTAGATAGCTGCAACGAGGCTCTTTTGAATCTATTTGGAACTGACAACGGTGATAATTCACTTGACTTTGAATGTTTTCCATCTTCTCCTGGAGCTATTAGAGTTGCTATAAGTCACAACATACCAAATCGCCAAATATATAATGACGATACTAGCGATCCCTACATGGCAGAGTTCATCTATGCAATAACTGACGCCCAGATTGAAGCCTTGAAATCAAAGAGTGTAAGGTGCTACCAAAATCTTCTCTTAGAATGCTATGACAGTCCTGTGAAAGCCTACCAAGGGCATTGGTATGGTATAGATAATGTGAAAAAATGGATATTATCCCGCTGGAAATCAACAATCTTGTTTTTGTAATGGAAAATCAACAGGAACGGATGCATGCTGCTGTGACCTTACAAAAGAAGACGATAACTGCGAGTGTGATAAGAATGATGATGTGCTGCGCAATCAAAACGGTTTTTTCTCAGACATTAGCGCATTGCCTATTAAAAAAATGGTATTCGAGGAAGTTAAGAAAGATCAAAAGTATGGATACCACACACTAGGTCCTTTGATTTGCGAGCTTCCAATGTTAGTGACATGAAATATTCGAATATTCATTCTATTTAAGAGTTAGCATCATAATGATAACAATCTGATTGTGAATGAGAAAAAGACAAATTTGATTTCAGTAGGAAATATTTAAGTATAGGGGTGAAGGCTAGCATTAGTATGACCAGTCATTGGGATTGATATTGAAGTTTCATTAAAGTTAATCGTATTACTACACAGAATTAGTTAAAATGTATCTCAGTTGTACAACTCTATATTATTACATTGAGTATACAGTAGCTAGAATTGACACTGGGTGTTCACTAAGAATACTACTAAATACAATCGTTTTTAGGGGATATTATTTCATATTTGAAATTTTTTGATTTCATTTGTCTGATGATAATTTAAAAAAGTAAATAAGTAATGTAGATGGTGTCGCCCTAACGCAGGCACACGTACCGCTCCTCTATTTCTATAGGAATGGCTTATTTCGCTGAGAGCAATGATTTTATACTCTCTTTATTGATCTCAGCCGCGACATTGCAGACCAATTTCGACATATTTCATGACACATAGGCATTGATTGTCAATGCACAACGATGCGCCGCATCTACTCACAATTCGATTCCCTCTGGATCAATCCATACACCATCCTCAGATGGTACTCATTTGATGTTTTAAATAAAGTCAAGGCTGATTTGACCTTTGGAGGATTGGAACCACAGTCGATCAGATATGATCTGATCTGAAGCTCGGTTGTTCTGACATCTCAGCTAGAGAATCAAACAATTTCCAATCATTGTGTTTGTTTTGTTGCTATTGTTATTGCTATTGTTGTTAGATGAAATACTTTAAATGCAAATGCACGATGAGAGTTATATGATACAAGCTGTGAATATCACTTTCTTAGACAATGTGTTCAAGTTAGTACCGATATGAAAATGAAACGGAAAGAATGCTGAACGTAGATAATTAACGTTTAATGATTGGGATAATTTTGGGAGTAGCATATCTAATATTATCCAAGTGCCAAGTCAGTGTTTATGCCTGATTCATACGCCGTTGTGTACATGTGTTAATCCACGAAAATCAACCTTTTTCATATGAAAAATAATGCATTCAAATTGAAGGTGTGTCCACTCGTTGATCAAAGCCATCTAAGGGCTAGATCAAACATCTTGCTGCACACGAGCCATGCCAAAATTTTGAGCCATGCCGACATTTGATTTGATTCGGCCAACACTGGCCAAGTTGCGCGGCTAGACGAGCCCTGCAGTCGACTTAAGCCACTCTAATGCATGCTGTGACAACCTAATTTGAGAAATCTTGAGACTAGATAGAAGAATCATTCTGCAAAATATCTTTACCTTGACAAAAAACAACTTCACCCGCGATTGAAGAGCTTGGATGTAGTTCCTTTTGTACATCATCTGATCATATCGTATAGATAAGATAACTAGATATAATATCATGTAGATACAGGGTAAAACAATTATAATTTATTCTACCGTAAATGTACACTGTACAGCCTATAGAAACATATTTATAGGGAATTTTAAGCTGAAAATTAATTAATCAACCCTTGCTTGAAAAGAGATATAATTAAGGATTTGAAATAAATTGTTCCACCACAGGACAGCATGATTGCAGTACACGTATATGATCCGTGTGATATTGTTACCGAAATGGATTCATTAGGCAATATTAAATTTTATCTATAATGACGTTAATCAGTCTATAAGCAGTCCAATTAAATGTATGTAATTAGTAAGTGTGTTTTCATGACCTAGAACATTGATTAGCAGCGATTTGTAAAATTCAAAAAAGATTATAGTGTAGACTCTTAAATAATTTTTTATGTACATTTAGAAATAAACAACAACCTGTTATTGCTCAAAAAGATTAAAAATGAGCCTGCAAAATGCAGCCGCGACTATTCTGACACGACGTATGATGCAATGCTCGTTACGTCTCAGTGGAGTTGAGATTTTGGCGTGGCTCATGTACAGCACGAATTTTGATCTAGGCCCAACTTGTTCGTAACGACTCATTTAGCACTGAATGTGTGCTTGAAATCTTTGGAACAGCATCTGAACGGTGTTGACCCAGACCTTATCGGGTTCTGAAGAAAGGATGATGATGATGATGATAACCATATTAATGGGATACTGGTCGATATCAACCGTTGTTTGATTGGTCGTGAAATGATCAGAATGTTGTTTTATATAACAAGTACAAATTTTTTGAAATTCAATCAAAATCAAAGTATTGTTTCTAATTGGGATGCTGTGGTTAGCAATAAATATCTCAGTTGATCAGTTTTCCATTAACAGGTATTTCATTGCAGTACAATATACTGAAATTAGTCATAAAAGAACATCTGCCATGTAACAGCTATTAATTGCTTTACCTTCATATAACGATGTCTTTTCGATTTTGAACATTTGATATTGATCGAGTTGACAAGATGTCAGTATTCCACTTGCGTTTAATCTTACCACTTTTATTGTATTACGTGGAAGTAATACATGGAACTGAAATATGTAATATGGAAAATCCCGACACCTTGACCACTAAACCTGAGAAGGAACTTCACGGCTTGGTCCTACTTGAGAGTTTAAACGTACAAAGTAAGACTTTGTGTTTTCATCGATGCAAGCGTATGGATGATAGATGTGTTGAAATATACTACCATGACAATGTTACTTCTCAAAATGAATTCAATTGTGATCTCTTTGCAAAATCCAACACCATGCCAAGACAAATTGCTTCAACAGCGTCCACATCAAACCGAAAACGTCATCAGAAGTTCATCCAGGTATGACGAAAAATAATTTTATTGATTTTAATAATTTTTCAATATCAGAGATAAGTATGAGGAGAAAGTCTACTCCGTTACTCGGAGTTTCAAGCGTTTGTTTTGCGATCCTCAGACAGTTTAATATATTCATATATATTTAGTGCTAGTATCTTGTACATCGAAAATAAATACCGCAGAGATCCTTCTCAATCCCATTTTTTAATCCTATTTACAATATGTAGCGCGAAGAAACAATTGTCGAGCGGAAACCGGCGCATAAAAGAGTTAATTGAATTTTGTTGTTGTGATTTGAAGACAAATGAAATTTTTTTGTTCTTGTGTGACCATATTATTACTACCTGTATAATTATATAAATCGTGTCTGCACTCGAAAACAGATAATGTAAGATAATTAAATTCATTTCCTTGTAAAAAGATTTCCACTTGCGTTTAATCTTACCACTTGTATTGTATTTCGTGGAAGTAATACATGGAACCGAAAGATGTAATATGGAAAATCCCGACACCTTGACCACTAAACCTGAGAAGGAAATTTACGGCTTAGTCCTACTTGAGAGCTCAATGGTACAAAGTAAGACTTTGTGTGTTTTCCTCGATGCATGCGTATGGATGAGGAATATGTTGAAATATACTACGATGACAATGTTACTTCTCAAAGTAAATTCAACTGTGATCTCTTTGCAAACTCCAACACCATGACAGGACAAAATGATTCAACAGCATCCGTTTCAAACCGAAAACGTCATCAGAATTTCATTCAGGTATTATGAAAAATAATTTTATTGATTTTAATAATTTTTCCATATCAGAGATAAATATGAGGAAAAAGTCTATTCCGTTACTCGGAGTTTCAAGCGTTTGTTTTGCGATCATCAGAGAGTTTAATATATTCATATATATATTTAGTTCTAGTATCTCGTACATCGAAAATAAATACCGGAGAGATCCTTCTCAATCCCATTTTTTAATCCTATTTACAGAATGTAGCGCGAAGAAACAATTGTCGAGCGGAAACCGGCGCAAAAAGAGTTAATTGAATTCTGTTGTTGTGATTTGAAGACAAATGAAATTCTTTCGTTCTTATGTCACTATATTATTACTACCTGTAGGCATATACTTACATAAATCGTTCCTGCCCTCGAAAACAGATAATGTGAGATAATTAAATTCATTTCCTTGTAAAAAGTTATTTCGAATTTATGACTTATTAAGATACGTAATTGTAAAACAAAACAAAAAACATTTTTATTGGATAAAAGAGAATAAGAAGTTGACTTAAAATAATTTAGATCATACTGAATCTGATTGACCATTCACGTTTGATTGTAAGTCACTAGACATTTTTTATTATTCTGATTTCAGTTTCATTAGGGACTTACAACCAAACCTGAATGGTTATTAAGATTCAATACGATCTAAATTATTTTAAGTCAATTTCTCATTCTATTATATTGAACATAAATGTATTTTGTTTTGTTTTAAAATTAGGTGTTTTAGCAAGTTTAAGTCATAAATTAGTCATAAACTAATTATTTATAGTAGAAAAGTTATTGTGTGTAAAATTTATAAAACCAATCGTCAAAATTTGTGTTTGTTTGATTATATGAGAATATTTTTTCAGATGTTTAGAATACGTTTAAGCCGTTGAATTAAAGTTATCCTACACCGTTGCTGATTCGTTAGACATTCGCCTTGGAAGCTTTTCCCTGAAAAACAGTTCAGTTTTTCCAACAAATGTTCTTTATCTAGTAAATGTGAATATAGAAATGGCAAGTTAATTCGCATGGCAAGTAGTTAACGATTTCAAATTGAACGTTTATGAACGTCAAATTGAATTCAATGTTTATGCTGGCGAATTCGTTGAAAGAAATTAAAATAGTACAATATTAGTCCTTCTTAAAAGCATAAAATTAGCCATGGTGTCTTTAAGGCTAAAAGTAGAGACATCAATGCCTCTGGCCATCATTAGTTTATAGTGTAATGATTTAATGCATTGCGCACTATATTTAAAGACCGGACACAAAAATAACGGGTCAATTTTATGACTTTAAAATAGAGACAACTTTCGACATCTTTCATAATCTCCACAAAAGACTCTGTAATATTTATAATAATCTCAATTTTCGGTACACAGACATCCTATTTTTCGCTCTAATAATTTGAAAATAAATAAAAGTGCCCTTAGGCTGGCTTTTGCCTTTTCCCGCGATGTTACTGCTAGACAAGTTAGCTATAGGGCCTTCTCAACACGTGCCTCTTCTCACGCAGTTTAATATGAGACAAGTTAACTATGGACTGCCCAGCACGCTTCTTTTCCTGCCCAGTTTATGTGGGACAAGTTAACTATGGACTGCACAGCACGTTCCTTTTCTCGTGTGGTTTATTTGAGACAAGTTACATTTTTAAAGCCATAGTTTGGTCTCAGCGACATGCTGTGACATCACCTGTCGACATTTAGACGTCTCAAAATCACTATTTCATGTGCGCATTCCCATGAATTTCTCTACGGATCACAGTTTACTACAGTAGAACAAGCTTGCTGGTTTGAGTGCGTTCATCTTTCGACAATCGATTTAAATTGAACATTTACGAAGTAGACAGTATAGAAACATAAATGCCCCGAATTGCTCAACCTTATTATTACTCAATATTAGTGCAAATTTTCAAATGTAATATGACTGCCAATCCATCATTCTTCTAAAAAGGTTTAGATGTTTAGTTTGTGAAACCGATAAAACTAGCTTCGCCTTCGTGATAACAATAAAGTGATAAAGAGCGCGTCGATATAGAAAACCACTCAGAAACTACTTGTGCATAATTCAAAATCAAAAAAATTATTGTTTTGATCAAAATTGCTTGTTTCAAGAAAAATTTCTTCACACATTTTCAAATTTTAAGCAAATTTGTCGCTGTAAGAGCGAGTTTTGGTTGAAATTGAACATGAGAAAAAATGGTAATGGTTTGAGGTTTATTAAAAGGCAATCAATGGCTTAAGGCAATGTTTTCTTAAATTCTTGAAATTTTGACTCCAAAAGTTTTCAACTGAAGACAATAATAGACCTTGGATTTCCTGTACAGCCTCAGATCATTTTAAAATTTCAAACTCGAGATATTTTCGAATTCTGTTCTAATGACTTGACTTACAAACTCCCGTGTTGAAATAACGCAAGCCCAAATAACGTGGACATGATGTTTATAAATACAAACGAATTATGAACAATAAAATAAATCCAAATGATATTAAATAAACAATTAGATTGTGTTAATATCGTTGATGCATGATATATATTTCACAATATTATAATCTAAATCATTCTTCTGTTCTGTGATCATCTCGTTTGGTCATAGTTGGCAGATTCTAGAAGAAACACAAAGCCATACAAAGCCGACAAAAATTTGTAAAACAGCAGAAATCAGAAGCGAGACAATCAAATCATAGCTTTCGAAATAATTGAAACTTGTGATTCGAAGAAAGGCAAAATATGATGAAGACGTGAAGATTTATAGGAGATAACTGATCTCATCAATAATAAATGTTTAAGAGTTAAATTCGCTTAAAAACAGTAAAAATATATTTTATTTCTAAACATTTGATTATATATTTCTGTATTTCTGAATTGTCCGCATTTAGTCAATGTTCAGTTAAATCATTTTGAATTAATAAGTATTATCAAACGATTTAACACAAATGGACAAAGAAGTTGAGGAGCTGTATTTCACTGTGGAAATCAAAGTTTAAAGCGAATTATTGAATCTTTCTATGCCTTATACAGTCAAAAATATCCTGTATGACTACTGGATTGTAGTCATGTCTATCAGCTTCTCAAGTCGGCACTTTCATTTGCAATGCCTGCTGGACAATCATAAAATTCGTCGTCAACTTGACGGTACATTTCTATCGGTCTATTGTATTTGAATAATTTGTACTGCATACAACTTATTAGTTTCACAATGTGCTATTGTATTGTTATGTAATTACTGTTTTCGGGTCATAATGTTTAAAATTAATTACTATGCAAATTAGAATTTTAACTATATATAACATGTAAGACTGTTTATCGATCTCTTTACCAATTGCTGAAAAAAGAATTATTATAATCCTCTCATTTAATATTATCTATTTAACTATTTAAAAAAAACTTTGCTTTGCAGAAAGAATGCAAAATAGAAGCAACAGGTAAGTTTTCTGTAATAAAATCGTTCTACAACAAACCAGGTGAGGTAATAGCTTTGTTGCCGATCTTTTGTAGATTTAATGACCACATATCCATCCTGACGCCAAGCGATAATTGCCAGGGATTGGGCCCAAGGTACTTTCCAGACCCTGCGGGCGGGTGTCCAAAGCCATAAGCCCTACACCAAGGTACCATACTTTTCAAATGATATAGTGTAAGCAGAATGATAATATGTTTAATTAAGCAGAGAATGGATTTTATCTATTACAGGGATAATAATCATGCTAGCTTTTATCACGCATATTTT
The DNA here is from genome assembly GCA_916610825.1 of Haliclystus octoradiatus. Taxonomy (NCBI): domain Eukaryota; kingdom Metazoa; phylum Cnidaria; class Staurozoa; order Stauromedusae; family Haliclystidae; genus Haliclystus; species Haliclystus octoradiatus. The sequence goes on along the minus strand of OU744453.1, from coordinate 3,452,623 downwards.
TTCTGTCCAGTCTCAGCTGATGCTTATGATCTGGTGACTAAAACCCGAGAAAATGTGCAAAACGATAAATAAGCCCGCCACATGTAGCCTTGCGTGCAGACTAAATCTATTTTCACGAAAGTGTAAAGTCTGCACAATGCTCAGAAATGCCAGATAATTTGAATTTGCGTCTGTATTTATATTCCATACGAAACACTGTTAATTTGAATATTCGTCCAAAGTTTAGATCAAACCCGTGATAATTTGAACATGCGTCTGTTTTTGTATTCCATACGAAACACTGTTAATTTGAATATTCGTCCAAAGTTTAGATCAAACCCGTGATAACTTGTATATGCGTCTGTTTTTCTATTCCATACGAAACACTGTTAATTTGAATATTCGTCCAAAGTTTAGATCTCACCCGTGATAATTTGAATATTCGTCCAAAGTTTAGATCAAACCCGTGATAATTTGCATATGCATCTGTTTTTTTATTCCATACGAAACACTGTTAATTTGAATATTCGTCAAAAGTTTAGATCAAACCCGTAGTGATAATTTGAATATGCGTCTGTTTTTATATTCCATACGAAACACTGTTAATTTGAATATTCGTCCAAAGTTTAGATCAAACCCGTGATAATTTGAATATTCGTCTGTTTTTATATTCCATACGAAACACTGTTTAATAATCGTCCAAAGTTTAGATCAAACCCGTGATAACTTGAATGTGCGTCTGTTTTTACATTCCATCCGAAACACTGTTAATTTGAATATTCGTCCAAAGTTTAGATCAAACCCGTGATAATTTGAATATGCGTCTGTTTTTATATTCCATACGAAACACTGTTAATTTGAATATTCGTCCAAAGTTTAGATCAAACCCGTGATAATTTGAATATGTGTTTGTTTTTATATTCCATACGAAACACTGTTAATTTGAATATTCGTCCAAAGTTTAGATCAAACCCGTGATAATTTGAATATGCGTCTGTTTTTATGTTCCATACGAAACACTGTTAATTTGAATATTCGTCCAAAGTTTAGATCAAACCCGTGATAATTTGAATATGCGTCTGTTTTTCAATTCCATACGAAACACTGTTAATTTGAATATTTGTCCAAAGTTTAGATCAAACCCGTGATAATTTGAATATGCGTCTGTTTTTCAATTCCATACGAAACACTGTTAATTTGAATATTTGTCCAAAGTTTAGATCAAACCCGTGATAATTTGAATATGCGTCTGTTTTTATATTCCATACGAAACATTGTTAATTTGAATATTCGTCCAAAGTTTAGTTCACACCCGTGATAATTTGAATATTCGTCCAAAGTTTAGATCAAACTCGTGATAATTTGAATATGCGCCTGTTTTTATATTCCATACTGTTATGCCAATGCATATTTAAAAATCGGCATCCCCTCTCCTCTGTGTATAATCCCTGTCATTTATATTATAACATTGATTCTATCCTATTTTTTAACGAAATTATATACTATTAAAAGACGAAGCAGAGAAGCAAAAGCGATCCAGGGAGATAGAGTCCCGTGCTGAAATAGAGCGATATATGGAGGAATTACCGGTCACTAAACAGAGATTTCTTGTCTGTTTTACTGTTAACTAGTTCCTAACGAAGCTCTAGCACGTAACTTGACAAGCAAATATAATTGCATATACAAATTAACCTGAACCGAAATATCAGGAGATCACGCATGGTAACACGAAGTTGAAGAATCATTCGTTGACTGTGTAACACATCCTCTAACATGCAGTGATTTACTGCTCAATAATACGAATGATGCACACAATATCATCACAACTTTCCCTGCATTATATAACTCTAATCCAGCTGAAATTCTAAAAGAAAATATGAGCGAAACTGTTATTTCTGAAAAAACGGTTGGCTTTGGAAAAATCCAAACTTATATTCATCATATTCATGGTTAAAAAGACTGTCAATTATTTAACCCGTGATAATTTGAATATGCGTCCGTCTTTATATTCCATATGAAACACTGTATATTTGCATATATTCGTCCAAAGTTTAGATCAAACCCGTGATAATTTGAATATGCGTCTGTTTTTATATTCCATACGAAACACTGTTAATTTGAATATTCGTTCAAAGTTTAGATCAAACCCGTGATAATTTGAATATGCGTCTGTTTTTATATTTCATACAAAACACTGTTAATTTGAATATTCGTCCAAAGTATAGATCAAACCCGTGATAATTTGAATATGCGCCTGTTTTTATATTCCATACGAAACACTGTTAATATGAATATTCGTCCAAAGTTTAGATCAAACCCATGATAATTTGAATGTGCATCTGTTTTTTTATTCCATACGAAACACTGTTAATTTGAATATTCGTCCAAAGTTTAGATCAAACCCGTGATAAGTTGAATATGCGTCTGCTTTTATATTCCATACGAAACACTGTTAATATGAATATTCGTCCAAAGTTTAGATCAAACCCATGATAATTTGAATGTGCATCTGTTTTTTTATTCCATACGAAACACTGTTAATTTGAATATTCGTTCAAAGTTTAGATCAAACCCGTGATAAGTTGAATATGCGTCTGCTTTTATATTCCATACGAAACACTGTTAATATGAATATTCGTCCAAAGTTTAGATCAAACCCATGATAATTTGAATGTGCATGGTTTTTTTATTCCATACGAAACACTGTTAATTTGAATATTCGTCCAAAGTTTAGATCAAACCCGTGATAATTTGAATATGCGCCTGTTTTTATATTCCATACGAAACACTGTTAATTTGAATATTCGTCCAAAGTTTAGATCAAACCCGTGATAATTTGAATATGCGCCTGTTTTTATATTCCATACAAAACACTGTTAATTTGAATATTCGTCCAAAGTTTAGATCCAACCCGTGATAATTTGAATATGCATCTGTTTTTTATTCCATACGAAACACTGTTAATTTGAATATTCGTCCAAAGTTTAGATCAAACCCGTGATAATTTGAATATGTGTTTGTTTTTATATTCCATACGAAACACTGTTAATTTGAATATTCGTCCAAAGTTTAGATCCAACCCGTGATAATTTGAATATGCATCTGTTTTTTTATTCCATACGAAACACTGTTAATTTGAATATTCGTCCAAAGTTTAGATCAAACCCGTGATAATTTGAATATGTGTTTGTTTTTATATTCCATACGAAACACTGTTAATTTGAATATTCGTCCAAACTTTTGATCAAACCCGTGATAATTTGAATATGCGCCTGTTTTTATATTCCATACAAAACACTGTTAATTTGAATATTCGTCCAAAGTTTAGATCAAACCCGTAATAATTTGAATATTCGTCTGTTTTTATGTTCCATACGAAACACTGTTAATTTGAATATTCGTCCAAAGTTTAGATCAAACCCGTGATAATTTGAATATGCGTCTGTTTTTACATTCCATACGAAACACTGTTAATTTGAATATTCGTCCAAAGTTTAGATCAAACCCGTGATAATTTGAATATGCGCCTGTTTTTATATTCCATACAAAACACTGTTAATTTGAATATTCGTCCAAAGTTTAGATCAAACCCGTGATAATTTGAATATGCGTCTGTTTTTTATTCCCTACGAAACACTGTTACTTTGAATATTCGTCCAAAGTTTAGATCAAACCCGTGATAATTTGAATATGCGTCTGTTTCTCTATTCCATACGAAACACTGTTAATTTGAATATTCGTCCAAACTTTGGATCAAACCCGTGATAATTTGAATATTCGTCTGTTTTTATGTTCCATACGAAACACTGTTAATTTGAATATTCGTCCAAAGTTTAGATCAAAGCCGTGATAATTTGAATATGCGTCTGTTTTTACATTCCATACGAAACACTGTTAATTTGAATATTCGTCCAAAGTTTAGATCAAACCCGTGATAATTTGAATATGCGCCTGTTTTTATATTCCATACAAAACACTGTTAATTTGAATATTCGTCCAAAGTTTAGATCAAACCCGTAATAATTTGAATATGCGTCTGTTTTTTATTCCCTACGAAACACTGTTAATTTGAATATTCGTCCAAAGTTTAGATCAAACCCGTGATAATTTGAATATGTGTTTGTTTTTATATTCCATACGAAACACTGTTAATTTGAATATTCGTCCAAACTTTGGATCAAACCCGTGATAATTTGAATATTCGTCTGTTTTTATGTTCCATACGAAACACTGTTAATTTGAATATTCGTCCAAAGTTTAGATCAAACCCGTGATAATTTGAATATGCGTCTGTTTTTACATTCCATACGAAACACTGTTAATTTGAATATTCGTCCAAAGTTTAGATCAAACCCGTGATAATTTGAATATGCGCCTGTTTTTATATTCCATACAAAACACTGTTAATTTGAATATTCGTCCAAAGTTTAGATCAAACCCGTAATAATTTGAATATGCGTCTGTTTTTTATTCCCTACGAAACACTGTTAATTTGAATATTCGTCCAAAGTTTAGATCAAACCCGTGATAATTTGAATATGTGTTTGTTTTTATATTCCATACGAAACACTGTTAATTTGAATATTCGTCCAAACTTTGGATCAAACCCGTGATAATTTGAATATTCGTCTGTTTTTACATTCCATACGAAACACTGTTAATTTGAATATTCGTCCAAAGTTTAGATCAAACCCGTGATAATTTGAATATGCGCCTGTTTTTATATTCCATACAAAACACTGTTAATTTGAATATTCGTCCAAAGTTTAGATCAAACCCGTAATAATTTGAATATGCGTCTGTTTTTTATTCCCTACGAAACACTGTTAATTTGAATATTCGTCCAAAGTTTAGATCAAACCCGTGATAATTTGAATATGTGTTTGTTTTTATATTCCATACGAAACACTGTTAATTTGAATATTCGTCCAAACTTTGGATCAAACCCGTGATAATTTGAATATTCGTCTGTTTTTATGTTCCATACGAAACACTGTTAATTTGAATATTCGTCCAAAGTTTAGATCAAACCCGTGATAATTTGAATATGCGTCTGTTTTTACATTCCATACGAAACACTGTTAATTTGAATATTCGTCCAAACTTTGGATCAAACCCGTGATAATTTGAATATTCGTCTGTTTTTATGTTCCATACGAAACACTGTTAATTTGAATATTCGTCCAAAGTTTAGATCAAACCCGTGATAATTTGAATATGCGTCTGTTTTTACATTCCATACGAAACACTGTTAATTTGAATATTCGTCCAAAGTTTAGATCAAACCCGTGATAATTTGAATATGCGTCTGTTTTTTATTCCCTACGAAACACTGTTAATTTGAATATTCGTCCAAAGTTTAGATCAAACCCGTGATAATTTGAATATGCGTCTGTTTCTCTATTCCATACGAAACACTGTTAATTTGAATATTCGTCCAAACTTTGGATCAAACCCGTGATAATTTGAATATTCGTCTGTTTTTATGTTCCATACGAAACACTGTTAATTTGAATATTCGTCCAAAGTTTAGATCAAACCCGTGATAATTTGAATATGCGTCTGTTTTTACATTCCATACGAAACACTGTTAATTTGAATATTCGTCCAAAGTTTAGATCAAACCCGTGATAATTTGAATATGCGCCTGTTTTTATATTCCATACAAAACACTGTTAATTTGAATATTCGTCCAAAGTTTAGATCAAACCCGTAATAATTTGAATATGCGTCTGTTTTTTATTCCCTACGAAACACTGTTAATTTGAATATTCGTCCAAAGTTTAGATCAAACCCGTGATAATTTGAATATGTGTTTGTTTTTATATTCCATACGAAACACTGTTAATTTGAATATTCGTCCAAACTTTGGATCAAACCCGTGATAATTTGAATATTCGTCTGTGTTTATGTTTCATACGAAACACTGTTAATTTGAATATTCGTCCAAAGTTTAGATCAAACCCGTGATAATTTGAATATGCGTCTGTTTTTACATTCCATACGAAACACTGTTAATTTGAATATTCGTCCAAAGTTTAGATCAAACCCGTGATAATTTGAATATGCGCCTGTTTTTATATTCCATACAAAACACTGTTAATTTGAATATTCGTCCAAAGTTTAGATCAAACCCGTGATAATTTGAATATGCGTCTGTTTTTTATTCCCTACGAAACACTGTTAATTTGAATATTCGTCCAAAGTTTAGATCAAACCCGTGATAATTTGAATATGCGTCTGTTTCTCTATTCCATACGAAACACTGTTAATTTGAATATTCGTCCAAAGTTTAGATCTCACCCATGATAATTTGAATATTCGTCCAAAGTTTAGATCAAACCCGTGATAATTTGAATATTCGTCTGTTTGATTTCCAATACTAAACAATGTTAATCCATGTCTTTGTCTAAACATCCGTGATTAATTCGATCAGTCATGCGTTTATCTGCGTTCAAATGAATAATTCATTTTTTTGGTGCGATTTTGTATGTTTTGATAATTTATTTTCTTTAAAATAATTCATATTGCCTTTATCGACTTTATTATATACTTTTTGTAGTTTATATGGTTACTTAACTTCGTAAATCTTCCATTAGTATGTCTGTTATGCTCACAGCATTTGTGCGAAGCGTTAGTTAACGCGCTCCAATATAGGTCTATTTGAATATTCGTCCAGACGAATATGCGTCTAGCTTCACAGACATAAATATTGTGATATATAAACAGACAGTATTATGTATATAAGTGATATGATGTTGTTTTACAAACAAGGTGTGCCTAAATATGATATATACAAATCTAAAGTTATTTCTGTTTTTCAATTTTTAGACCCTCCACCACCACCAACAACACCACTACCGCCAACAACAACACCTCTACCGCCAACAACAACACCTCTACCGCCAACATCAACACCTCTATCGCCAACACCAACACCTCTACCTCAAACAGCAGATCCATCACTATCGTCAGCAACTCCACCACAAAGTGAGTATGTGATATTTGGCGTGTTAAAATATTTGATATTTGACGTGTTTGATATTTGACAGGTTGAATCCACATTACGTAAAATAAGATGTTTCATAACCATAACTTCCATAACAGAGTTTCCAATTTACTTTTCCAGAGATAAGGTGTTTGCGTTTGAAAATTCGACCGTTTTCCCCACTTACTTTACGTCTCATTCAGAGATGCTCGTGATAGTGCATTTCCCAATGTCAAATGGTAAGCAACTAGCGAATGAAATCGGTGCAGATGCAGTATACTCAGAATGTTTCTTTTCATGAAATACCAGATGAGAATTGAGCAGTTGTTACCTATCAACATTCATAGGACATGTTCTCATTTCACCATAAAAGAGGAAGACTTTCAATCTTTAACTTGGCTACAGAATTATAAACTGCTCTTTATTATTATCAACTCTCTTGATTTGACAAAGAAATATAAATTCGAATTTAAAACGGCTATATGACTTAGGTAATTTAACTTTTTATCATCAAAATTGCTGACATCCTTATTGTTTTATAAATTCTTATTATTTTTGTTTCAGAACAACTGATTTTATAGAAATAAAAACATGACAACATTTTTTTAGAAATAAATCCGGGAATCTGTTAACTACTATACCCTCATATACAATCGTAGGAAGCGAGTGTCAGACACTTTTGATTTTATAGAAATCTCATCAAATTTATTAAACCTCCGCAATGCTCTCAAATATTTTTGAAAACTTGATCACTAAGTTTTGGAATTCTGTACAATAGATATAGGATGGTAATGAAATAATTATTAATGGGAATTGCTTATTCGAACCTAGTTATAGACTGTTAATAATGGTGACTGAATTATAATAATTCTGAATGTTCAACAGCATGAAATGATAGTACTAGACAATAGTCCTTAACATCTTACTATGTAGTCATAACATCGACTTTAATGTCATCTTCCTTAATTTGAGGATTTATTTTTCAAAAATGTTCACATTAAAAATGCAAAATTCTGTTGTGATGTTGAGAATTACAACATCCAAAATTTTGTTTCGCTGGAAGATCTATGAGAATTATACTAGCTGAAATTATCGAGCTTGGTAATTATTATGACCTACGTAGAGCTAATTGACGTAGAAATATAAAATTGCTAAAGCATTATTCACATCAACATGCAATTAATGGTCTTATAATGCGTCTTCGTGTTAAGCATTTTGAAGCTATTGGAGCTATTTTTGCTACACCATTCAATATTTACTATAGAAACCGTTTCATAATCTATGAGATTGATATTATAATATTTCTTGAACTTGGAATTTCCTAAATTTTTTCTTCCAAAAATTAATTTTCCAATATCTGATTACGAGCAAATAAGTCATCAATTATCAATTATCGATTGGATATTGTTTTTCTCCAACAAATTGCAATTGTATAATTATGTTACGACAAGTTTTTATCTCTTCAAAATCAATTAATTGAGCAATAGGTTCTGTTAAAATACTTCTCAATGGCTCTATTACGGCTATCGATGTAAAGAAAGCAATGCAAAAATATTGAATGATAAATGATAAATGTTGAAACAAAGGCAATATCAAGCAACGACACTAGATCATTTTATTCGTTTGTTAATAGACCCTTGAGGAAGAAAGCCTGTATGGTACATTTAAAAGATATTGACGGGAGCCTTGTACTTTATAATATTGAAAGTTTATACGTTTCTCAACAATATTTCAGCGTAATGATTTACTATTAATGTGCTATAACCATATTTTCCATCACGCATTTCTATTGAGCTGCCTGACGTTCAATCTGATGTTTCTGATGTTATTATAGCTATTCATAATTTTAATCCAAAGTTATATCATCTTCTCCCTACAAATTACCTGCATTTTTCAATAAAGATATTTCTAATGTTATAGCTGGACCATTAAGTTAAGTTTTCAAACTTTCCTTTATCTCAAAACAATTGCCAGATGGTTCAACACGGCAATCTCTTGCCCGATTGTTAAAAATCCTTCTGCTGAATTATTAGCAAATCATTTGACAAAGCTCACTCACTAGCGTTTGTTGCCGCTTAATGGAGTATATCATAATTAATTTCTACTGGCAAATGGAATTTCTACTTAATAACGGCATGGAATTCTAAAAAATCATTCAAAATCAACACAACTATTAGAGACATTAGGAGACTGGGACATTGCTTTGGAACATAGTAAATGAATCAATGCAATTTATTCTGATCTAGCTGAAACTATTAATTCAGTTCCAAATAACAACTTTTGCTGAAATTTCAAGCATATGGAGTCAAAGGTCATTTACTCAAAAGGATCAAAGAATATTTGTCTCTCAGAACTCAATCAGTCAGAGATGGATCATGGTTCTTGGATGAATTGCCATGCATCTATGGTGTCCCTCAATGATCTGTACTTGGTCCTCTTTTATTTTTAATTTATGTGAATGACGTACCAGGCAACCCTAATGTAAATTTTTGTTGGATGACTTGATGCTGTATACTATAGTTTGCTAGATAATTATTATGCTGAAGCAAATAGATTTCAAGCAGCTGTTGATGCCTTTTTGGAATTGGCAATTAAGTGGTAACGTACAGTTGCAGCAAAAAAGTATTGTTTTACATATTGGAAGAAATAACACCAACATTATATAAAACATTGTCCATTTTAATATACCCCAAGAAGTAATAAAGGCGATCCGCGATCCGCAGTCCGCGATCTTGCTGTTATGATGCTATAATATCTCAAATTATCATGTCACTGCTCCAAAGTAGTTTTCAAAGCATATATCGTGTATCAAATTAGTGATTAATAATTCTGAAGTTTACTGATGCTATACTCATCTAACCATAGAATGTGTATCCTGCGTCCAGACTAAAACGTTTCTGAAGGAAAATGTAAAGGCTGCGTAGCCGCCCGAGCAAAGCTGTTTTGCTGACACTGCACTAGACTGGTGCCGCCTTATAAAAGCTTTAATTCCTGGTCTCAGTTGTGTGAGTGAAAATCACGTTTACATGTTAAACATTAAAAACACTCAAGCTTGGGAATAAATCGTTGTAAACAGACAAAGTTTATGACACTCATTCGAGAGAAAAATTGAGTAGAAATTGTGTTGTTTGCATAGTATATTGTCTAACCAAAGGAGAAATTGATCATTTGTGTCTCGATGTTATAAAATACCAATGTTCTAATTCCTATATTTGTTTATGTTTTAGGTTATTTTTTAGATTATTTATTTTTTTGTTGGCTTTCTAAAGTGACATTCCTTACTCGTTCATCAAATGTTCGAAGTTCTCCGTACGTTCGAACAGGATTGATACAAATTCATGTGAAAATAAAAAATAAGTTGTCAATAGTTTCTTTGAGTTTTTCTTCACTGAACTAAAACTGTTACTTGATTTTAAAATAAATTTAACTCAATGACAAATACGTTGTACATTTTCATCAAATGAGATTGTCTTCAAAACCCGAAAGTTTTCATGAATGTGGTCCACTTTTGTTTATCACATGACCGATACCCACAATCTCATTGGCTGGCATCGAAGTAAAACCACGTGAGCAAAGCTAACCTATTTATTTTTCCGGATTAAGAGACACAGTATAAGTATGCCTTATAGTCAGAAGTTCAAGAAGAAATGGAAGAAATTCAAAAGTTATTTGAAATACGATTCTATATTCTTAATTCTATATTTCCCAAATCACCCTTTTGAGATATTTGTAAGTGCTGAGATTTGAATCCTTTGGAAATTCTATTGTTTTCAGGAATGATGTCTTTTCGAATGGAATTGATTTGAAAATTTTTTGTAAAATATCGCACCTAAAATTTAAGAAGCTGATAGAATTTCTTCAAAGAAGTTTCGTGTATATTGAGGGCCATCAATTTAAAATCCATTGGCGTCATTTTAACTGGATTGAATATATCAGATTTTAAAATAGAATTTGTGAGACTAATCGTAGGCAGAAAAACAGGATTGCAATATATATATATATATATATGATCCATACATAATTTCTGCAAGTTGTATACTATTCTATTTTTTCATCATTAGATAGTTGTGAAGATATTATTTTGGAGAACAATGTTTTTGGAATTGGTGTTCCTACTTCATTTGACTGTGAAACTACTTCTGATGGAATTTCTGTTGCAATATCTCACAGTACACCAAATCGTCAAAGATACGACGATTCTGCAAGCAAACCATACGTGGCCGATTTCAACTATGAAATAGCTGACCCGCAAATCGAATCCTTGAAATCAATGAGTAAAATATGCTACCAATCTCTTCACTTGGAATGTTATGACAGTGTTATGAAGGACTACAAAGGGCGCTGGTATGGTATGGACAAGGCGAAGAATGGATATTATCCTGCTGGAAGTGAAACAGACCCGAATTGCTATTGCAACGGAATATCAACAGGAACGGACAACTGCTGCTGTGACCTTAAAGAAGATGACCAAGACTGTGAATGCGATAATGCTGGGGCTGAATTGAGAGAACAAATAGGCTTTTTCTCTGACATGAACGTATTGCCTATCAAAAGAATGGAATTTGAAGAAGTTAGTGGAAATGGGAAGTATGGATTCTACAAACTAGGTACATTGATATGCGAGCTTGAAATAAACTGACATGGCATTCTAGAGTATGCATTCTAGAGTTATGAATTTAATTATCTATATCATTTGAATTTTTACATTTAAAGTAACAGTAACGAATCTGATTTCGGATGAGTGAAAGACATGTAATCTCAGTTGTATTGCTATTATTTAAATGGCGTATATATAAAACTATCATTTAGTATGACCATTAACTGGAATTGGGATTGGATATGCACGTATATTCAAAATAATGTAAAGTTTAGCAGTTTAGGGGATTTTATTAACTTATTTATTGGTTGATTTCATTTGCCTGCTGATTGATGATTCAAAAGAATCAAAACATTGCAAAGTATTGTGTTTTTGTTGTTGCTACTATGAAGAATATGAAGACAATTTTAAATTACCCAACATTTTCGAATAAAAGTAAATAGTGAGAGTTATACAGTATGGTCTATATCCACGTTTCATGATCTGAGGCAATGATTTCATGTTAATACAGATCTGAAACAAAACCTAGAAGATATGTTGAACATGCATAACTACCATGTATTAACTATAACTATAATGATAACTATACTAACTGATAACTAACTAATACAATGATAACTAACATGCATAACTATAATGATTGAATAATCTGGGAGTAGGACACCAAGGGTTAACCAAGATTCCTAGTTATGAACATCTCGTTTGGATTGACCCATTAACATGCATGTAATGTACCTTTAATTGATCAAAGGCAGTCACGAAATTCATATTTGAATCAAACACCTTGATCCTTTTCATATCAACCCTTGATATTCCTGATATACTATTTTGTAGTCCAATACCTGATGCCAATTGATTTGGAGCAAGTTATCATTGAATGTTTGTATCATATAGTCTGACATAAATTAAATATTCTTGACATAATCTTGGTTGATATGTTGAAGTAGAGTTTTACCGGAAATATGCAACCTTTCAGTTTGTAATCAAACATTGTTCATGTTCACAATTTCCACGCATAAATTAATAAGGGTAAACAATAACAACACTGAATTAAGCAAGCTAATCACAATAAACTTATCAAATGAATGGATGTTAACTTTTTACAGGAAAAACATACGATTTGAAGAATTGAAATATTTGATGCATTCGCCATCTAAAACTGAAAGAGTTTTCACACCCGTGAAACGCATGCATTATAAATTCAAGCAGATATCTAGAAATGGAATGGATTCTACTTAATGGGATAACACCTATTATTTACTCTCTCCGTAATTTACTTCATTAATATCCCAAACCAGACATTATTTTTTTTTAAATTGGATTTTTGAGAACACAATCTGCATCAAAAGTAAATAAATTTCCAGTAAAATGTCAGAAAAAGGGAAATTTCTTTTTCTTTATCTTCCTTCAATACTAGCCAAAAAATATACATTTCTAAATTAAAAATTTGTATATTTGTTCATCGACACAATCCACAAAAAACATATACAACTTCAAAGCAAACTGGTACATATGTATAAAAATCAGAAATTGGGAATTTATGTGAATTTACAGCCAATTAAAGATGAAACAACCCCTCGGAATATTCACTCCCCATCAGGCAGGCAGTATATTGTGATAAACCCGCTCAGGTTGGTATGCTTAACTAAAACAAATATATAACAAAGCATAGTTCTTTGAAAAGTTTTAAATGATATATAATCTAGGGGTAATCACATATATTTTTACCCTTTGTAAAGCGCCATGTGAGCAACGTTAATGTGCGCTATCTCAAAACAATTTATTATTATTATTACTACTATTTACTATTTACTATATTACTATTATTACTACTTGCGATGTGTCTATACTATTTGCGATATGCATTTCCCACTACTTCGGTAGTTTGAGCACTCTGGTATGGCTTAAAATCTTAAGAACTGCTTCCTACAGATTATCTGCAATATCAAAGATTCGCCCTTATATTCCAGCTGGGATATTTAAAACACTTATAGAAACAAAAATTTTAAATCCTTGTCTCTACGCTATCGAAGTCTGGGCCTCATGCAACAAAACACAGCTTAGAAGGGTCCAGATAGGAATACAAAATTGGGCGGCAAAATTGATATGTGGAAAGCGAAAGTTTGATAGAATGGAAGACGCACTTGAACGACTGGGATGGCTCTCTATCAGCCACACATCTCCGTACTGCATGTACAGCCCATCAATCTAAATCAGGAATATATGGTTCAGAATTAAAGACTTTATTTAATAAAAGTAACCACAAATATATTACAAGAAAAAACATGTACATTCTCCCGCGCGTCCATACTGACCGTGGTAAACGATCATTCAGCTTTCGAGGTGCACAATCACTAAATAAATATTACAAATACGATTCATACAATATAATTAAATATAATCAAGAAATTAAAAATACACTATATTCTCAATCAAACTAATTATTAGACGACGATGACGCCGTCAGACATCAAGAAACGACTGCTTAACAATAATGCCTTATATAACACATACATGTAATCAAATAGAACAAAAAGCAAAAATCATGTATCATAGTTGTTTATATGTCTTTAAATAAACTATTTCTATTCTATTCTATGGCACAGATGTTTTTTTCATGTGATGAATTTTTTCACCACATTGATCATTAATCTTGTCTTAGGTATATACCGAAGTCAGTTCCTTGTTCGCTCACTGATCAGTACTGATGAAGGCTAATGGCCAGAAACATGTACTTGTCTGCTGCTATTACTACTATTATATATCTTAATTTTAAACTTATAAAATTATCCAAACATGTGTCACTGTATATCAACATTTACACTATATGATCATCACTATTGCAAATAATTGTAGCGCATTTGTGAATATTCGTAAACAAATCTTCCCAACAGTATTTCTCTGATCGTACCTCTGTTTGGTAATAGGGCAGTTACAGTTTTTCCGTACTCGAGAATACCTGGAAGTTGTTGGAAACTTTTCTATTTTATTAAAAAAAACGCTACGATTAAGTTATTATTTACAATACAATTAAAAAGTAGATGCATCTAATCGTCAATACTGTCACTATAGCTGTGGGAATATACATGTTCCTCCCAGGCCCTGTTTACAAGAAGGGCGAGTTGCTCGGGTCGGTGGCTTACCTGGGTCTATTGTTTATGCACGTTTGATTTACAAGCAAAATGAGAAAGTAGTATCACCCCTCCCCCTCCTCGAGCCACACGCCATACAACAAGACAAGGTGGGTTACTCCTGTTGCCCTATAGTAAAAACGCAAAATTTTAAACTCGGTAAGGCGAGTATCTCGCCTAAACGGGTAACTCGCCCTCTTTGCAAACAAGACCATGCTACTCCAAGCTAATGAGCACTTTTTGTGTGGAAGTAGCAAGTAATTTCAAAATTTAAAATTATGTTTAATTGATATGTAGAATTTCGATTGGTTCAATTGGCCCGGCGTATAAGTGCTTGGATTAGAATGCTCAAAGTTGATTTCACATGCGTCATTTAATTGATATTTTATAGAGTTGATTGATTTTAATTGATCAGATTTTTTATTTGTTTCTTTCGAGATCAAAATATGATGATGATGATGACGAGACATCCTCTTCATAACTAATATTAGCATAAAAATAATTGTAATTGTAGTAAATTAGCATAAAAATAATGAGATTCCATATTTTGAGAAGAATGAATTAGCATAAAAAAAATCAAATTCCAAATTTTTCATTACAACCTGCTAACGTGGAACAGAGACAAATCAATGTAAGTTCACACACCTGCCATGAATATATGAATAAAGTCAATCAATAGAGTAATTTAAAAATACTATATATTAGCTTTATGCCAATTATGTAGATTTGAATTTTCAAATATATTGGAAAAATAAACAACCCTATAAACTTTGGCTGCAAAAAGTATTTACATCCAATTTTATTTATCAGACGGTTTCACCATATGTATGCATTCATTAGTAGGACATCAGGTGTAAGGAATAACGTGCTACAACATCAGAGCCGTCTCTGATGAGTCCCTTGACAGGGATGAAATATTTGTTACGTCATCCTCGTCAGCTACTTTTGAGTTTCTTTCATAGCATATCATATCATATTATTTTATTATTTTTATTTTTTATTGGTCTAGCTGTTAAGCAAATCCTGATAAGATATTTCAAAGGTAGAATACTTATGGAAGTTGTTATTGAAAGTTGCTATGACAAAACTTGTTCACCTCAAGCAAAAAAAATCATAAATTTTTTATACTTACAATAATTATTTTCTGCACATTTTTCATTGTCATTCAACAGGAAATGAATTTTGATTGGCTATTAGTTATTTTTACTCGAGCTGAAGGAGAACACCATGAGGGAGTTTTGATTGATTAATCAATTTCTCTGTTTGGGGATTACCGAGATAATAAAAAAACGAATGATTGTATGAGAATTATGAAAAAATGCAGCGTACGATAAATAAAATCATGATTTATTTCCTGACAAGCATCTCTGTTCATAGAATAACATACAGTATGGTTAGGTAGCAATGGCGTCACTTCAACTTCTGAAATTTTAATATGGGAGTATAGACGCCTTCATCCCTATGAGAAGCAAAAAAGAATTAATTCCTAATAAACGATTACAATGTGTCCTGCTTCTCGTAACAAAGATATGCCAATTAAACAAGCGACTAACACAGTATGCATCTATAAAAAACCTTTCATAGTTATTGGCAACAGGATTTAAAGAAAAAACAACAATAACAAAGGCGTATGAAAAGTTCTTAACTGTAACTATGTAGCTCCTTTGATTCGATTCAGAAGTTCCAATACTACGAAAAGAGATAGAAATGGATCTGACCATGATTGGAAAGACTATTTCCATTGTCATTATATTTTGTGTTGCACTGATTGGCAGCATTTCCGATCAATGTAATGATAATGTATTATCTTACAAAGGCAGAGTTTTGAATGCGTCATCTCCGATTAATGCTGATCCAATGGCCGTGCATAATGCATCTAATCTATACCTGTGTGATTTTATTTGTGAAAGAACTGATGGTTGTGTTTCAATCAATTTCACTGTATCTGGAAATGGCTTTGGTGTCTGCAAACTGTTTAACTTGACTTCATCTAAGAAATTTCTGAAATACGGGCTCACTCATAATAGCAACTCAAGCGTTATCTTAAAATTACCGGTAAGATAATTCATATTTGAAATTTTAACTTGAGATATATTTAGGATATGCCTAATTTTGAATATTTTATTGATTAAATTGAAAATCACATTAAACAATATCTTTTCAATTGAAGGAAGTTATTTATATTTTTTTTCATGACGCAGCAAAGATTGCTAATATTAATTACCCAATCATCGCTTACAAAAAAACAAGAACAATAACAAGGAATGTTTAATAATTTATTTTATGAAATAAAAATCTCAATCAACTCACATAATTATTTATCAGTAGTTTTATGTTGGATTTTCAAAACTTCAATAAGCAGAATTGGAATTATGATGCTAGTTCATTTGAATTTAATGAGCTTTTCAAGGTTTGAACGGTGGCCCATGCACTCGTTCTTCGTATATGCACTCTTCCACTACCATACTTGTGACTTGATAGTGGCATTCACTTTTTAACTTTGAGTCCGCAAAGTGCGATGGTCAATTTTATGCCTTTAAATTGAATATATGTATTTAAATTGAACACATATTATAAGTTCTATTCAAACATCTATACTATAAATAGGTAAGTGAACTATTTGAATTAGCCTTTTGTGTATGCCTTTCATTTTATTATGGCATGTTCTGCTGAAGGAAAAAACATTACGAGATCCCTCTCTTACAATAGGGTCTTGAAATATCGAACCTCAAATAATTTACATATTGTACTAAGTGCCTTGACTATTTTGCCAAGTTTTTTCGATGAACAAATAGGTATTTTACAAGAAACAGACAATTAAAAAATTACAGTTTCAAATGTGGGAAAAGGAGATTCAATCCTAAGCGATATCCTAATGTCTTTTATCTAATGACGACGAGTGAGCGCGATAAGATCACCATAGCCATTGAGCAATCGCCTAAAACAGTGGCACGATTTTCAATTATTCGTTATTATGCACGCATGCTCGATAGCTGTGATATAATGCTCAATCGTCATTATACAAATATATAATTAATAAATTTATTATGGTAGTGATCTTCGATTACCGTTATTCTTTATTACTCGAGTATCAAAGTAGAACACATGCAGAGGTGTACAGGATTCGTGGTCGGACTTCGACTCCGGAACGAGTATCCACATTTCAATAAGAACCGGACTGGAGTGATTTTTGCCAGCCAGGATCAGGAGTCGGAGTCGAAGTCTAGAATGCAAACCTACTGATTTCTTAATAAGCATTATAAAGTTGAAAATTATCTATATATTGCTGCATGGAGAGGTTGCCGACGTATTGGTTATTATTTTCA
Organism: Haliclystus octoradiatus; assembly: GCA_916610825.1. NCBI lineage: Eukaryota > Metazoa > Cnidaria > Staurozoa > Stauromedusae > Haliclystidae > Haliclystus > Haliclystus octoradiatus. The sequence continues at coordinate 3,434,602 of OU744453.1, read as the reverse complement.
AAATAGATTGATTATTGTGTGCCTTTCTACGTTTGCAAAATTTGGGGTAGATAAATGAATCCGTTTGAGGATTTTTTTTACAGGAGTTTGTCTACAATTTCGGAGCCTGATAGGGGGTGGGAGTCTATTGTTCTTACATTTTTGGAGTTGGACTCGAAGGCAATCGCTTCTATAAGGACTTTTTGGCTTCAGAGTCTGAGGACTCTCATTCCGTCCCGGCACTCCGTACACCTCTTATATGACACTGAACGTCATCGTTTGAGCTACATTTGAGCTAGAATTTCAAATTTTTATTTTCCAGATCATTTGTAACCTAACTACAATAGGTAAGTAATCAAATTTAAATGTTGAGAACGACTAAATATGATAACGATAAAAAAACTTCGAACTGCGATTTTATGTGAATATTGTGGCCCAAGCTGAATATAAGAACACCGTCATTTAGTAATCGAATTAGATTGAAATTAGATTATTACGGTTCTAATTATATTATCTTGCTTATAAATTATTAGAGATTAAATGCTTTTACTCTTACATCATATATTACATTTATGTAATCAGTATATATGTAATGAACTACTCCTACCTATATATGCTAACTCGTGAATGTGAGATCGAAAATAATATTAATGACTAATTATGCACAGCTCACCTCAATTAGCTAATCAAATTTGAACAATACATTTGTGATTCCTTAGTTGATGGCATTTGGTCAAATTGGATGAATTCAACAAATGGCTGTAGCACTACATGCGGCTTTGGATTCAAGACTCAGACAAGATCATGTTTGATGCCAGAATGCAATGGAGGAATCTGTACAGGAACTGGTGAAAAATCAGTCAGTTGTAATGACGGTGATTGCCCAGCAGGTATGTTTAAGAAAAAATTGACACTATTTTTTATTCAAAACAGTTACAAATCTGCGTCCAGTTGTATAAATTAATTGGTAACAGTTAAAACTTCGGTTTTGTGCTATATTATTAAATTGTATGTCTTGGTGGACCTTTTTGTGGTGGCTATTTCATTGAACCTCGGTCCACAGGGTTTGAGGTTCAAGCCCTGACAGAAACACTATCGGTTGGGGTCAGGATGGTATCTGGCAATTAAACTAGCACACACTTCAAAAATATTTACAAGCTTACCCTCTTTCGTTAAAAATGATAAATGCAATAAACATATTGGCGATCTTTTGTATGAGGTGGATCCAGGATAAAATTGACTTATTATGAGGGTCAATGTCTCTCCACAACTATAAGGTCCAGACGCATGCTTCATTCAGATCTGAACCAAACTTCAGATCTGATCATATCTGATCTACAGTTTAAAATATCGAGACAATTTAAAGGGTATAAAAATAAAATATATCCCTACCTGTGTGATTATCAACTTTAATACCACTGGAGTAAAAAAGTTGTGTGTCATGTAATGTTTTTGCATTGATTTTACAGACTATATACATATTACTCAACTGTTGTATCACAAGTTATGATTTGATATGATAAAATATGATTCATACCATAGTCTACGGTGGCCCACATAGCTCACTGCAAAACTTCAAAAAACTGCCGTGGAAGAAAGTAAGTTTTGCCGTGAGAAGGTAAGTTTGTCAAGAGAAAGTAAGTTTTGCCGTGACAAAGTAAGTTTTTCCGTGAATAAGTATGTATTGCCATGGAGAAAGTATGTTTTGCCGTGAGAATGTAAGTTTTTCCGTGGAGAAAGAAAGTTTTGCCGTGAGAAAGTAAGTTTTGCCGTGAGCCATGTGGGCCACCGTAATACTCACATGTTTTTTTCATTTCAATTTAAAGCCACACTTCCTCCATCACAAACAACAACAGCGATAGCAACAACAACAGCAATAGCAACAACAACAGCTATAGCAACAACAACAGCAACAACAACGGAACGTGAGTATGCATGCACAGGAAAATCCATGTGCTTAAAGACCATAAAATGACCAGCAGCCTTTGTATATTTTTGTCTTTGAAATCTGGACCCAGATTTCAATCACTCGTTTTCATGATACACGGCCCGCCTTTGTGTCTCCTTTGCACACACACGCGATTTTGCAAAACATTTCGTAAAACGAGCATAGAAGCATTCTGCCAAGTTATTTATCAACGAACTGGTTTGGAAAGTTACAAGAGCAATAGAGGTGGACGTCGTAAGGGCTTTCGACGCTTGAATAAATGTGTCCCACAAAAATCAATTCACTTACTACTAGCGTCATACGAATTGAGGAAGGATGACAGAGTTGAAAGCTACAACTGAACTCGACTGATTCAAAATTTCATGTTGGTGTTTACTTGATATAAGAATATTAAGGATTGAAAGAACAGGAAGAGATTTGTTAGCATTCAAAATCGAAATTTATCGCCGAAACAAAATGAAATTATAGCACCAGGTGAATTCGATTTTTAATACGGATACTTTGATCATTGACTCAAAATTATATTTGTAAACACGTTACACGTCTAAAAATAGTTAGTTACATACCTATGTATGTTTCACATTGCATTGTTTTTCTGCAGTATTTATGCATGTAAATTGTAAAATTTAGAATCACATGAATTTATTTAGTGTTGATTTGAAAGTACATTTTATCCAAGTTGTTTTGATTTGCGTCAAACTTCTCAGACAGATAATTGGACTGTGTGACTCCCAGTCCGCTATTTATTTTTGAGCCGTATACATTTGTTGGATATCTATAGCCATAAACTTTGCGTTTCGAAAAGTAAGAATTGAGATTTATCCAAAACTGAAATTGATAAACCAGACTATTTTATGTCTTGTCTTTCCGTAGCAACAGCCACGAGGACAATCCTCTGACGTGAGCGCTGACGTCACTTTCCAGAGGATTAGCCTCGTTTCTTGTAATCAAAACAACAAAACAAAGCAAAGGCTGCTGGTCATTCGAAACTCTTTAAATCAAGAAAAAAAATTCTTGAAATAAGTGAAATTTTGCTTGAAATAAGAAAAAATGTACTTCTCCACATAGGAAGCAAATATTCCTACCCTAGAACAAATTTGCTTGTTATATTTTCTTATTTTAAGCACAAATTTATTTGACATATTATTCTCTTTTCCAGTATAAATTTCTTGAAATGAGCAAATTTTTGCTTAAAACAAGACCCTTTTTGCTATCATTTCTTACGATAGTGTGCAGTCAGAATTATTGGATTCTTGAAATAAGCATATATATTCTTGAAATAAGCATACATTTTCTTGAAATAAGCATATATTTTCGTAAAATAAGCATATATTTTCTTGAATTAAGATAAAATTTGCTAGCGCATCTGGAACTACAGATCAATTAAATATTCTCATCCGATTCTTGAAACAAGAACATATTTTCTTGAAGTAAGGCATTTTTTGCTAATTCTTCTGCAATTACAGATCAAATAATGTTACAAGATTCTTGAAACAAGAACATATTTTCTTGCATTAAGATATTTTTACGATTGCTTATGAAAATTTTGCACATATAGTCTAATCAGAATATTGTCTATACAATGTTGATCATCACATTAAAGCACAATATTAATTTTAAATTAGATGAAACATTTAATTTAAATCAATTACGATATATAATAAAGTGACACTGAAACCCTGTACGAGGGCCAGTGCAACAATTCAATCTTAACAGAGTAACAGTTTGGATTTATCAGCTGGTCATTGAAAAAAGATCAGTCCATTATAATAATACCCAAACGTCAACAATAATTCCAGAATACAACTGCATGTATAGATAATTGTAAAATAACAGCAAATACAAATTTTCCGTGAATAAGTATGTTTTGCCGTGGAGAAAGTATGTTTTGCCGTGAGAATGTAAGTTTTTCCGTGGAGAAAGAAAGTTTTGCCGTGAGAAAGTAAGTTTTGCCGTGAGCCATGTGGGCCACCGTAATACTCACATGTTTTTTTCATTTCAATTTAAAGCCACATTTCCTCCATCACAAACAACAACAGCGATAGCAACAACAACAACTATAGCAACAACAACAGCGATAGAAACAACAACAGCAACAACAACGGAACGTGAGTATGCAATTACAATATTTATGGAAGTATTTTTAGATTGGAAAGTAAACACCACAAAAATTAGGGTAAACTCTATAGAGACAATCTCATTCCCATGAATGCCACTAATGCAATGCCTGGCTGAGCGGTAGATGATAAACAAATATCTTTTTACATGTAATATACTGTAATTATAATAAATCCTAAGAGAGTAATATATTTTCCGTACCCTATCAACAGTTCCGTAATAACAGATTTTGGTTGCAATTTATCCTTTGAATTTTCATTATTTTTTCAAAAATATCGAAGTTATAATGGAGATTGTATTCTTTTAATGAAAGATATTCACGTTGGTAAATTTCACCCAACATTTGAAACATCAATGTCTCGCATGTGCTACCATAATTTTCCTCCGTTATTTTTCCTAGCAAATAATTGCTCTATCAGATGTTTCCGAATACTGCGATGTTTGTGTTGATCAAAACACATGATTGCATAATAAATATTCTCTGCTGTACATATAATAGCTTCAACTTTTAAATTGCCGTTTTTTATCGTTAGGAAACTGCGTAGATGTTATTCTGGAGTATGTTTTTGGAACTGACAACAGTGACGAGTCAATTAAATTTGACTGTTCTTCTACTTCTAATGGATTCATTGAAGTTTCAATAATGCACAACATATTACATCGTCAAAAATATGAAGAGAATCCAAACAAACCATACGAGGTAAATTTCGACTATTCAATGACTGACGCTCAGATAGAAGTCTTGAAATCAAAGAGTACACGGTGCTACCAATCTCTTGAGTTAGAATGCTATGACAGTGTGGTTAAGGATTACAAAGGATATTGGTTTGGTATTGATGGTGTCAAAAAGGGATATTATCCAGTTGGAAGTGATACAGTATCTTCTTGCTATTGTAACGGACAGTCAACAGGAACGGACAATTGCTGCTGTGACCTTACAGAAGATGATGAGGACTGCAAATGCGATAATGCTGGGACTGTGTTGAGAGAACAAAGCGGATTTTTCTCTGACATGAATATGCTGCCTATCAAACATATGGTATTTGAAGAAGTTGAAGAAGACAAGAAGTATGGATACCACACATTAGGACCATTAATCTGCAAGCTTGATATATAAGTGACATGACATTTTGGAGTATGTATTCTGGTTCTGAAACTATGTATCTACACTACTTGTTGTTGTTTTCAATGAAATAGTTAAGAATCTGATTATGGATGAGGACAAGAATTATGTAATCTTAGTTGTATTTCTTTTATTAAATTGCATGGGTAATGGGTATACACTACAGAATTATTATCACAATTTTTATTAGTATCAGCATTATTAGTAATTGGAATTGACATTGGGGGTGCACTGACATTAAAAATATCATAATAGTAGAATTGTTTATGAGAATTTATCTCACATCTAAACATAAAATTTATTGACTTGATACTTGCCTGATGATGGTTTAAGACAATTGAAATCACAAGTAGCACTGGTGTGCTTTGTGTGTGTAGATGTTTATATCTTCGCAGATAACTCATCAATCAACTCTGAAAGGATTCTTGAGATTAAATTCGTAGGCTATTCCTAAGCGTATTCTCCTAGAATCGTTTTCCAATTAATCTTAGCATAGTCGTTTTTTACCCAACAAGCGACCGTTGTAAACATGGTATATAACAGGACTTGAAAATGATCTAGAATCATTTTCTAACTCTCAAAGAAAATCTCAAGTCCCAGGTCTCAAGTAAAAGTTATTAAAAATGCATATCAGAAATAGTCCAAGATGTTTTGTCAATATTTATGTAGATCATATAGAACACACAAACGTGTTAATTCTGTTTCAGCTGTTCATTTACTGCAAAATCTGCCTCGAGTTTTTAAATAAAATGACAAATAAAAATGTTATTCAAAGTTTGCAATAATTTTACATTACTTTTCAATAAGGGTTCCAACATAGTAGATGTAATCGAACTCAATTATTATGCCTTATATCAATGCTCCAGCTTGCTAAATATCCTTACATTTAAAACCGATTTCTAATTTCCATTCTCCATTCAAAGCCTCATATTTATGCATCGCTTAGATCATACCACGTTTAATTTCTTATCCAACATCAAAGGGGGCAGGGTAATACTGAAGTGATTTCAACTTTAAAGAGGGGAGTTCGCTTCAACATCAGCTGTTTTTTGTGAATAAATTGAGAACAAGACAACAACGTAACACATATTTCATTTGCTATCTTGACTATCTGTCATTTAGTCTCTCATTTTCAGCGTGTAGCCTCTTTCTTTGAATCAAATGAGTCATCAAAGTACCCTTTGAATACTATCTACTTCATAACTCAACCAATTTTTCAGTTATACATTTGCATATATTGATTAAGTAAGATAGGATGGGCAAAAACATTTCCGATACTAGAAATTGGAACAATGACAACTAAAGGTTCTGAATCTCACATTTGAATTATGCAAACATATCCATGTAATTCAAAAATCAAAACACCAATGGAATTTTCTTGAAATACAAATATAACCAACATTTAAACATCATCTATAAAATAACTAAATATCTTACATATGCTGAAAACTATACTGGATTCTCAGTAAGTCAAAAGTCAATGTAGTATACATTCTATAAGAATTATATTCATTCTAAGATTTACATAAACCACATGATTGTGGGCAATAGGTTCTCATTAACTTATGATATTGTTTACAATATCCAGCTTCCGTCCATGATTGACAAAATTCACCTTCACGATCATCAATATCTTCACAATACTCTGTAAAATGAAAATAATTTTATGTTACTTCCATGGATCTATTATCACAATGCAGTCGATCAAGCTACAAGAAGAAGGTCAACTCAGACTTGACTTTATTTAAAACCTCATCAATAAGTGATGCATCTTCTGATGGCATTTGGCAAATGGTCCATAGGCAATGGCTGATGCGCATCTGCAGTATCATAAAGGGTATTTAAAATCACTTCTGAAAAACAAATCACTGCTTTTATCTTAGTGGAAAAAACTCTCCTGTAGACATTTTTAAATGTTCCTAATTCCTATACTCTATACAGAAGACTATGTTTACTTTTGAGGACTATGATTAGCCTGAGACTATATTATCGGTATGCGTATCGGCGTATGGTTTCATGCCATTGATCAATTTTCATTATTTTGAAATATTTAGCAACTGTCTTGTTCTGTTCACACATTTCATTAACAAATCACAACAGACTATACCAAAAAAGTGTAAAGGAATGGGAAAACAAATACGCTAAATCCACCGCTATAGCGCATCATTATATTATATATTATAATACAAACATTTGAATTTTGCGAAGAAAAAGTCACTCTAATACTCTTGCTGCTCACTTTAAAGTTACCTTAGTAAACGTAATGGAAAAAGACATATATTTCTAGGTATATCATGGTTTAACTGAAAAGATTGTATAGCAGTTGAACAGTTACTGCAATGCGCTGTAGGATTTTTTTCAACTGAGATAGACACGGGATCAAGATACGGGATTTCAGAGATTTCAAACAACAAAAACATCTGACTCTTACCATCAACACATGGTAATTTCTCCGTCGGATCATTCACTGGACATCTTCCCTCATTGAATGATATATCATCAATTGCAATATCTCCTTGATAATCTGATCCTCTGATACCTTCAAATATCACCTGATGGATGCGATTTGAATAAAACTGTACCTTGCCATATTTCCAACCTAGACCTTGATCACCTGATTTTGTAATTAGTACACGCGGCTGATCAATTCCAAATTCCTTCAACAACACATTGAATGTGCCCATATGACTACTGTTTGCTGCATGCATGTTATAATAGAAACTCAGGCACGTTACACGAGTTGGACGAAACACGCGACTTGAGATCCTAGCAGTGTCATTCTGTTGACGAGGAAGTGATGCTTCGATGTACATATAGACTCCTGAATAAAATAAGCGATATACATAATGAGACTTATGCTGGATAGTGAAAATTGTCATTAGACAATTGGAAAATCAATTCATGCATGGCAAGGCAAACCTAGCAGTCTGTCTATGTAGCCTTGTACAAGTTCAAATTGTCGTGACAAGAGGGGCTTGCAGTTGTTGTGTGAGTAGATCAGATAACCGCGTAGATTATATTCAATAATTACACCCAAACCGAGTGGACAAACACAATGAACCTTATTATCATTGAACTTCTTTTCGGCGGCGCATTTTTCATATATCTATTCACCTCTTGGGCCCTTATAGGCCTTTTGCTAGACAAGTTTTCATTTGTTACAACATAAAAGGCGATAAACCGCTGATAAATTACGGTTAAAAAACGCAAAGTTACGTAATATTAAATAAAGTATTTTGAAAATAAATTACGAAATTTTGTTTTCTTTCTATTCCATTGTATTGAAGAATCCTTCTATCATGCCAAGGTCTACTTACAGTGCTTCGATAGAAGTGTTTTCTTTTTAAAAGTTTTACTATTACCGCACGTTATTTCTAGAGGGAGCTAAGCCACATCTATGGGAAGCCGAAGGCTGACTGGCCCAGAACGCATGTAGCAAGCTGAAGGCTTGTATATAATAGTCCTCGTTTTGCACTTTGTATTTCAAAATAAATGATTTCTTACCCATTCTTCCAGTTGTGTGGTCAGCATCAGGACCTGTGTTTCCACTTGGAGATGGGCCTACTTTCTGTACCCAATCAAAGTCGTCATCCTTATTATTTGAAAAATGGCAAAGACCATGCTCAAAATTACAACCCTGATGTCCTGATAACAACATAAAATAGTATCATCAATTTGAATACTTGTGTATTTTCTATTAGTTTGATGAGGAGATTTTAATGGCATTCCGTTTCGCGATAGAAATATCTTGAAATCTATAACAAGGAGAATTGGCTGCTAAATAGACAGCTTAACAATGTTACATATATATTAAGGTTATTGGAAAATTGTTTCTTTAGAAAGAGTTCCCAGTGGATCCCTAAAAACAGACTTCCTGCGCTTTGAAAGAGCAAAAATGTACACTAATTGAACCTTAACCCAGCTACAGAAAACTTCTCCCCTTTCTGAATAATTCATTATTAAATGCTTACACTAGCATGTGCACGGTGAAGAACTTTCATGTTTGTCAATCAACAAACTAACTAGAATTGACTACAACTTATTGACTTCCTGCACATATATCCTGAAGTCATGATGTACAGCTTTCGATACTCTGGGAATCTCTGAAAATCAATACTCTATCAAAAGGTAGGGCTTGGTTAAACAACGATTTTTTAAACATAAACTGTAATCCTGCTATCTCGAAATTGCATAAGGCTAATGCTATGAATAGAAATCATATTTTCAATCTTTATCATGAATTACGTTTTCTTAGCATACCTTTAAGGACATGAGGTTTATCTATTTTATTGTGCCTTGTTGTTCTTCCTGTATAATGATAAATAATTTAATATTATTATAATAGATATTACATTTGTTAACAACATCTCGTCATCAGCTGGATTCAAATTGCAATACAAGTTAAATATATTATTTTACCTGGCAAAAACCCATCCTCGTCAATTGATTTACAATCAACCACGTTGGTATTAACTGAGATTTATATAATACGATAGCCACAATGACTACCATTACCTTTACATGAGTTTATTGGTTGGAAGTACAAGGTGATGCCTGGTGAACACATAAGGCACTAAAATGATCTCGGGTGAGTCCATTTACTTGGCTATTTGGAGCGAGTGATTTGAATAGTTTAATGTGTGGATGCTTTTCCTAACGCCCAACAAACCAATAGTGCTTTCACCAGGAATTGAGCCTAAGACCCTTCGGGGCGAGGATCAATGCCCTAAGCACTACACTAATAAGGTCCCATCGAGGTGGACCTATATATGTATGTATAGGAAATCGTCAATGAATCTCCTTACCTTGACATTTGTATAATTGACTAGCTTGGAAAGCATCAATTTCAGATAAGCCAACATCTTGTCCCATTTGGAATATTCCAGGTAATTTTGGCTCCATTGTAACAGTACCATTTCCAAATGAATAACGAGAATATTGCATAACAGATAGATAATCATATGGTGTATCAAAACTATCGATGTATGAACGGTTGTATTTGTTGAAATTGTATGTCTCATCTGAATGTGAATATCCAAAATAATATATTTAGTTACTATATTTTGATTGGGTCAACGCATTGCGACTCTTACTTCCCTAGTATATCATGTAGGGTAGTATAGAGAATATATGTTTTGTTTGGTTACAACGATTGTCTATATAATATAAAGTAAGAATCCTGCAAGCTAATTGGTTGATTCACATTTGATTATTATAGCATAAACAATGTTCAGCAACCCTTCCATCGGAAAATGATGAGCATACTTTGTCACATACTTGGAGCTGAAGAAGGATAGGAAATTACAACATCTTACTAAACAAATAGCAATTACTATAAGCAAATGTTATTTATCTAAGAAAGAATAACAACATGAATATTTAATTTCTTTCGGATAACATTGAATTAAAATGAAACATTGAATCGTTATATTCAAAAATCAAACAACCTTTTCTCAAGCGAAATTAATTTCATAATGTTAAAGATTTGCTTCACCAACATTTATCGTGAGGTAAATATGTTCAATACAAACAAACACACATGTTGTGTGTAGGAATTTCACAACAAGTGTTCAGACTATTGTTTTAATTCATAGAAATGAGAATCAATTAACAAAGAATATTGTATACGTACTTGGATTGATATTTTCCCATTTAATTTCAAGATAATCATCTCTATCGGTTCGACTTTGCTCGTGATAGAATCCCATTGCATGTCCTGAAATTTGATCCATAAACCAATTCAATTCTACGCATGTTTATAATAATACTTCATACAATAGAATGTGATCATATAAAATACATAAACAGTATATCTTTATTGTAACAGTTACTCATTCCGCAATTTTGTAATTAGATATGAGGTGAACTAGATAAGCTAGGAGTTAAGATCTTATCATGCTAGCTCGTAAATTGCAATTGTTTCTGTACTGTTTTGTACTAGCAAGCTTTATGTCGTTGTCAGTCCTATCTAAGTGGATGAATCCCGAACTATGCGAGAATGAAACATTCCATATAAACGACCCGAGATCCGTGGATGATAGTAAAAGCCCTAGCAACTGCTCTATTGCAACATCGTGGACAAACCACAAATGCCTCCACGTGATCGCTCTATATATTACAGAACGGTTCATCGCTGACACCATATCATAATGCCACTGGTAATTCAATGGCAGAATGAGCACACAGTGCGCAGGATACCGGAGTTCGATTCTTCGTCGGTACACAGATGATCTTTGTATGTCTGTAAACTCCTCATGTCCCTCAATTGAACAAACATTTGAAAACGGCTGTTTTCAGTTTGGTATAAGCCTGGATCAGCCGTACCATCGATATTGCGTCAACACAAAAGTTAATTGCTCTGTATTTTTAGGGGTGCCATACCACATTTTATTGTTTGCTTCTAAAGTACGGCGTATAACCTAGGCCGCAATCACAGTTATATACATGGTTTGGCACAATTAAAACATTTCTTAACAATTATCGTAAAGTATAGCTTTATTCGATCAGAAGAGTTTCCAATTTTATATAATGTTATATAAGGTATAACAACCGTTTCAGAAATCAATACTTAGTAAACATAACTTTTAAAACACTTCTGGGATGGAGGAGTCATGACGGCAGTAAGGCTAACATGGGGGTGAGATATATCCAATACCTACAAATAAATTAATTCAAACAAAGTGTTCCCTCCAAGTCTATTAGCATTGTATAGTTTTATTGACTCAGGTATATAGCTAAATTTCTATCTTGATAGTTGTTCAACAAAGCTAAATAATTACTTACCGATTTCATGTACAGCTGTACCAACGCTTTCGCATCCTTCACCAATAGAAACTTCTTGTTTGCCACCTACTTTACCGATATAGGACCAACACCTATATAGTTATTAATATATTATATTAGAACATAACAAGGTTTTACTACGAATAATTCTTGCAATCTGATTGGTTGACGCCTATGAAGCTATCTCACGACATCAGAGCGGTAAAAACAAACAATGACAAAAACCTATAGAAATCATATTTTCAATTTAGCTGACCGCAGCTTTGAAAATTGAAATGCAACACACGAAGGGGTACTCTCGTCTAAGCTTTGGTGACACCATAAGTATAGGGGAATTAGGGAATTACATAGTTAAAAAGGGTTTGTAAAATTAACAAGTGCTCTTGAAAAGCGTACCAAACAGTCACAAATTCGGGGCTGGTTATGTTCTAAACCAAACAGTTCATGGAAAGTGTGAACTATTTGTTTATGACTTTTAGAAACGGAAATCAATTTGGGTAACATCCTTAATCCTTTCGGCAGCACTTTTTATAATCAAATTCAAGGTGTAATGTTGACCTTAGTAAGGCAAACATCATTTCGTGAAAAATGATCGTCTTATTTGCATTAGAATGGTTAGTAGAAAGATGAATGGATTTCTAGTGAACAGCGTCACATATGCATATGTATGCTTTTGGAAAAACTGATTGTGAAATTGGATGCAACTGAATATTCCTGCTGAAATTATGATGCCATCATAAAATCGAGTAAGGTTTGAATCAGAAATTCAAAGTTAGTGTCTGCGGATTGTTTCTGGAAAAGTGTTCTTAATCATTTTTCTCTGATAGTGCAGTCTAGTGACTTCGATAATTTCTGGACGGAGATGAGCCATTTTCAGAAATCTAAGAGGTAGAACAGTAAATTTCCACAGCAGGCGAGAAAAGAGACGAATAAATTTCGTATTTTACTATCAAAATAAGTCATGGAAAAATCTAAATTTTCGAATACCTTCAAAATTGACACCGTAAAAATTTACAAGAAACAGTAGAAAGGCACATATTAAAAATGGCACGACCCCTTATAACCTGTATATGGTAGTGCCACACCCAGAGTTATCTCTAATATAAGCATGTATGGACTCATCCAATGGATATAATCTATGTTATACTGCTTGGTTATAACATACCCGTCCTCTTTGTAGAAATGCAAATAATCTTTTTCGTCAGTTCTTTGAATAAATTGAAGACACGTTTTTGTTTCCCAATCACGAAGACCTTGTGTAATAGCCCACGTAGCAGCTGGATTGGCAACTATAGAAATCGATACAATCAAATAATTCAGTTAGAGATAAAATTGAAATGATCAAAAGGTTCAAAATCTAAAGAGCTTTTTCGGAAATTCCTGACATGAAAAGACAATATTTGGGAAATTGAATATTTTATGCAAAATCTTGCATCAAAAAGTTCAAAATAAAGTGATCCTGGTCATTTTTCTGAAGCCATTTCCAAGTCAAAATATAAGTTCAAAATTTCTCAGTATAGCAAATATGTTTACACACAAAGCGCACAGTTTTTAATACTAAGGAACATTAATGATTTATATTCTTTTTGCAACTTCCTTACTCTGCTCTATAGTATTCCTTATTTTTAATATTCCTTTTTTGTTACGTTGTTTGTAAATATTTTTGTTTATGATTTGGATTTCCCACCAAAACCTTATATTATCACACGTGACTGATGACGAATTGAAAATCACATACTCTCAAGCTCTATAAAACTTACCGATATCATCTGATAGCGTATACGGTACTAATTTTTCTGGTAGCCATATCCACGATCTATCAGCAATTGAACCTCGTCCTATCTTTCGATTAGCAAGAGATATATCTCTGCCTGTCAATGCTAATAATCTTTGAGTCGGTGTTAATTTCATGTCAGACTCAAATAAATCTTTGTTATTGTTATCTAAGGAAATAAAAGAGAAGATAGAGTTAATACACCATCCGCAATGGAATGAAATATCAATGCAGCAATTTGATTTTAAAATTATATCTAATTTCCGTATTTCCCAGGCTTACTTTAATTGAATAATTACATTTGTTGCTTTTGAATGTCAATAATAATATTTCATTTGCATTGTTCGTGTGTATATGTATATATATATATATATATATATATATATATATATATATTAGATATTATCTAATAGCAAAAAATAGTGCTCGATATCATTTGACAGAGCTAAATATAATAAAAGGAGTCAAAGACTACACATTCATAATTGTTACAATTGTTATAATAATATTGTTATAATTGTTACATAATGGATATATATATATATATATATAATTATTAGATATTATCTAATAGCAAAAATAGTCGGAATATATTTATATCATACTGTATATCATTCCTCATTCTGCATTTCAATTTACTACGAACTATCAAATTTCGACAAACTATGTTCGGATATCAGTAACTTTTGCCTGAAATCTTGCATTCGATAGATGCACTTAGAGCTCAGGAGAATGAATTATTTGATTTTACTTCGATATCCTTTGAAGAGTATAAACTGGCAATTTTGATTTGGGTGTACAAGCCCACAAATGCCCGTATTACAAAATGATAATACTTAGATGTTTATACATATACAAGTCTAATTACAATATCATTTTAGCACAAAATAAAAAAGACTAATTTTGAAATTTCAAGAAATTTTGCAAACACCAGATTTCTTATAGCAAAGAACTAATTTATCTGTTTTGGCGTCAAATTATAGTAATATTATATTGGAAAAAGACAAAAATGAAGCATTACTAAGCATAAATGATTTATTTCATATACAAACAATAAGTATAATACTTACTTTCCCAAGGGTACGAATGAACCATTCCTATAAATAGGAAACATAATGTAATAAACTGTATCATTATTTATAATAATTATCACACTGAAATTGACTGGATATAGTCCTACTTATCCAAGATTAAATCAATCATGCAATGGAGGAGTCGAGCAATTTATAGCATTTTATTTATTGATACAGCTTACCTAAATTTGGTATAACTATTTATACAGATGCCTATGGGTTAATGTTTTGAAACGATTGATGTCATCTGGAGGTTTCTAGCTCATGTAAAATTTATACAATACATATTAAATAAATCTTTGCATGAATATTTACAGTATGGGCAATCAAATCTAAGAAAAACAAACCTATTAATTACAATTTAATTATTCCAATGGAGATGTCATAGAAAGTGCGTATTTAATATAAAGACCGTCCAAAAAGATATATGATTTAAATTAACTATTGAAATTAATGTTTGGGAGTAGAAGGGTATTGTGTAATGTCGTTTGAGATCAAAGAAACCGCTGTGTTTCGATGAAACTATTTATCAAAATATCTTGCGAAACTTTCCTCCGCAACCTTGTCATACCACAAGCAATATTATCATCATCATTGTCCCACGGAAGTTTAAAAACATATTTACAGAGAGCCAATATAATAATACATATAATAGTTACAAGTATGGTTGATTACAAAGTAATAAAAAGTAATAATATAAAGTTGCAAGTTCAAAGTTTAAGGTTTAAAGTTACATTGTTTTCCAGCGCTTTGCTCAAATTTCACGAGCCTGGGTTTGATAGAACGATAATGGCCTCCGTTAAATCATGTGACTGGCATCTGTCCAATGAGAGCTCAGAGCAGCACATGAAAGAATGTCCCAAACCCTTGTAAAGTAGATGGTTCTGGATACAGCTGCATATAATATTATTAGCAATATAAATTGAATTACCCTCAACAACGCTGTGCAATAACGGCTTCTCCAATGTGTGATAATAGCTTACCCTTCATGGCCTGCAGCAAACAGTTTTCAGAATTGTCAAAACTTTCTGAAAATTAAAAAAAATAGTTTTTAAAAAAATAATCAAAATAACTATAAAACTCCCAGAAGTGGCAGCAGGATTTATTTGACAAAATGGTTATGATAAATGATTATTATTTTGCAATGCAAATTATGATGAACAAGAAACACGTGAGAGATAACAAATATCGTAAGGCACAAACACTATCATTACATTCTGTGGCATTCGGTACATGCATAGTTAAACACAGTTACAATACTCAAACTTCAGTAAAACAGCTAAAAATTGTCCAGTCAATATCGAATTATTGAAACATTGAAACCCACCACAAATTGCAACAAGATATATTTTATACCAACAAACCCAGAAGATTTATATGTAAAAAGAGAAAATTCATATTTTCGTATTTCCCGCGTAATTTAAGGCGATACATCAACATTAATCTCTTTCTAAATCTGAGCCTCGTTTTTGTTTGCCACGTCCATTCGGGTGACATCTTGAAAAATATTATTCTGGTTTTAACGATTTACGATTTAAAAAAAGAATTTATTTCATTGAAGAGAACCCCAAAGATCAGAGATGGTGAGTTATTTTATAGTATCATATTTTTGTGATAATTTAAATCATGTAAAATAAAGTATGAAATTTCACTTCAAATTTCGATAGGGCCCTAATGAAATTTAAAAATAGCGGAACGGTAAATCTCGGAAAAGAAGACAACATTCTTCAGAGTTCTGTGAGCATATTTGTTGTTTATACTGTCAGGTTTCATAGCTTCAACTGCTTTCTATCAAATTTAGTTTGCGTAAGCAAAATGATTTTTAATTTTATGCTATAATAATGATATATTTCGATCTAATTTGTACTTATTTTCTTTGTTTACAGCCACTCCGACTTGACATAAAGGTTGGTATATAAGCAAATCAAAATCACTTTCGGTAGATTGTATTCTGCGGGCCTAACCTAGAATCTTTATCTGAACAAGATTCCAGGACATATCTTTATTTTTGACGTTGCAGTTTCATACAATAGCTGTTTAAAGGCTATGCATAATTGTGCAGACCTTCCAACTTGAGAATTGAAAAAACAATGAAATTCTGCATTCTGACTTGGAAGGTCTGATTGTGAATCGTAGATATCTATTGTCTTGTTGTTACATAGGTCTTTAACTGTAAACTGCGTCAACATGCTGATGTTATATCGTTTTCATACGTTGAAGATTTTAAATAGCTTGCAAAATTATTAGCCTATTAACCACCAATAATTTCGAACATTTCAAATTTCAGCTCTCCGCAAAAAATAATCATCACAGTAGGGCATATAGAGACAAGAAGTGATGGGAATAGGATACACTGCACGACACATACTTTCCATCCACCGTATAAGATAATGACATTGGCAGGGCCACTCTTACACATTCTGGGCATTTTAGACACTTTTCGGCAAATGGCCTTTTTCCTGCTTACTATTAGTGTTTAGCCTACATAGGCAAGTTGTGAAAGGTAATAATATTAAGATATTATAATAAAACCAAGATAGTCTAGCTCAGATTTGTGCTTGAGAGAGTTTCAATCAAGCAATAATATTATCTTAGCTTTATGAAAATCAACCAAATAAAATGTTTTCAACATCCTCAAATATTGAATAATTCAAATTTAAAAACAGCATCTTTGTCCGAAATCAATAACATCCTCACAAGTCTATGTTTGTTGACCCAATATCGATCATTTCCAAACATTTTGATCGCTTCTAACACGGCAGAATGTTTGAGAATTGGCCTTCGAAACTATTTTAAGGTCATATCGTTTTGATGCGAAAAATTTCTGGGTGTCAGATTATCAAAGACACTAACTTAGTTTCTCTTGTCTGTGCTATGCACGACAAAACTCATTTATTGATTTTTATGAAATTTATATATTCTACTTGTTTCTTTCAGCGTAAGCTTTCTGCACGATCTGACCGTGTTAAATGTGTTGATGTTCATCCAACCGAACCATGGATGCTTGCGAGTTTATATAATGGAAATATTCATGTTTGGAACCATGAAACTCAAACGCTTATCAAATCGTTTGAGGTCACAGATTTACCAGGTAACTTAGGATACGTTTACACGACAAGTGGATTTAAGAAACCCGGGTGATTTTTAGTCTGGATCGCCCTCGCATCTAGACGTAAACAGGAAACCTGAGAGGAAATTAGTCCGCTTAGTGATTCTATCAGGACTTTTGAAAGTAGGTAAGGATAGGAAACCCGGGTTTGTTAAACCAGACTTTGCAAAACTAGGGTCTTTCTGTCGTCTAAACGCAAATTTATGGAAAACCCCGGTTTTCAAAAGTCCACTTTCACTTTGCGGCGGTACGGCCTATAAATATTGGCAACCACTAGGCCCTGTTTTAGGATGAAATCGTGAATAACATACATTTATAATATATTATTTACAAAAGCAGTGTCAATTCACGTGGAATTTAATTACATATGAATGAAAAAAGTCACTCTGAATGATTTAAATAAAAAAAACATATCGATCTGAAGCTATAGAATCAAAGAAGTATAAAAGTCCAATTTCAACGAAAAACCGATAAGAAATACTGCAGAGTTACAGCGTTTTATTTAGACAAAATAGTGAAATCTAGCCTTGTGTAAACTGATACCCTATCTGAACTTTTTGAAAGTGGACTTTTAAAAGGCTTTTGAAAACGCGGGATTTTGCTCTCGTGTAAACGTAGCCTTGGGCTATATTAAATATTCATGTGCTGATCCCATTATGCTTATTTAGTAACCAGAAAGAAAAATTGAATTTCATGGCCCGATAATATATTTACTTCCAGAATTCAAAGTTTTGTTTCTAGATTTTTTTCCGGGGATAGCATCATACAGTCAAACGTGTTATAACGGTCACCTCTATACAGTGGCCACACCTGGCTATAGTGGTCACGTTTGCAATGTCTAAAATAGTATTTTCTATTGAATCAAACCTGTATATAAAGGCCACCTGTCTATAGTGGTCAATTTATCTACCTCTTGTAGCTGGCCGTTATATACAGGTTTCACTGTACATACAATTTTAATTATACATCCGAAGTTATTCCCCTGCGAAAAACAGCTCAGTAGTTTGTGGCAAATGTTATGAAAAAAGTTCTATCCAATAGGCGATATATACACTTTCAAACCAGGATTAACCCACCAAACATTTTAACATCAATCTCTGTTTACTATTTGTTCTGAATTGTTGTGCTAATTTATCAACATATTTATTTCAGTTCGTGCTGGTAAATTTGTTGCAAGAAAGTGCTGGATTGTTACTGGATCAGTAAGTGAATAGAATTGCTCTTTTCGTTTCATACGTTAGATGTCATCATCATCATCATCATCATCATTACCATCATCATTGTAATAAATCAAAACAAACAAACAAACCTCATTGTTTATTCAAAAAACTTTGAAGTTACAGATAACTGTTTTCAAAGGACTGGTAATCACCGTTGTGCAACAAAGCATAAAGGGACAAACATGACCGATGGGCTTTACATGCTTAGAGTCAAGTGCGTGTTTGTTGTTTGTATTGTACCTGTGCCTGAAACCATGCTGAAACTTGAAATTTGAAAACATTGATCGTTGAATTTACTCTAAGCTTAATTCAAGTTAAGTTATTAGTTATTAGCAACCTCTAGTCAATGTTGCTTCTTTTGACAGCAAATATAGACCGAGCGCCACATATCTAAAACGGCAGGTTTCTCCGGGCAACTTGAAATTCACACAAAATGTTCATAAAAATACTTCCCCGTTTCTTGTTTTAGTCAAATTTTATTGTGGAGCTCACCAACGATGAATTTGTAAATCATTTCACGGTCAGAGCTCTCTTAATTCAATACATTTTGTGTTTTCGTCATGCCTTCTATGGATTCGCAAAATCAAGGGATAACAAAAGAATCACAGACCTTGAAGCTCACATTCAGCATTTTCTCAAAACGATAAGAAGGCTTTGACCGTGAAACAAGAAATATAAATTGGATTTTTGAAAGGTTCACAATAAAATTTAATTGAGACGAGAAATTGGGAATTGTTCAGCATATTTTTATGAACACTTTTATCTGATTTTCAAGTAGCCCGGAGAAACCTGCCGTTTTAGATCTGTGGTGCTCGGTCTATTAGCAACCTCTGGTCAATGTTGCTTCTTTAAGACAGCAAATATAATCATTTTAAAGAGCCAGCACTTGGGCCACTCATACTCATAACGTCCATGTTGTTTTTATAATTTGGCAAAGCCTTTGTTCAGGGTCCGACAAATGTAGGAAGCCTGGAATCCTAGATTCCGGAAGGTTAGAGCATTGAAACCTAAAAAACTCTGAAAAAATTAATATTTTTAATGATTTATTGGTCAAACATCAACAAAAAATTTCAGAAGAAAATGTTGAAAATGCCTCTAGGATTCCAGAAGGCTGAACCTTTTGTCGTATCCTGCCTTTGTTGGATTATAATGGTTACCGGTATTTGGATGTCATATAACTATTGTGGAAGATTTACTGAATAAAAAGTTGAAATATTATGGTGCTAGCATATTCATTATATCAAGTATTTTAACCGTGTCTGATTGTCTGTGGTGTATGGATAAATGGTTCTGATATGATTTGCCTGATATACTGAAAAAAAAGAAAATCATTATTTTACATATGTCATACATTAATAGGCTACGACAATAATTATTCGCTGTGAGTATTTGACGGCAGTCGCAGCCATTATGGATACCAACGCATGCGTATAATGAACGAACAGTAACTTACAAACATTTTGGAATATAAATTATGAAAATAAATTTAAAATTTGGATCGACCTAGACTCAAACCTGCGTAACCTGCACACTAGTCAGACTCAATCCGAGTGAGCTACGCCAACCTAAGAGAGCTTATGAAACAGAAATGAATTAATCTTGACCGCGTGGTTATCACGTGACTTGACCCTAACCCTAACCCTAAACGGGTGGATCACATGATTGGACCCTAAACCTAACCCTAATACTGGGACAAGTGAAACATGTGATCGAGTGAATGACGTAATTGGCTGTCGGCGCACACGCAGTTCAATCCATAATGGATGCGACTGCCGGTCAAATAGACACTTCGATAATTATTATCAGATTGACGGTGTCAATAGGATGCCATTAAATTAACTAATTATTAATTATTATTATTTCAGGATGATATGATGATCAGGGTTTTCAATTATAATACTTTGGAAAAGGTAAAGTTAATATTTTAAAATTCTGTTGCGTCTAGACATAGTCTGTTGACCAACTTTTCACATTGCAATCCTTATGGATCAATACCTTGGCATTGTAATATTATTTTGTGAAAATATTGTAGGCCTACTATTGTATAACACTGCTGAATTGATTTTGGAACAGTATTCAGACATGAGAATTTTCAGACGTTTGCTGGATTTCAATCTGTTTTGGCTATCTCAAGTAGTCCTGATTCGTGTACTGCTATGCGGCAATCTGGTTGTATTGCTTTGCTTGTTGATTTGATTCAATTTTTCGATTAAAATCCATTACAAATATCTAGATATCCATGATTGCTGACTGGTTTTGAAATTTTTCTGAGTATTGCAATCACATGCAAAGGCAGCCAATACAGGGATCTTAAAAAAAAAAAAATATCATGTAGTGAAATTTCAAATGTCATTGATTAGAGTTGAAAACAAAGGTAAATCATTATGTTGTGGTCTCAAGCCGCAAAATGAATACATTCATCTTATTTTTATCCAAAAAGTTACAGAACAGAAAAAATTGTCAAGCCACGTTCAAACCTTGTTTAAAGCAAGGTTTGGTGATTTGAATAATGCTGAAGTTTATTGGAAACTCAGAAAAGTATGCATAACCAAACATTTCGATTAATATTCAATTAATATTAGAATTAAATAATAATGAATCGTCAAATATTCGATTATCGTTTTGGCTGTCGATTTGCATCCCTAGTGAAAACTCATCATTATAGGCTAAAATATGACATAAACATTGATGCCATTGTTGAATTGCTATCAGAATTTACATGTGATCTTGATTGAATCTCTTGTTTGTGATATTAGGTTCATGGATTTGATGCTCATTCTGATTATTTGCGATCATTACAAGTTCATCCAACACAGCCTTACCTACTTTCCAGCAGTGGTATGATCATACTTTTATCATTTATAATAATGTAATAATGCTGTTACATATTTAATTGTATATAATTGCAATTGACAGTCACCTTGTAAACACATAAGCTTGTATATTTGAGGGACATCCAGTGAAACCTGTATATAACAGTCAGCTACTAGAGGTAGATAAATTGACCACTATAGACAGGTGGATTTTATATACGCGTTTGATTCAATAGGAAATACCATTTTAGACATTGCAAGAGTGACCACTATAGACAGGTGACCGCTATATAGAAGAGACCGTTATAACAGGTTTGACTGTAACACATTTTTAAAGGCAGATATACAAAGAACATGTGTTTACCAACAAGGAATCAAACCGTTGAACTACATGTGAGCTTTATTAGTATATTCAATATCGTTGAAAATAGTCATTGGAAACAGGGTGTCACAGTGGCTCTAGTCTTTCCAGAACTACACTGCCAGATTGAGAACCTTGTGAGATTAAATTTCAAATTTTTAATAATTCCGAATAAAAATGTCTAGAATTTAACTGATTTTAATAAAGTATGATTACCTGCATGAATTTCAAAACATTGAAAGTATAATAAATCAAACCATGTAAGAAATAAGAAAACGATATTGATAATTAACTTCCTTCTTTGCTGCCCTCCTTAAACCAGGTTCACAGGATCCCAAACGTTGTGACAGCACAATAACAAACGTTATGACAGTATATTAACAAACTTAGTGACAGCATGATAACAAAGGTTGTGACAGCATAATAACAAACATTATGACAGCATAATAACAAACATTGGGACAGCATAATAACAAACGTTATCACAGTATGATAACAAACGTAATGACAGCATGATAACAAACGTTGTGACAGCATAATAACAAATGTTGTGACAACATGATAACAAACGTTATGACAGTATGATAAAAAACACTGACTGCATGACAACAAACATTGTGACAGCATAATAACAAACGTTATGACAGCATAATAACAAACGTTATGACAGTAGGATAAAAACACTGTGACTGCATGATAAAAAACACTGTGACAGCATAATAACAAACGTTGTGACAGCATGATAACAAACGTTATGACAGCATGATAAAGAGACCATTAAACCATTTCTTCTGATTTCAGATGATATGACAGTCAGGCTTTGGGATTGGGAAAAGAAATGGCAGTGCATCCAGGTAATAATAATAATCATATAATAAGCAATGTTGAGCTGCTCTTGTAGAGCACATGTTCAGTTCATTTACCCACTTCATCGGGCTCCGACAAAAATCCAGCCTTCTGAAAGTTTGATATTGTTGTCATGAAGATATTCGTTTGTTCCTTTGGTACATAGGGCAAAATTCGGATAAAAATTTTAAGAAATACTTAGGATTGCGAAAGCCAAAACCTTTTCTTGGACCGTGGTCAGAAAAAAGAAAATATATTCAAGACGTTTTTCGCATATCTATTCATTGTGATAATGTAATAATAATTTGGTTATCATTTCCAGATCTTTGAAGGACATACTCATTACGTTATGCAAATCGTCATCAATCCAAAAGATAACAATCAGTTTGCAAGCGCTTCATTGGATAGAACTATCAAGGTATGCATTGACCATCACGGTAATCAATAGTATCTGTGGGTGTCTGCAAGAACGGTCGACATGAAAGTTTAATCTCCAATTTTCACGAAATTTAATGGCAATTCATGAACTTCTGATAGCGGGTCCTTAAAATCAGTAAGCATGAATTCACGTTTCCTTGCTACAATAATCAACTCTTAACAGACTATTCACTGGCATTTATACGCTGATCACATTGTGTTATATTATCATTTATAACTGATTGTTTTTCTTTAGGTTTGGCAACTCGGATCTTCAACTCCAAACTTTACGCTGGAAGGGCATGAACGAGTAAGTAAATTAACACTTATGAGACCAACCATTTTGATTCAAATGGTTATGAAAAAGGAAATGTGTCGAATAATTAATTCCACAGACGTGGTATGTTTGTATCGTAAAAAGGCACATTAACAAGTAATATTGTTTGCCGTATAAATCTTTGGGAAATATCGCATTTAAAGAAAAATATTGACTGGGATTGACCCTCAACATTTTTAGTCTGAAAATCGTTGAAACTTTGTCGTAAGCAAGTATTCATCCATTTTGACAACTTTCAATGTTTGTAATATCTCACCTAAAGAGGCACAATTTTTGTGTAAAAGTCGTGAGCGTTGCTTAATACTCTGAAAGTGTTTCACCATTGTAATAAATCAGAGTTCAAACTACAAATTAACTAACATTTATTTTATAACTCCTTTTCATACAGGGTATAATTTTATGTTGATTTGATTTGTTTTATATTTGACTGTTTCAACGTGTTTCCTCAGGGTGTTAATTGCATCGATTATTTCCATGGCGGCGAGAAACCTTACTTGATCTCTGGTGCTGATGATCGTCTTGTCAAAATATGGGATTACCAGGTATTGTATTTAATAAATATTATCAATAAGTTAAACTATGCAAGGTATGATCTATAGTAGTGTATGTGTTGACTTCTGGAATTATAGTAGCCTGTGTAAGAGAG
This sequence comes from Haliclystus octoradiatus, assembly GCA_916610825.1. Lineage (NCBI taxonomy): Eukaryota > Metazoa > Cnidaria > Staurozoa > Stauromedusae > Haliclystidae > Haliclystus > Haliclystus octoradiatus. The sequence goes on along the minus strand of OU744453.1, from coordinate 3,410,055 downwards.
CCGTAACGATAGGGTCTGTCAACTCATGTGTGATTTTCAGTCACAATCAGAGTTTGATAAAATGGGGGATTCTGGGACTGAGAGTCCTGGCAGGCTAGCACAAATTCATGAAGTAGGGGAAAAAATAGCTGTATTCGAGTTTTATAATCAGAAGAAACATATTTTGCTTTCTTTTCTTTGGAATATAAGTCAAAATGTGCATTTTTTATCATGCTTTTATGACCAATAGCCTCTAAAATGTTCAGCTGTGAAAACATTTACATGATGTAGTCACATGAAAAATCTTATAAAGCAAAATTTAGAATCCTGGAAGGGAAAGTATTTCATTGGACCCTGGTCACAATCAACTCATGTAGACAAATTTAATTCAGATAAAATTATAATAATATTAATGATAATATTACATTTTACAGTCAATGAATAACCGAGAGTCACCCCGTAAGCACAAGTGCTTGTTTGTTGGGGACATTAACAAATTTACATATACGAATAGTTACTAACGATAACATGTGTGCACCAACGAGGAATCGAACCCCGGTCTCCCGTACAGTGTTCGGACACTCTGCCATTGAGCTACCAGTGCACCGATACGTTATACTGATATGTTTTTTCCATTTTTTATTTAGTAATAGTCAATAATGATAGTTATTTTATAAACGCTCTTTACACAAACACATATATGATACATAGATACACCTTCATCACAATAAGGCTTTATAATTCTTTATCTCTTAATCTCTTAAGTATGCCACTTCTTCTTTTACAGAACAAAACATGTGTTCAAACATTGGATGGTCATGCACAAAATGTCTCAACTGTTCTATTCCATCCTGAATTACCTATCATCTTATCTGGATCTGAAGATGGTAAGTATTTAGATATCTCTACCTGTAAATGCTTCATTTTAAGATAATTTGGAAAATTCTATTCTAAAATATCACAATGGTTTTCTGCGATCTGATTGGTTGAAAGAGCGTACATGATTTCCTAAGCTAAAACATGGATCCAAAAACGGGAAAAACCGTTAGCTTCAAAAGTTTGATCTGTGATAAAACGCAGAAATTATAACTTTCCGATAACAGTCCAATACATATCTCAATTATGGCAACGATTTACAAAACGATACTTAGCTCAAGATGTTTATATTTATTGAAAAGCATCATGAATGAGTTATTTGCCGTGCAGCATGCAAAATAAAAACACAGAATGAAAGGCAACTATAGGGTACGCTGTTTCAAGGTAAACATTAAATTTAGATAACAAATAGTACACCAATATCTAGAGAACATGTACAATTTATATTACAGACGGTGTATGTGTCTTTCTTTATTCAACAATTTATATCTTGTTGTGGGACTTCCTTTGCTTGGTTTATGAATTGAAATTGAATTTTAAATTGTGAATTCGTGAATTGAGAATTCGCCCTGAACTGAGAGTTTCCAGAGTTTGTTTTATTTTAGAAATGGGTTACCACACACTTACAAATGTTTGTATTCATATTTACTAATTGTAATTTAATATATTTTAAATGAGGTTAAAATTAGCCGAGGTATAAAACGCCTACGAAGAAGGGTATGGCTTAACGCACTGGTAGGTGGGGCCTCAAAATTCTGGTACACGTGTTTAATAGATTATCACCTGATTATTAGGCACTTGAAATTTATTAACCTAGGGTATTACAGATGCCAAAAAATATAATCAGTTCAACCCTGCTAGTTATCGATATCGCTACTGCTATCACTACTGCTAAATTTATTAATCTTCAATAATGCCTTGCAGTATGCTAACCTATCAGCAGAATGATATTGATTCAGTCATTCAAGATTACTTACTATTATTAGAAGTCAGTTTCATTACATCTCACGTCATTGCATTCAATACATAGCAGCGGTTCACTCAGTAACCCAATTATATGCTACTACTCCCTAGTGTGCTCAATGCATTGGGTCAATATAACTGCTACAACAGCTATCCGTCTTGGGAAATTACATCCCAAGGTTTTGATGATATATCTCCCACCCTCCACTCCGCATATTTTATGGGTAAGTATGATTAGGAATTCCACTGACTTGGCAGTGTGACTGGGGCTTGCTGATGGGGTGGTGACAGGCCTCATTGCCTACTACATACAACTTACACAGATCACCCCATCAGCCAAGCACCAAATGCCAAATACAAGACTAGCAAACAGAGGCACCAATTTTGAACGAGAAAATGTTGGGAGACACAAGTGAAGCGCTAAAAAATCACTCGCTCACAGTTATACAGATTAGAAGTCAATACCTCTCCATTGTTTATTCTCACAGGCACAATTCGCATATGGCATGCTAATACTTACCGTCTTGAAAGTACTCTTAATTATGGCATGGAGCGTGTCTGGTCAATGAGCTGTTTGAAAGGTTCAAATGCAATTGCTCTTGGTTACGATGAAGGGAGCATAATGGTCAAGGTATGTATACCTGCGATAGTATAATAGTCACTAATTGACTTCTGACCCTTCATGTGTAAGTGGTGATTAGCTCAGTTGGAGTTGGCAGAGCAACCGAACTTCAGATCGGATCATGTCTGATCGACTGTGGTTCAATCCCCCTGAGGTCAACTCAGCCTTGACTTTATCTAAAACATCAAATGAGTACCATCTAAGGATGGCGGATGGAATGGTCTAGAGGGAATTGCATTGTGAGTAGCTGCGGCGCATCGTTGCGCATTGACAATCAATGCATATCTGCCATGAAATCTGTTGAAATTGATCTGCAGTGTCGCTGCTGAGATCTAACGAGCGTTTAACATCATTGCTCTTAGCGAAAAGAGCCACTTTTCCCTTCGGTAGGGCGTCACCGTCCAAATTACTTTTATGAGTAAGGCCCTGTTTACAAGGAGGAGGATCATCCTTCAAGAAGGATGTTCCTTCTAAGCGACAGAGAAAATTATTTGTGTTTACAAACGAAGGCGCCTCATGTCGGGGGGCGGAACAGCTTTTCACGCACGCGTATTGTCTGAAGTTAAATTCAATTTTACGTCATTTCCTGTTTCGATTTATCCTAATATGGACATTAAAGGTTTGGGTCCGACAAAAAATTGTACCGGCAGTCAGGATCATCCTCCTGGACGTGTTTACAAGGGCGACACGACATGAAAACATCTTTCGGGTAGGAGGATCATCCGCCTTCGACAGAAGGATGATCCTCCTACCCGAAAGCAGTTTTCATGTCGGTTCACCCTTGTAAACACAACGCATAATAACAATAGAGCCGGATGATTCGGTTAGGAGGATGATCCTTCTAGAAGGATCATCCACCTCCTTGTAAACAGGGCCTAAGTCAAACATCTATGATCACTTTACAATCTTAGTTATTAAGCTATCAGAAAAGTTGGCAACGTTGAACTCGCTTAACATACCATTTTTCATCTGCATCAAAGGGGATATTTAGAAAAGTTTAACAAGATATAGAAATCCAATCTAAGTGGATGAATAAGAAGTGTTTGACTGTGAAACTGGCAGCTTTGTTCATTTTCGACCGCATATATTGACCAGCTTTACAAGCTCTTGCAACAATGCAGCCCTGTGACATTGCCTTAATCCGGCAGGCAATTGGGCATTTCTGATCTTAGAAATATGGGCGTATTCTAATAAAGTTGTGAGCCACAACTTTTAATAGCATTTACCAGAAATGAGATAACGGCTCTATCCTATTAATGTTCACACATAGTCAAGTGTTTAAATTGATCTACTAACTCTAGAGATATTTCTCCTGTGGACATCTTTCTCATAGACTTAAATCTTCTCCTTGTGTGTTGGTTGTGCCTACTCTAGTATTATCGACTTTCTTTATAATTTTTTGTTAGATTACTCTATACCCACAAATGCTCCATCATAAGACACAAGAAATATTTCAAAATGTAGTTGGCTCATTAATAGTTTATTTATTTATGATATATGTTTTTAACATTTTTTAGTTTGGACGCGAAGAGCCTGCTATGTCAATGGATAGTAGTGGTAAAATTCTATTTGCAAAACATAGTGAAATTCTTCAGGCCAATCTTAAAAATATTGGAGGTAGGTAAATCTTTAAATCAATCAATTTTCACACAGAAATCATCATTTTTCTCATTGTCTTTAGCTCGAAATCATTCTCAATAGCATCACTGCAAAAAAATTAGTTGAGTTCAGGAACTTTACAAACGTTCATCAACCGTTCATAAAAATCTTATAAACAATCCACAAATATTTCATCAACGTTGAATTGCGAGATTTTCATCGATTTTTCATGAACTGCCCATGCAAAAAACAGTTCAGGAGTTCATGAACAGCTCATGAACAGTTCATTAAAATGTGGTCATTTAAATCATTGAATTCTCTCTTTGTGTAGATGCTGAAGTCAAGGATGGTGATCGTTTGCCGATTGCTATTAAAGAAATGGGATCCTGTGAAATCTTTCCACAAACATTAGCCCATAACCCCAATGGAAGGTGAGACAATAACGAGTACAGTCAAACCGGTTATAACGGTCAACTCTACCCATCGGCCACCTGTCTATTGTGATCACTCTTGCAATGTCTAAAATACTATTTTCTTTTGAATTAAACCTGTATATAAAGGCCACCTCTCTATAGTGGTCAATGTACCTACCTCTTGTAGCTGGCTGTTATATACAGGTCTTACTGTGATGGGGCCTTACTGTAATGCTTAGTGCGTTGTACCTCGGCCTGCAGGGTGTTGAGTTCAATTCCTGGCAGAAGCATTATTGGTTGACGTCAGGAAGGGCATCCGGCCATTAAAACTCACACGCTCAAAAATACTAACGAATTTATCAACCACCTCAGTGAAAAGAACCTACTAGCTTACCTGGCTTGTTGTAAAGTGATGAATCCAACAACAAAAATTTTACTTTATCAAAATATGTTCAGTTTTGAACTTACTTTCAGCTAGTATACTGTGTGTAATTATCCATTCTTTTGGTTGGCTGTTTTCAGTATTTTTTGACCTTTATAAACTCCAAAATGTATCTATTTTAGTCTATTTCCAGTGTATATCCTCAATTTCAGTTTATTTTCAGTCTATTTGCAACTTTGTATTTTCATGTCGTAAGTTACTGCAGGAAATGTTTAATTATAATTAATTAATTAATTATAATAACCTTATGAAATTAATGCATTTTACAACTCCTTTGATGCATAAAAGTGAAACCGCTGTATTTAAGCCTCTTAAAATTGTATTGATAAATATTACAATATTTGTATTATGGTCAGCTAATTAACATTGAATTTCTTTGTCTTAAAATTACATCAAATGTTGTTTTCATTCCCTCTGTGAGTCTTTATGCTTGATCCAAATTTGTCGCATCCTGTTTTATTAAACTTTGTGTTTATAATGAGGACATGGTAAGATAAAATGTTTTATTTTCGGCAAACTGAAACTTTTTTAGATCAGGAGTTTTAGATTTTATTACAAACATAAAACTGAAATTTATTTTCATTTTAATCTAATGATTTCTACTTTCTAATGACTCAACATTTAGCCTTTTTCTTCTGAAATTTTCCAGCCTGAATTTGTGGAGAAGACATTATACAATTTGCATTCGCTTGTCTGTTTTTCTATTAAGTTGTCTTGAAAATGTTGTTTCTTTTATTTTATAGATTTGTTGTTGTCTGTGGCGATGGAGAATATATCATCTACACTGCCATGGCTTTAAGAAATAAAAGTTTTGGTTCTGCTCAAGAATTTGTATGGGCTGCTGACTCATCAGAGTATGCATTTGCGCCATATTTTGTTAATTAACTAATTAATAATAACAATAATCAGCACATATCCAATTCAACTAAGTAATCCCTTGCTGTAGTGGCTAAGGCGTTGGACCTCAGCCCGCAGGGTCTTGGGTTCAATTCCTGGCAGAAGCTACAAACTCATACACACTCCAAAATACTAACCAAATAACGAGCCACCCCGGGGAAAAAAGTAAAATGAAAGATAAAAAAAATAAATAATAAACATTGGTACATCAGTTGTGATGCCTAACGAATTACGGCATCAAAAATGTCTCTGATGAGTCCATTGACAGGGCTGAACATTTGTCTTATAGCCGTGCCAATTGTTATGACCATTATTACATATGGTGACTGATGATCAACCCTGTTAGCACATATTCTTGTTCGCTTTGGGACGAGGGCAGATTTGTAGACAATTTATAATGACAAGTGACATTTGTGCTCGGACGAGGAATCATACAAAGTGCGGAAACTCTGTAGTGTCTATTTGACCGGCAGTCGCAGCCATTATGGATTCAACTGCTGGTGTGCGGACAGTCAATTATGTCATTCATTCGATCACGTGTTTCACTCGTCTCAGGGTTAGGGTTGGGTTTACTGTCCGATCACGTGATAACCACCTGTTTAGGGTTGGGGCTAGGGTCAGGTCACATGATAATCACCCAGTCGAGGTTAATTTCATTTCTGTTTCATCAGCTCTCGTCGGCTGGCGTAGCTCATTTGAAATGCGTCTCACTAGTGTGCAGGTCATGCTGGTTCGATTCCATGTTGTTCCAAATGTTTAATTTATTTTCATACTTTATATTCCAAAATGTTTGTAAGTTACTGATCGCTCATGATACGCATGCGTTGGTATCCATAATGGATGCGACTGCTGGTCAAATAGTCATAGCGATTAATTTAAGATCTTTATAGTTTTCTAATTTCAAATTATATTTCAAGATGACACAGTTGTTTTAGAAATATGAAAACTGTAATAAACTATTGCAAATGAAATGAATTTTCACTGCATGTTCCGAGACCATTTTTTAACCTCCCTCCGTCCCTTTCTTTGTCATGATTGCTAATGGTAATCTAGTCCAATATTACAATTCTGTAACTCGAGCTGCAATTTTGACATTTTGGCCTGATCAAAATATTGTTGTTTTCAAGATGATGTGAATTGTTTCTGCTTTGTCTCTAATATTTATGTGTTGTTTTTATAGATACGCTATTCGTGATGGTAGCAAGATTTCAATTTTTAAAAATTTCAAAGAAAAGAAATCTTTCAAACCCGATTATGGTGCTGAAAGTAAGCAACAGACAATGGCATTAATTCTCTTTATCATCCCAACCTAAAAATGCCGTTGTCTCTTAGTGCGTACATACGTATGTGTGTTTGTACAGTCAAACTCGGTTAATATCCCCTCTTTTAAAATCCCACCTTGCTTAATATCCCCACATAAAACTGATATCTATTTTCCATTCTCAATACAAACTCTCATAAACCTACCCCGCCTAATATCCCACTTTTCTACCATACCATAGGGGGGATATTAAGAAAGTTTGTCTGCACACATAAAACTCAATTTTGACAGCCAACTTCCAAGAAGCATATCATTCAAATTGTTATTGTACACATTTCCATCTAAGCTGCATAGAGTGTTTTAAGAAATCGTATGCTTTCTCTATCGAGGAAAATATAACTTTTTGTTCGGATTCTGACAATTCTGTTTGCCTCCGTTTCTATCGTTCACTCAACCATGTCTCAACAGATTTGACACGCTTTTACTGAATCGTCATTATTATTCTATTGTTTTGAAAACATGACTTAATCGGTTTTTCCAGAAGTTATCAATAATATTTGACATGTTTCACATATTTTGATTATATGTTATTGTTCTCGCAAAGACGAAGTGTTGCTTCAGCGATAGATTAATGTTTTTGAAAATTGTGGAGGATTAGCTCAGATGGTGGAGCAACCGAACTTCAGATCTGATCATATCTGATCGACTGTGGTTCAAATCCCCATGGTCAACTCAGCCTTGACTTTATCTGAAACATCAAATGAGTACCATCTGAGGATGGCGAATGGAATGGTCCAGAGGGAATTGCATTGTGAGTAGCTGCAGAGCATCATTGCGCATTCACAATCGAGACCTATCTGCCATGAAATATGTTCCTGTGAAAATTCCTGATCGCAACGTAAATTATCATATTGGATGTCAAATTCAAAATGCAAAATTGATGGTTTTTCCCAATTATCTTATATTTCTTGTATTGATATATTTTGATTTGGAGTCACAGGCCAATCAGATTGGTTGAATCAATCTTGTTATTATACAAATGTGTACATTATGTGTTATTATACTACATTGTTTTATATTGAATTATATTTCATATTTTATCCATAGATATATACCCTGGCCATCTTCTTGGTGTTCGTTCATCAAGTGGATTATCATTTTATGATTGGGAAACAACTGAATTGATAAGAAGGGTTGAGATTCAACCAAGAACCGTAAGCGATGTTGTCTTGTTTTCTTCAATTGTATATTTATTCAAGGCTGAGAAGAGAAATTTCAGGCTCTGTGGATTTTTGCAAAATTTAATGTCTATAAAAAGTTTTTTTTTGCTTGGCTTGGAAATTTTAACAAATATATTTGTAACTAAGTCTAAATTTCACAATCAAAATGTAGTAATAAAATCTGTGGGTCCTAGATCAAAATTGCTCACCCTTTCGGCGACCCTGCATTTATTTATTGGAATACTAACAAAATATTCGCCGAAAATAAGCAAATAGGCTGCTTTTATCAAACATTCAAAATAGATATGTTTTAATAATCTATTTAACTTATTAAAAACGGTTATACATACCGATTATAAGGACCGTGCTTTTATCTTTAAGGTGAAAATATTCTTTCTTTTTCTCACCTTAGCTATTCTGGTCTGAAAATGGTGAGCTGTTATGCATAGCAACAGATGAGTCATTCTTTATTCTCCGTTACCAACAAGATGTAGTTAGTAAAGCGTTAGAAAACAGAGAAGAGAATATCACTGAAGATGGAATTGAAAATGCTTTTGAGGTATGCTCGTGTTTTTTGTACTGTGTAACTATGTTTGTTTGTACAAAATAGCACAATTGAATATAAACATAGTGTCCGACAAAAGATGTAGCCTTCCAAAATCTCTAAACATTTTCATTATTTTCTTCTGAATATTTTGTTGAGGTTTGACATATTAATCAGAAAAGTTTCTAAAATTCTTTTAAATTTGGTCTATCAATCCGGGACCTAGATTCCTGGGATCCCCACTTTGTGGGACCCTTGTTAAGCAGTAAGTCACCAAATAAATTTAACCTAGATTCGGATATATATGATGCAGTGACACCTGTTATCAGAGGTACTGACCATTATATGCAGGTGACCTTTTTATACAGGGTTGATCCAATAGAAATTACTATTTTTGACCTTGGCTAGGATGACCACTATAAGCAGGTGGTTGCTGTTTAAACGTGACTTCTCTGAAAGGTTTCACTGTAGCTTGTACATTCCAATCATGATTTCATTTGAAACTGTTATTTCTTGTGTTTAGGTTGTTGGAGAAATTGATGAAATTATCAAAACTGGTATTTGGGTTGGGGACTGTTTCATTTACACTAATTCAGGTACATTGCTTTCCGTATATATTGGCAAGTCAGGAAATGTAGTGAAATTGACCGTTTCATGTCGGTGACCCTAAAATAGTAGCTTTGCTTCATATAAACACCATTTTGTTACTGTTGCTAAATTGATGCGTTTTGGGGCTTCAAGTCAAATGCTGTAATTTGAGGATTTTTCGCAGCCTGAAACAAGCATCAAAAACAACCAATCTGTGATCAGTATCAGTATCACATTCGGTGAATTTATAATGTATAATTATAAATCATCGTTTCAATGCGTATTGTGTCTCATCTCATGTTCTCCTCCAGAGTTCATACTCCGTATTATACAGCGATAGTCAGCTTAGTCAATTGTTTAATTATAAGTGATCTGAAAGTTTTATCATTTAAGGTCCACTATGGACCACACTCATTGCTGAAGCCTAGTTTATGTTTTGTTCATAAAGATCTGTGTATATTTATTAATTTTCTGATTAAAAATCTAGGCAAAACAGCCTTTTCTCATCATAGTCTATTTCATATAATCCATAATGTTTGCCAAGCTGGTAATTTGTTTCATAATACCCTAATAGAGTTCTTTTTGAATGACAGCCTCTGATGAGTCATTTGACAGGAATGAAACATTGTGTGTCGGAAGAGCCCACTATTGATAATTACAATTTTGTATTTTTTTCTGCTTTTGATTTCTCAGTTAACCGTTTGAATTATTTTGTTGGTGGAGAAATTGTCACTGTTTCACACTTGGATAGGTAAGCTAAACTAAGCAATATCAACGAATGAATGAATGAATGAATGAATGAATGAATGAATGAATGAATGAATGAATGAATGAATGAATGAATGAATGAATGAATGAATGAATGAATTACATACAAAATACCTTAACAAGTGATTAAGTATTCTTACAAACCTTACAAATTAATATTTGAATTTTTATAATTCTATTTTGAGTTCATGTACATAATGTGCCTGGCGTGTTTGTAGGCTTAACGAGTTATATAGAGTGCTATATACAGTCAAACCTGCTATAACGGTCACCTCTATACAGAGGTCACCTGTCTACAGTGGTCACTCTTGCAATGTCTAAAATAGTAATTTCTATTGAATCAAACCTGTATATAAAGGCCACCTGTCTATAATGGTCAATTGATCTACCTCTCATAGATGGCTGTTATATACAGGTTTCACTGTAGTTGTTAAATCTCAAATTTCTGACAGAACGAAAGCACTGTTGAGCTTATACTTCCCTATCCACTGTTATATATTTTCATGACTTTATGAACATGAATTTTCCCAGATGTTACAAAGCACAAACCAGAAGATAGAATCAGCAGAGGACTTACAGTTTGGCATATGTTGCATTTAATTTTATAGGGCACTTAATTGCTTTCTTCATTTTGGAAGATAAGTGAAAGGTGCAGTTTGTATCATTATAATTTTAAAAATTAGAGTCCAATAAGAAATTTCCTTAATTCGACCTCTCATTCGTCCGTGCATCGATGGTAGTTTTGAGATTATAAATATTATCTTTTTATTTCTACATTTTTTTATTTTTATCCAGGAACATGTACCTTCTTGGCTACATTCCAAAAGATAGCCGTCTCTATTTGGCAGATAAAGAACTTAATGTCGTCAGCTATACTTTGTTGCTATCTGTTCTTGAATACCAGACTGCTGTGATGCGCAAAGATTTTGATACTGCAAAAGAGGTAACATGAAAATCTTTGACTTATAGAGACTTCCTTGCTAATAGAGAGAGAGATGGTGTATTTCATCATTTGTCCATGGGGGAATGGTCCATGGAGGTGGGTTACTTGAAATGGTTGGTATACGGGGAGGTGCCCATTATTGAGGGTACCTTTTCATGCGCACCGACCCAAATGATTCCTACAACATAGTAGGGTTTACGTAGTGCAGACAAAAAGCTTATGCTGGTTGAAGTGGTGTAGTGGCTAAAACCTGATAAAAACATTGTTTGTCCATTTGTTTGTTTGTTTGTTTGTCCATTTGTTTGTTTGTTTATTGTTTGACAACCAAATTGTGCTAGTGAATTCTGCCAAACTAGAACCAAATTGTGATTGGTTGATAAACAAAAGACAGAAAGGTTTCCTCAGGCTTCACCCACTTCCCCAATTCAACACAGCGCAAGCTTTCTGTCGTCATTACTCAACCCTACTTACAGTATCCTCAAAAGTTATTTGGATGTTGGTCAATATTCTTTACTTCCACTCTCCTTTGAAGTTTGTGTTTGAAGTTTTTCTGCATTATTTCTAGGTCTTGCCAACCATACCAAAGGACCAACGTAATCGTGTTGCCCATTTCTTAGAGAAACAAGGATTCAAGCAGCAGGCATTGATGGTATCATGTGACTCAGAACACAGGTAAGTAACTATAGAGAGTAATAAAAATGACATATATATTTAAACAACTTTGGAAAACTGCCACTGTAGCATTTTTCAAAATGACATAAACTATTAAATTCTGTGTTTTACAGTTTTATTCTTTACTTAACGGCAACATACAAGGCTGTGTTAGGCAAGGGGCAGATGCTTTCTTGATTTCATCAGTATTGTTGAAACAGAACTTCTTTGTTGATGTTTGCGTTTGTCGTCATTCATTTTTCAACTTTGTGCCTGCGATGCACAATGTTCAATTGTATGTTAGTTTCTTGTATTTTTTTGCTAATTCTAAAGTTGCTTTTATGATTCTGTTCGATACAGGTTTGAGCTGGCTGTGCACTTGGGTGAACTAAAGATAGCTTATGACCTGGCAGCTGAAGCTGAAGTAAGTCAAACAGTCGGTAGATCATAATATGCTGGGACATGTTTCTTGGATTACTCTTGAGTTGTTGATCTTAAATTACCATACTTTTATTTGAAAAGTGTTGGTTCACAGATGCAAACGTTTTTGTGACATACCCCCTATAGAAGATCACACTGAGTTCCCTTATCTCATTACCCTTTTATGAACTTTTCATGTACACCCTGTACTTAAACTTATGTCCCGGACTTATGATGACCAGTCCAAGAAAGGGCATTGATTTTAATGAACAATTCATATGTTATTTGATATCGCTTTCTTCCCTATATAGCAAAACAGTTCTTACCATACAATACTTAATGATTTATATTGTAATTTATTATTTCATAACAGTCTGATCAGAAATGGAAACAGCTCGCCGAATCAGCAATCAGCAAGTGTGAATTTGCTTTAGCACAAGAATGTCTATTCCGTGCCCATGACTACGCTGGATTATTACTTCTAGCCAGTTGCTCTGGTGATGCGGATATGATGTTGAAATTAGCTGAAAATGCCGAGAAAGATAACAAACACAATGTCGCATTTTTGGCCTACTTTTCACTGGGAAGGTAATATTTCAATTCTGAAACACTCTTTCAGCATATCCCCTGCAAAAAACAGTTCAGAAGTTCATGAAAACAATCCATGAACTTTAAATGGCCCCAAATTTAAATGATCTCTTCATGAACCCTGAACTGTTTGAGCCAGCTCCAATTCTTGTTTGTTATGCAGGCATTAAATTGTTTGACCTTTTTCGTGGATTTCAGTCTATTCTGTGCCTTTATATACTAAAAATAGTCGTTCAGTCTATATCTTCATTCAAAATCCTTAGTTTCACTTTATTCTCAGGCTAGTTTGAAAAATTATTTTACTTTTATGTCTGGTTATGGATCAGATCTCGACTAATGTGGCAAGTAAGCAAAAATCAATCTGCAGCGTAACCTCCTTAATGTTGCAGAAAAAACTAGTAATGATAAGCTAGTTGTGATATTATTCGGAGAGAATACTTAAATTTGATAGAAACTGATTCTGAAAATGTTGTGATTTTGAGCGGGTTGGGATATGAACAATATTTGTACTAATGAGGTTATTGCAACACTGTATTGGGGAAATCAACAACTTTCCTTGTCTCGTTTATCTCGATAATGCTGAATGATCTTTTAGCTTGCATAAAAGATTCATTACATTGTATTATTATTGTCTTATTATTTCTAGATTGGAATCTTGTCTAGACCTATTATGCAAATCAGATCGCCTTCCTGAAGCCGCTTTCTTTGCTCGTACTTACTTACCAAGTCGAGTTTCTGAAATTGTCCAGTTATGGCGTGAAGATGTCGGCAAGACGAACAAGAAAGCAGCTGATGCACTGGCTGATCCAACTCAATATGAAAATTTATTTCCTGATCTTCAACAAGCTATCAAATCTGAAAATGTAAGTGTTAACAGTTATTCTAAGTTAATTTTGATTGAATTATTTGTGGTTAAATTTCTTCAAAAACTATTCCAAGTACATTATTTGATGTATTCAAATCTGTATTCGATGTGTTAGTCGAAGTCCCACGGATTTAATAACATGATAATTTTTCAGCTTCAATGTTCACACCATATTGCAATCATTAGGAATATTCACTGAAGAATAATGGTTGTTACTATTACAAATATCTGAGCCCAAGAGCCAAACATTTTCATGAACGGTTCATGAGCTATCCACGGAGGTTCTTGAACTGTTCATAGAAATTTGGGGCCATTTGGCACTCATGAACAGTTCATAAAAATTAGAGCCATTTAACATTTATGAACTGTTTCATGAACTCCTCAGCTATTTATTAAAGGGGTAGAGCGTACTTTGATTCTACGTAATCAGCTATTCCAAGTCCGTCCGTCTTTTCTTCTCAGCAACATACCATAATACTATACATTTCATCATCGTCATAAAGTTATTTGATCCACCTTTGCAGATTCTGAGAGAGGAACGCTCGTTTCTGCGTCCTGCTGCTGATTTCAGCTCTGTTATGGTAAGTACAAAATAATTAATTACACCTTGAACGTGTTATATGAAAACCTATCAAACCTTTCAGAAGATGGTATACGGAAATAAAATGCTCTCCAGAGTGCAGAATATTTACATGGTTGGTGTTTATGATATGTTTTTTCTATCATTAACGCAGAGTAATTTTGATCGTAATGCAATTGAAGAGTTAAAAGCAGCAGAGGAGAGTGGCTCAATTGCCCAGCTGATGGTCAGTAATGTTATTAATCGTTTTGATTATTTCTGTATTCTTTTTTCTCATTATTGTTATTGTTATACATATTTATCTGTTATTTCCATAGCAAAAGGCGGAGAAATTGAGTCTGTCTCCTGAGCCAGATCCTGTCATTGCTTCCCCGCCTGTTTCTCCTGGTGTTGATAAGTCTACTTCGGATTCTGCGCCAAATAATCCCCAATCTGCGCCTGAAACAAGCAAACCGCCTGAAATCCAAAGAACGGAGAGTCCGGTAAGTTCGATGCACCCGAGGCAACCTCTTATAATTGACCACGACAAGGGATTTCAGTGGATTGCCCCAATTATGTGTCATATGTACTCAGGCATCAGAAAGTTCCCTCGATTGGCAGATTTCTCCTGCACAAATCTCCTTTTTAATGCCAATCAAATGTAAAAAAAAATGGTACAGTAGTTTGATTTGTGGATTGTTTCCTAACTCATCCCTTGATATGCTCAAATCTATGTGCTTTCTTTGTGTCAGAGTTAGTTACGTCTATATACAAACTGACAATGAAAACACAGTCACAGCATGAGCTGAAGGGAATCAGGAAATGCCATTGAGAAAAAGCCTGAAACTAATTTAATCGTTTGTAGTGTAACCTACCTGAGTAAAATGCGGAAAATTGTATTTCTTCCTTATCTGCAAACTATCTTAAAAATCCCATTAACGATTTTGCGTTCAAGTCCCACTTAAACAATCATGAAGTCTGTTGAAATTGATGGAATTTTTGAGATAGTTTGAAGATAAGCAAAATACATTTGTGAACTTTTCATGAGTTTAAAACTGGATCATGAACTGTCTGTAAATAGTTCATTGAAGTAAATACGATATGTCATATGCAAATATTGATGAGGGATTGACTCATGTGCATTTGTATATATCAGGGTCCAGTTAAATATGATTTTTAACGAACTGTTCAATTTTCTTTCCAAATTATTCCAGGTTTATGTGATCACGTCTTTTTGTTAAAATAACATGCTAAAATATTCCACATTTCTCATTTTCTTTCTTACGGCTGTATGATTTGTTTTGAAAGATAATGCATATTGTGCTTTCGCATGTTATCATTCACCGGCCCTCACTGTATAATTACCAAACTAATTATATTCCTGTTGTTGTGATAGGATTTGGAACTCGATAGCGATTTAGATGGAGATGATTTTCAAGATGTAAGTAGACAAGTTTTTATCAAAGATATCATTATTAATTAGTCAACAGTCAGAGGCATATTTATCATAGAGTCTCATATTTCTCTGATAACATTTTCTTGCGATTTGCTTTTGAAATTTTTAAATAATATTAAAACAATTATTGACTTCAGCTTAGTATAATATTTAGAATCATTCATACCTCAGTCTGAATCTGAATTTAATTCTAAACCAAAGGAACAATTTTCTTTGTTTTGAGCTATTTTGAAACTTTAGGTAACAAGAAAAAGTGTTAGTTTGTTTTTATTTTATTGCGTTTATGTTTTGAACCTGGTCCAAATATCCCGCCATTGTTAGCATTGTCTGCACTGTGAGTTCCGAACATGACCATTAGCCAATCAGATTGCTAGAACAAGATTCGACGATTTATAAACTGTATTACTCGCAGCCTCATTCAATAATTGCTCTGTGATTGACGTTTGAAATCTAATTTCTATTGTCAATTTCTTTTACAGCCTGGTGATGATATTGACATTGACTTGGATGACCTTGATGATGATTTGTCTTGAAAAAATATATAATGTTTAACGTCATTTATACGTTATTTTATGTAATGACAACGTATAATATAACGTTAACGTAACAATGTGATTCTGTTTCTTATAAATGAAATTATCGTATAGTTTCTCCTATTATGAAATGTCGACGATCAAATAGTATAATTATAATATTACCAATAATGTTCCTTTTTGACTTGACTTTCATTCTATGTTTCATCCCTCCCCCTCCATTTATGTATTTTGCAACGGGGTGAAAGGGGCATCTATCTTTGCTGCGAGCCAGTATAGCTTTCTAATTCGTATTTAATATAATTTCAGCGATGTCTTGGGAATTTTTTCGTGTCCCTTTTTCTTTGTACGTCATACATATTGATCCCCGCATGAAATGACGTCATCATGTCGCTGAAGTTAAACCATGGCTATGCTCGAATTTGCGATGTCATTAGAATTATTTGGTGTCACACGACATTGATCGTTTTATTTTACTTCACTTAAATTGGTGCTGCTCGATAATAGCTTCCCAAATCCGATCCGATATAAATCCGATGCTACTGTTTTGAAACCCGAACAGATATATATATTTTTGATATGCCCATCCGAAATGATTCCAAAATCATGAAAAATCGAAACTATACATTAATATGCCAAATAGAGGCTATAGGTCCTGTTCTGCTCATTTATATCAAGATGGGATTCACTCACTGGAACTGATAGCAAACTCAAGCAAACCAAATATATTTTGATAATCATCACATGATAAGTAAGATAATGATTTATGATATCCGCTGTGAAATTAAATCTTCAAAATGCAATCGTGTGCAATAATAATAATAATAATAATAACAACAACAACAACAATAATAATAATAATAATAATAATAATAATAATAATAATAATAATAATAATAATAATAATAATAATAATAATAATAATAATAATAATAGCAATAATAATAATAATAACAATAATAAAAACAACAACAACAATAATAATAATAATAATAATAATAATAATATTGGATGAAATTATTTATTTACAATCATTAAAATCGTTTTAATGTTTAATAACTAACAAATTCATTAAGAATTTACTGTGAATTAAATCCTCTAAAATATTATTTATTCAAAATGGATTTATCGTCTAAAATAACCGGTGCATGGGCTATATTGTCATGTGCTTATTTGTCGTTCGTATTGTCTCTGAACCTAAAACCCCATTCTGAAAATTGAACATTTTACAAAAAAAAGCTATGATTGATCGTTGAATTACACTAAAAACTTAATTCAAAATTAAGCTCGTTAAAATGGGTTAATTGTCATTGTACAAATTAAAGGTCCAAATGTATGATACGCCTTTTCTGCTGAAGAACCTGTGTCTCCAGAACGAAATTGCGTAATGGGTAGATCATCTTCGTTTGTAAAATAACCTTTGTCAGTTGTCCATCTGCCACTCAAATTGAGCAAATCAGAGTTACAATATTTGCTAGGTTTACAGCAACAAGTTTCAATTCCAGAACAGCGACAAAGTGATCTTTCAGAAGATGGATAATAGTTCATATGAGTACCTTCTGTAGACATCCAATCAGAAACACCAGCTTGCAACATTCCACCAAATGAGTCATATTGAAAATATTGCTCGCATTTTTGAGCTGAGTTAATTATGCATTTTATGTTATCAAGTTGATTAATATAATTTATGTTACGAATGTAGCTTTTTGACGCCTCAAAACCATCAACCAAAGTCCTGTTCTCAGAATCATGATGAAATATTGCCATTCCTATGAAATAAAAACATTTAACTTGTTTAAGAACGATAGATGCAGAGCGGCTCCTTGACTTCTTTAGCATGAAAGTGTATTACCAAATGTATTCAGGCAACTTAAAAGGAAGATAGAAATATTATCAAATAATAGATGATAAGTACCTCAAGCGTCAGATTTCAACAGTAGCCTGTGAAATACCTTCTAGGAAATATCGGATAAACCGTCTAACTTGACTAAGCGTTTGAGCAATTACTGCCACACAACATTTTCAACTAAAACATGTTCAGTTTTTTATTCGCTAGCCGCGGGGCTAGCAGCATTCTAATGTGGAACTTGTTACCACTGAACAATTTCAGAATTTGAAGCAAAATATTATTTCCATTGTTACCTAGTTTACTTGTTGCAAAAGTCCCTCATACTAAAGTTTTTTTATCGAAACAGTGAGAATAATACAAATTGAGCAAAAATAATCCAAAGTGGGAAGTCCTTTCCAATAAGTTATCCATTTGGTGTTGACTTTACGCCGTTCACATGCGCTTAAAAATAATGCCAAGAGCTCAAACAAAGGCTCAATAAGACAGACGTCTCAATGTTAGTAAATTCTACATTACCTCATAATTGTTTTATTGTGGTTATATTGGCTTATATCGCATATGTAGGATATATTTCTAGTCACCAGTCATAATACCTCATGGACATTTATTTCAGATAAACTAAGTAAATAGTTTGTTTTTTAATTTGTTTAATAGTTAGTTCTATATTTTCTTATTTTAACCAAATCATTAATGTTGTTCTTCATATAGCACTTGTAATAACATAATAACCAGAGAAGTACGTGTAAACTTAAAAACATTGCTTGTGCAACCTACTTTATTTATAGTCGACAGTATTATATAATCTGTTCAATATAATTCTGAAAGATTTCATGTATATATATATTGGTGCATTGTTTTTGTTGCAAAGTTCTTCATAACTTAACTTGTTTACCAGGATTTTAAAGAAAACATATAGGGCAAGTGAATCAATAAAATGTATGAATTTTCATTCAGTAAGTCCCGTAGATTGTAGGATACCATTAAGGCGTTGCTTCTTAATTATTTAGTTCATATTGGCGTCTAACTATGGCGTATGAAGAAGGGTTATAATTAAAATGTGTATATATGAATGTGTTCTGCTATCTCTATTCTAATAACAGTGTCTGTTTGTAAATATAATATTTGTTATATTTTCGTTGGATAGAACATCTTGCTTTGGCAATGAGATAATAATATCAACAGATGCTCTACTTGCTAACTGAACTGGACAGAATATAACGCGTTGAATCGCATACTTACATGAGCTACTTGTTGAGTATTGCCCTAAGAGATGTCTCAGATCATCATCTGGTAATTTATTGACAGTTCCATCTACTAATATAAAATCATATGGTGATTGAGCATTTTCTGTGGCTGCTCCAACTTTATGGAACAATATATCGAAAGACTTACAAGGTTGTAAATCATTACGTATATTCGAGAGTAAACTAAAAACATATCTATTTTGCATCTCGTTTCCTCAATCATAGTTAATTGTTGTATGAAATTTTAGATATTATCATAATAATGTTCTTAAATTGGTTAAGTTTACTTTCGTATTTTTGGTTAGTTTATTATTATAAACTGTGAAGCGCTTAGAACATAACGCTATAAGCGCTATATAATATTATTATTATTATTATTATTATTATTATTATTATTATTATTATTATTATTATTATTATTATTATTATTATTATTATTATTATTATTATTATTATTATTATTATTATTATTATTATTATTATTATTATTATTATTATTATTATTATTATTATTATTATTATTATTATTATTATTATTATTATTATTATTATTATTATTATTATTATTATTATTATTATTATTATTATTATTATTATTATTATTATTATTATTATTATTATTATTATTATTATTATTATTATTATTATTATTATTATTATTATTATTATTATTATTATTATTATTATTATTATTATTATTATTATTATTATTATTATTATTATTATTATTATTATTATTATTATTATTATTATTATTATTATTATTATTATTATTATTATTATTATTATTATTATTATTATTATTATTATTATTATTATTATTATTATTATTATTATTATTATTATTATTATTATTATTATTATTATTATTATTATTATTATTATTATTATTATTATTATTATTATTATTATTATTATTATTATTATTATTATTATTATTATTATTATTATTATTATTATTATTATTATTATTATTATTATTATTATTATTATTATTATTATTATTATTATTATTATTATTATTATTATTATTATTATTATTATTATTATTATTATTATTATTATTATTATTATTATTATTATTATCATTATTATTATTAAACCCTATGGTTCTCTGAAATTCATCGAAGCTACGATTATTCTTGTCTTAAGAAAATGGAAAATATTTATGTCATTCAGTCGGAGTATTACATTATCAAAAGTTCTCATTGATACTGCTCAGTGAACGAGGAACTGATTAGCCATATATGGGCATTTTACATGTTTTTGAAGCTTTTTGGGTAGCACATTTTCCAAGTGGAACAAAGTCCAAACATAACTACATGGTGTTACCTTCCCATCGGGAGGCTAGGAGCACTATCCTTTCAAAATAAATCATAATAAATTGGTAAAATGTTTTAAAGGTTATCAATCTTTCCTTCACATAATTCTCAAGGAACTCATTGGGCACATGTGAAAAAGCTATATAGGTCACGATCAATGAACCAATTCATGCCATGAAAAAAAAACATGGCATGTCTGTGTCATATCTGTGTCAAATTACAGTATAACATACACTGCACCTAAATATATATGAATATTATTCTAAATTCAAGTAAATCTTACTTACCAGTCGATTTGCTTTTCCCTTGTTGTTTTGCCTGCATCAAAAGAGAGTATTTGTTCATAAGGAATAGAACATAGAATTTACGATCGAGCATGCAATGCCAAATGTGTGTTTTGATAATTCATCAAACTATGGGAAGATGACGCAATGTGACTATATGACGTTATCTAACAGAGTACTACCAATCATAGCGGAATTATACATCAAAAGAGATTACATGAAATAGAGGCAATAATTGTTATATAATAAATTGTATTTTGGTTAGTTTCCTTTATTTGATATACGCATTGTTTGAGACACATACAACACTAATTATCATAGCTATTTTCTCATTATTAATATTTTTTTTCTTTCAAAAACTTTAGATACCCTCCGGTATTTTCATTAGTGAATATACCCTCCGGAAGGTATCGAAATAATTTGAAAAAAATATAATGATAATAAGAAAATTGCTATGATAATTGATGTTGTATGTGAAGGTACAATTTATCACGTAAGACGCCGGATTTAATCAAAGACTTATCAAAAGAACCAATTAAGCAACAAGATCACAATGTTATATATTAATTAACGCTATTAAATATATACTTAAATCTATCTCTCCAATCCGATTTTCATCTCTTTTATCTAAATTATCGTCTGTCCAATATAATGATCGATCAATTTTAAATTTCCGGAAGTTTAAATTTAAATTTCGAAGCAACTTCCATAATTTGATTGTGATTTGTTGGTTGAGACTTTCATATTTTAGCTCAAACAATTGCGATATAAATACGTTTGAACGTGAGGTGGTTCGATTTATGTATTCGTCAGAGGGTTCTAGTGTATTTCAACAATCAATCCGGCATAATTGGCAGTTTTATGGCATATTAATTATCTGGTACAATTTCGAACCCGTATAATGGCAGTCCCAATCTAAGCTTCGATATTATATCACAATCGGCAATGATAAACGAAGAAGAGTGTCGAACGTTCAGACAAATCACGCAAACTGTTATTGTAAAGAAAATACCTTGTTGGGAAAGACAACTATATATATATATATATATATGTTGATTATTTCATAAATCAAATAATAACAAAGGAAATAATACCATTTATGCGAATAGAACAGGGTGGATTGATGCAAACTGTATTATAATTTAGTCAACTGTATAAAAAATGTTGCCTTTGCGACGATTTCGTGAATATTTCGGAATGAGTTTTGGCGTGGTAAAATTAATTTGAATTGAAGAAGATATTAGGGAGGTTCAAATTCAGTGCCAGTACCGGTTCAAGTTCATGTTTAGTCGATATCAATATTGGGCTCTATCAGTACTTGTTCTGTCAAAAGAAGACGTGTAGACTGAATAAAATAAAATTTCAGTTTCTGTTTTCCGAAAAATTCAGATATTCTTCCAAGATTCATCATGATTTAACGTAGAAATTTTATAGGGACAACAGAATTTCATTCTAAGAAGCGAGTGCAACACCAAAACAAAACAAAATAATGAAAGACAATGAAAACAAAACATGTACTCCGTGGTTCATAATCCGCGCCAAAAGGTGTTCCGTAAAGAGAAGGTCAGCACAGGTTTCTGAGCAAAGGGGCTTCCCCTTATGCGTACAAGTAATGCGCAACGAGAGAGGAGGTCTTATCGTTCTCAATCTCACGCAAAATAACGAGTTCGATAATTATGTTCCATTGTGATCATCACATTAATTATGCATGGAAACAACAGTTTGATTGTTCTTCGCCATGAATTAGCCAGGCATTCAGACATGCAAATAAATATGATTGCAATTCGACAACACATTGACAAATAATATAGCTTGACGAAGATACCTATACAAACAGCTGGCGTGGTTTATTATTCCACGTGAGGTCATTGCGATGCTGATTATTGCGGCTATTAAGTTCGATTTAACTTTTGCCAAAAGTGAGAGCAATTTACTTGGAATAAGCAAGCTTCAACTTAAAACAAAACCATGAAAGGTTAGCTATAGAAGCCTATATCAAAGTTTCTTGTTTATTCCTAACATCTCGTTTTTGAATGAATTTAATTCTCCTATTGTAGAATCTTGCATTTAGTTCTTGCTCAATTTTGCAAATATGGTGTTTGTATTTTTTCAACATTTTTATATTCGTTTGGTAACTAATCATATCAAGGTAGCTCTATTAATAAACTATTAAACAAGTGGTTTCTCTATTTGACAATATAATTCACATATTGTATAGATATCTCATGACATAACTACTCTCACCACTACTCGAATTATATCTTGTTCTCTTCCCGTAAGCTTCTTGCCACTGGTCATGCTCAAAAGTTTGCAATTAAACAAACCATTTGAATGGACATTAACAATAGTTCCAATACATATTTTCTTTTTCAAAGCACACATATGGTAACATTGAATGTTTGATTTAAATTCTACTTCCATCAAAACCAAGCTTTGAACAACTTTACTATTTGTTTCAGCATCTTTGAATAGAAGTTGATGATTCGGTAGGTTATTTGATATGGATGACGAGGTTTTACATATTTGCATTCTATCAGCAATTAGCATGTAACAAATGATAAAATGCACAGATAATTTTATCAAGCACATAATAATAGATGGTTATATAAAAATATCTTAATAAAAAGTTGAATGTATATATATGTATTAAAGTGCTCAACTGTTCAATCAAAATTGAGCTTGGAAATATTGATGATCAGGCGTTACTCAAGAACCCAAATGTCAATAAAACGGTTTTTATGATTTCATGTAATAATATATTGCACATAAGCAGGTATTACTCAAGCGCTGAGTAATGACATTTGTCAACCAATTGAAGTCGATTGAATAGATTAAAAAATTGTTTACTATATAGACTAAATGTTTTGATACACCATGTTATATTGCAAAATATTGAATTTCATTTCATAGAACAAATATTTGTGCATGATGTCTAATATCTATATAGACAGACTAAATTTGTAATCTTTAATTCATCTCTCTGTATGATTTCTATAAATATTTACGTACGTACGTATAGAAGTAGAGATGTCAGTTGTACACACTTTGAACGTAGTTGATTGTGTTTGAATACAAACCTTGAAATTCCTATTACAGACACATTGTATATTTATGTCGTGGAAGAATATGAAAAAAGTCGATCCTTTATATCAAAATAATGGACATTGTACTATAGCAAAAAATGAAAAACTTCCTTCAAGCACAAAATTGCTTGTATTAAGCAAAATAATTCTTATAATAAGCATAACAATCTTGTCCATCGGGTTTGCATCTATCTCTTGATAAGAATCTGATGGTAGCATATCCATTCTAAAAATAAGCAATTTACGGAATTAGATTTCTCCTTGATTTCAGTCAGAAATTAAGCGACAAGTTTTGAGCACTGATATGCCAGATTTAAACTATTTTTATTTGCCTATCAAATATTTTATTGCTTGAATTAAGTAAACTTTGTTGTAAGTATCAATATACCAGAAATAAGTTCTTCGATTGCATAATAATCCATTGTTTTACTCGAAATTAGCATAGGTTGTTCTTGTTCCAAGCACACGCTTGCTTGAAATCAGTTCTTTATTTGCATTTACAAAAGTTCCTTATCCTGATTGATTATAACAAGAAAACGTTTTCTATAAAGTTAGTAAATAAGCAATATTAATATAAGCTCCCTCAAAGTTTCTCAAATACAATACTCCACTGTGGATACAAAAATGCATCTTATTTGAAAAAACATCTGCAGATTTTATCCCCCGGTTTTCCCTTAAAAAACTCTGATAGAGCTTATTATCATTCTAAGTAAACAAGGGTCTAGATCGGTAGAATTGTGCACGTGATATTCAGCAACATATGTCATGACAACCTATACCATTATATGAAAACCGCCAATATAATATCGAGTTTCTATGTCATGTCCTTCCCTATTCCTGCACGGTCTCTATCCGATAGTTTTTAAAACCTGGAGTTCATAGTTCTACGACATTTTGTTTTGTTGATAAACGCCAAAGCGATGAAATTATTTTAGATATTAGAAAACAATAAATGTGTCACCAAAGGATTAGATAATGATGATTATTAATCTAGAATAGCGATCATTACTTATTTTCATAACTTTGAATACAAGTGAGTAATACTGTAGGGTTTACAATATGTGTTTGACAGCTCTCCACAATATCCATGCGAAAAACAGTTCAGGAGTTCATGAACAGTCTATGAACAGTCCATGAACGTTAAATGGCTCCAAGGTTTCATGAACTTTCATGAACTGTCCATAAAGGTTCATGAACTTTCCATAGAGGTTCATGAACTGTTTATGAATAGTTCATGAACTGTTCATGAACTCCTGAATCGTCTTCTCGCAGGGAATCTATCAAATCTGTTCAATAATAATCTTCCTTGGAAAAACGGTTCATAAATGTTAAATGGCCTGAGTTTCATGAACAATGTATGAGCAGTTCATGAACTGCTGAATTAGTTTATAATTTGCCCATGAACATTTCATGAATATTCATATTAATCAACATTTCACGAATAACCAAATGTTAGATAACAGTTCATGAATAAACAAATGTTAATGAATGATTCATGTGGTTTGCGAGAAACTCATGCTTCATAAGCAGTTCATGAACTGCTGATTAACATTTGAATATTCATGAACTGTTCAACATCATTTGAATATTCATGAACTATGGATTAACATTTGAATATTCATGAAATGTTAATTTACAAATTATAAATCAACTCAGCATTTCACGAACTGCTCTTAAATTGTTCCTGAAACTTAGACCATTTAACATTTATGAACTATTTTTCCAAGGCAGGTTGTTATATCACAAATTTGATACATCCCCTGCGAAACACAGTTCAGGAGTTCATGAACAGTTCGTGAACTTTCATAAACCGTTTAAGAACCTTCAAGGACAGTTCATTTTGCAAATTCTAAAGGTGGAGCACAATATTTTCTTCATACAAGTTACCTTTGTTTGCTCAGACGAACCAAGAACTAGAAAAAGAGTAAGTCACCAAAACAGCAGCCAAACTCACCAATCTTTGATTCAATAGAAAATACTATTTAAAACATTGCAAGAGTGAACACTTTGGAAAGGTGGTCACTGTGTTGACATTACTGTTATAACATGTTTGATGTATATGGATATAGGATATAGTCAACATTTTGGGCATCACATTTTGATCATAACCGTTATGTGAAGTTTATGTGTTAAATTTTTATTCCATTTAGTAACATGAACGACTGGGTAACTGTAGTCTATTCTATACGAAGTTACATTGATGTCCTGTCGAGAAGAAATTAAGTTAATAGTTATTTAGTTTAATTTTATTTAACATTTCTAATTGATATCTTTTTCTGATTAATAAATTTTTACTTATTAAATTTGACATATCGCTGTCATTTATCTCATATCTTTTTCTGTTTTTTTTTCTGCAGGGCCTATCAGTGCTTGGTAATAGTCAATTTCTGTCAAAAATAATTGAGACCAGGAACAATTGAACATCCCTAGCATTTGCCCGAAGTATACATATATTTTAAGGCTTATATTGGTTTAAAATGACTGTACCATTAACGACTTAAATTAGTTCTGAAGCCAGAGTAGAAATTTGCATTGATTGAGGAAAAGCTTTAAAATTGAAGTAACTGATCTTCAGAAGAATTTGTATTAAACTTGAAATCCACATTAACATCAGACTGAAGAAAATTGAAGGAACAATATTACAATTTGATTTATAGTGTGTTTGTCTACAGGCCATGAAAAACAACAAAGGAGAACGTACTAACTAAACGACAATAGGGTTGTTCGTTGATAGCATTTCAATGTACTGTAACTCCAAAGTATTGCATATCAATGTGGAAAAATGCTGATAGTGTTGTTAACGGTAAGAAATTCAGATAGAAATTAGCTTCTAGGCTAGGCAAACTTGTAATATAGCAATATATATGTAGAGCAGCGGCCTTTAGCTATATATCTTCTGATGTAAGCTTGGTTGATCCTTGGGCAGCTTGATAGCTTAGCTTCATTCATAAATAAAACCAATTTATCGTGTAATGTTTAGTAATTTTTGTTATAATTAGCTCTATTTTCGTGTCCTTTTTGAAGGTTCTGAAGTTTCCACTTTGTTATCTTCAACTAACGATCTTATTAGCAAGGAGGCAATGCCTAGTTAAACACTTCTACCTTTGAGAATCTTTCCTGGGCAGTGATGGGTGATCTATTGCAAATTTGTAAAATTATCTACAAACCTGAGGTATATACTAAACAAAATATTTTGCAGTTTTATAAGGTGACTGATGATTGGGCGTTTCTACGCATGGCTCATAGAATGAGTTAGAGGATAGAATGATCGTAATCAACTGACCAATTAATCTCATGCACGTGAAAGAATTGTCTAAGAAAAGTTTTACAGGAAATAAGTATATGACATCTGATTTTAATTCTTTATGTTCTGGATGTCTGTGTTAATTTAATGAAGGTTTTTTTCCGTTTCGTATGTAGCTATCACAATCATCATCATCATCATCATCATTTATTGATTTATACCTTTAAGCCTAGACAGGCTTTTTTAAAGGGCTCATTATAAAAAAAATATGAAATACAATACAATGTTTTTTAAAAATACCAAAACTAAATAATTAATCTATTTACAATAGCATATTTTTAGTTATGAAGTCGATGTTTGGTCTTTATTAGTACCTACGAGAATCGGCACATGATATAGATATAATCGAGTGAGTCGAAGGTATGAATTACTTTACAACGACGTCTCAATCAATTGTTTGCATGCAATCGAGCTGATGGCGTTCACAACAGAAATTGGATCACCGATATCGTATCGTATCGTACCGATATTGTATCGGACACATGATCAGAAAGCAAACCATGTGTAAGAACTCATTTGAAGTCCAACTCAATTAATCATAATCTTATAAATGTTATGCGAATGCATATTGATTGACATAATTGTTAGACTTAGCGCAATATCCGGGGGATCCTCGTCTCTTCAGGGACGGGGGTGCCACTTTGGAAAAAGGTGAAGTATCCAAAATGTTCAAAAAACTCTGTTGATGCTATCCAGAAAATTGAAAAATGTTACCCAAAAAGTTCCAGCAGGTTGATTGATTTTAAGTAAATACACAAAAATGATGCAAACATTTTTCAAAAGTTCTTGAAAAAGTCAAAAATAGGATACCCAAAGCTCCAAAATTTGAAATCATATACCCAAAAAGTTTTTCTCCCTGAGCTAAAGTATGGAACCAAAAAAGTGGCACGTACCCGTTTAGCCGTCATATTGGAGTTACCTCCCCGGGCGCAAATTAAACTTCTCCTATAAGGCCCTTTTGTGAATCCAGTGACAACTTGAAATACATTGATTTTATGAGTTGGGTCGCTGTTTCTAAACTCTCGTATTTTAATAGTGAAACTATAACCACATATTACATAAAAAGAGTGTATTTGATTATTATACATGCAGTTATTGCTGCGAGAAAAAAAAAGCTTATTTCAAAATTACTCAATTTAGCTAATAAATATGGCAAATTAGAACTCTAATTAACACATTATTGTCATCATTGATAGGTACATCGGGTAAATTGATATTTGAAATATTGAAATTAAATTTGATATTATAAGCAATCAGAATTAATCAACAGAGTTTTAAAGTTATTATTAGGGAATATATTGATTCAAAACATCTTTCATCCTTTGATATAAATGTTTAATGATTTCATTGTTTGAATAAAAACCACGTATTGTGAGTAGGATAGACAGTTTAGTTAGCAGACATAACTATCTTGCTGGGCGCAGAGTGTAGCTTAACAGCGTTTTCAACAATTATTAAAAAGATAGTAAAGTAAACCTGGGAAGGATTTTCCATAGGCCTCAATGCTTTTCAACGAATTATTTGTACTCAAACCTTCATCATACTGAGAAGAAAAAAAGTTATGGGAGGTGTAGCAATATTTGCTCATTTGGTAAAAATTGAAAATTATTAACTATACGCTGTGAAAACCGTATGAAAAAAGTGTCTGGTTTTAACACGACAGTTCTGATTAGAAAATTTGATGATGACAATGATTTTCAAATGAACTGATATATATAAAAATATTCGTTTATTAGAATGAGCATAAATAGATTGCAAATAGTAATTCATACATATAGAATCTTTGTGAATTTCGAAACAAGAAAATATTCTACTTGAGTAAAGAACATACAAACGTGGCCGGCCACATGGCCACATACAGTATCTCGAACATATTTTATCCCTTTAAGAACAACTGTTCTAAATATGTTGATATTTTCGTAAAGATTGCTCACACGAAGAAAACATAACTACCGATATGCAATGTATTTTGCTGTGAAGAAGGTTAACCATATGTATGTTAAACATATCATAATAATTCAAATTTAATCATAAAAAATGAAGATACAAGAAATCATTCATTTGTTCGGTTATTTATATATATATATATATATATATATATATTTTAATTGTGAAATTATGTTTATTTTGTTACTTTATGTTATTCTGATTATTCATTACATAATGATTAAAGACATATTTATCATGGTTGTACATGACTTTCAAACAATAGATTTGTTTACAAAAATACATTATATCAAAAACTTTCTATAAATGTTTGTATAACATCTCATTTGTAGAGCACATTGTTTAAAATATATAAAAAGATAAAGTTTCTTTATGTTATTCCAAAAAACCAATGTTTAACAAATATTGTATTTTATCCGATACAAATTATATATGCATAGCTTTGTAAGTATAGCAGGTTATGTCTTATTTACTTTTTGAAACATAACATAAAAGAATGTTGCTCACAAATGTTAGTTTATTACATTTTACTTTATAAAAACACATGGAGTATAATACTAGTACAATTTATTTTCTATAAGGAAAAAATAAATTTAGCTTGTTCTTAAAATGTTTGCATTTTTGATTCCTATGAAATTTTTTCTTAAAAAAGTAGATAGAGTTTAATTGCATACTGTATAGAGTAGGAAAGTACGATCTTGTGCTGATAAAACTACAAATTATTCCCAAAGTATCCTGGCATACGATTCCCGTGCAATTGTAAAAACGGGAAACATTTAAAAGTTTTTTGAAATACAATCTCGTTTAGTGACTTCAGTATATTTTACACCTGTCACTTGAAAGGCAAACTTCAACAATTTTATTTCCTATATTATGTTACATATATTTCCTTTATTTGTTCCTATTTATATGGTACCGGACAATCTATATTTCTTGATTAATCTATATTCCCGTTGGATATTTATTCAACAAAGGAAATTTCTAGAAGCATTCATAAAGTCACCTTGAAGTTTCATTGTTCTAAAAAAACTATAGAAAATAATTTGCCTAGTTATTTTGTGAAGTAACTGGTTTTTTGTTATTAACCACTTTTCACTTGTGCGGAGAGACAGTTGTTCAACGGATAGATCACTTTATTCAAATATATCAGCAGGGGAAAATCCTCGTAAACAATAAATTCAACAAAGTATCAGACATAAGGGTTTTTGGTACTAAATAACCATATGTAAAATATATAAATTCGAAAAGCTTGAATGGCGCTCTCGAACAGTATGTTTGTACCCCCCGCATCTATCAATCTATTGTTATTGACCTTCTGTGGACATCTGGAGAGTAAAAAGAAGGACATTTCAAAAATGTTCTAAACTGAAATATGATTGACACTTTATTGTGAGAAATTTTACGTGTATTATGAATACGACAATCAACATTGTTCTATTTTATATTTTCTAACATAACAAACTATTTTTTTCAACTATATATACACATCACATTTTTTATATTTCAAATATTTTAATATGTAAAACTTCCTTGAAAAATAATTTGTATCTACCTATATATATATGTTCAAATTAATCCTTTTACATTTTAATTAACAAAATACTTTTAAACCCAATTGAATTGTTTCTATGTATTTAATATTAGAAAGGTTAATTATGGATTTTTTAAAATCAAAATTATTTAAATCCCAGATAACGTTAAACTACTTAAATGCTTTTAATCAAATTTTTTAATTCCTGAAATGATTTCACATTGATTGAAATGATAATTATTACTACTAACAAGTAAAGTTAGGAAATTTTGAGACCAACGAATCTTTATATATACAAACGTTCTGATATTTTAATTTACAATCCACTTTTTCAAAGGTGAGAACACACTTTACGGGCAGCAGATTCCGGAAGATTTATTAACATTAATTTTGTATCTCCAAAAAATATTTCAAAATTTACCATTTTATTTCTAGAAGTTGAATGAAAGTGAATGACCAAATTTTCTTGTTCTTACAACATAATAGTTTGTACATTTCTCCGATACATTCCCAAAACACATGCAGTGTTCTTTCACTGAGATTTGAAGCAATTTGAAGATAAAACCAAATAAATTATAAATTGTTGAACGTATTTAAAATTTCATAATTAGTGAAACTTTTATACTATCATTAATTTTGATACAAATATTTCTATTATATCTACAAGTATATATTCATAACTACATCGCTATGAAAACTTACATATATGCAGCTTGGCTGTTTATCTTTTTAACTTGTTATGTACATATCTATAACTTAAATGTTTTATACCTATCATATAGGGTGTTATTGCTCTAGTATTTGTAATTCTTGTTTATGGAATAGTTATAGAGTGTATAATATAATATATATATCACATGATATTTACTATGTTATTGATTTCATATCATTTTTGTTTTTATACTAATGTTTGATTATTGTTTATTTCGCGACATGAACTACTTGTGGCCCAATTAATATGTGGCATAGAGTCTTGATATTGTATATCGATATTTCTATAAAGAGGTAAAGTATGAGATTGCGTCTCCATCGTAGGATAATCTAGATTTGATGAGGAATCCATTTGATATTGTGATGTTAGTTGAAATTCAGGATTGCAAGAATTGATATTATTTTCTTGTGCATGGCTATTATATGAATGGTTTGTAGAACAATTATCATTATTGTAATATTCTTGTGACATGTAAACAGGCGAATGAGATGAAGGGCTAGAAACTTCTTGTGAATAATTACCAAGGCCACCATAACCAAAATATGGTCTTGAGTGAGTCGGATATTTCCATGATAATGAAGATTGCAAATTATTACTTTGTGAATTATTTGAATGGCTATATAATGATGAAGTTGGACTTGAATAATAATTATTCAAACGATGGTAATCTCGCCAAAAATATGCATTTTGATATGGGTAAGTTATACTTTGACGATAGGGTCGCTTCATTCGTCTTCTACGACGATAGTTACCATCTTCAAACATATATTCGCAAGAGGGGTCTAATGTCCAATAATTACCTTTTCGTTCCCCACCTCCTTCACGAGGAACTTTAATAAAACATTCATTTAATGATAAATTATGACGAATAGAATTTTGCCAACCTTTTTTATTTTTTTCATAAAATGGAAATCGATCAATAATGAATTGATAAATTTGATTTAATGTTAATTTCTTTTCTGATGAACTTTTAATTGCCATTGCAATTAGCGCTACATAGGAATACGGTGGTTTAACGTTTTCACTTTGCTCGGTTTCTTTATTTGGAAGCGTTTCTTTTTTTACTGTTTCGTTATTATCTTCACTAAGCTCTGAATCTTCAATTCTAATTGTATCATCTGAAATGAGAAGAAAGTATTAAAAATAGTAGAATTGTAAAAATACATGTTAAATTTGAAAACAGTGTAAATGTATGTAAAATCATACTTTAATTATCAGATTTACTAATTAATGTCTTCATCCCATACAAAACTTTATTTACATGCTTTTAACTTAGGCGTTTTTTTGCAGATTATCAAGTCATTACAAATCAATATATTATCATATAGAAGGAAGTATGGTTGACAATAATTTAAAATGTTTTGATCAATTATTGAAATATTATATAAGAAAGTGATGTTATATTACCATAATAAATGCGTAAATGTTGATATAATATACCTAGTATTTTCTCAAAATAATTTTATTAATTTTATATAACAATATGACCATGAAATATTATGAAAACAGTTCATTATTCCATATTATCAATAAAGTATAAGATATATTAGTACGATTAACAAAAATTAACAACTATATATTTCGTACGATGAAGAAGAAAACATGAAAGTTTGTTTTTTGAATGATTTTTGTATAATGTTTTGAAGAAAAAATTCCAAGAAAATTATAATTTCTGTTACTTCTCATATAGGGAATTGTATATTTATATACAGTAAGAATAGTAACTCATAGCTGTATCAAGTTGATTAATAATACAGAACGACGCTACTTACCATTTCTTTATTTTTGGACAATCAAAAATTTGAAAATCATAAATTCAGTCGAAATACATGTTACCGAAATTGTTAGTTGTTATATCAATATTTTTATAGATATTAAAATAAATGGATGTTTATTAAAATATTATTGATTATATAATCACCTGTGGATATTTTCGTAGTATCATTGATTCTTTCCAATTGAACTAACTCTGATATGTTTTCATTATACAAACGACTAGCCATTTCTTTTACGCTTTCTGCTCCACCCATTAAGCTATGCTACGATCAATGGGTCTGTGGAAATTAACAACGTTCTAGAGCTCTACTTCTGTGTTGTATAGAGCTACAGAGAGAGATATATGTTGAACAATGATCTTTTACCCCCTGATTAGACATCGATTTTTATGATAAAATTACATCATTTAATGTATAATATAAATACATACTTCATTAATTGATTAAATAAGGAGTTATGTAAGACGTGTAATAATATTTAGTAATTTTAAGGAAAAATAAATAATAAATATTGATTTTATAGAGATATATTTTAATAAATTCAAGGGTGTTACATGACCTTAACGGATATACGAAAGCGTCCAATGTTTGATAAAACAGCTGTATATTTAACAGGCCGTTCACATTTGATAAAAAGTCAACGTGATGCTTTAACCTGAACTGTATACAGTGAATCATTTTTAATGGCTATATAATGGTTTCCTTGTAGACTTTATGATAGTACAACCATTATCAAAGGTAGATCGTTTAATAAAATTCTCAGACTATATATAAGACTGTATACAATACTATAAAATCATATAGGTCTATACAATTGTAATCATTTGGTCTAAATTATACCCATTTATACGAGTATATACGAGTGTCTATAAATGCTTAATAGAGCATCTCCATGTTTTATTTATTTTTATTTTAACAGAACATCGTAACTTTCGATCGCATATGTTTAAGATTTTCATCATTTGACAAAGTATCAATGTTAAGCTCAAAATATACCTCAAATGTTATTAATTAAGCTTCTTTGTTAGCATGAAATATTTTTAAAATATTCTCAAACTTTGATGATGTGCATCTAATATTATTTGTAGTAAAGGAATAATTGTGGATGTTTATATGAACACCATAACTATCAGCCCTGAACGGAGAGGGAGGTGGTCAATTTTTCTTGACAAAATGGACATTTTGCCGCATAAAAGACGTGGCATTTGCATATTTGGCAGCTGCAGTATTGTAATACCTTCAAAATTGCACAATTTAGCAAATTTTCTTCTCAAAATTAACCGAAATACGAGTCAAAAATTTTTACAGCCCTACCGTCTTGGTATACCCCCATAACCTGACCACGGATTTACGGCCGTGCATGATACGACGAATAACAGTAATAAAAGTTATTCATGATATATTTCTTGTAATCATTTAGTGCAAAATTAATTCTAAATGAACAAAAGTCCTTAGATTCAAATGTAGATTTTATTCTCTACATTAATCGAGGAACAAGTAGTCACTTGAAGATAAGATAATGGATTATAAATATTTATACATGGTGGGAAGCGGAATCAGAGATGAGTTACGACTGTAAAATCAGTGACGGCATTACGGCATTATATCAGTGACGGCACACATATGAATTTTTCAATGAAATAATATCATATTCAACATAGTCTCTTATTGTAATATTATATCTTAGAAATTGAAATCATTAATTATGTCAGTAAATCAGCGAGGCTAAAGAATAAAGAGGCTGTATCTCATTATCTCTCTGATTCGGAATTCGGTCTCCTTTATAGGAATTAGTCATTTTGACCGCTGAAGCAAGTGATGGGTTTGAATCCGCGGCGGTGCTAAAACTTTTGGAACCTTGAAGAGGTCATTTTTTATTATTATATAATGTCATTATTTATATTTCTTGATTGCTTTTGGTGTTTATATTAGAGCTTGTAAAATTGATTTGAGTCTCAAAATGTGCTAGAGTATTTGAGACTCAAATCAATCTGAAATATTCTGATATTGTTCTGAATTTTTTTTTATTGCGTATGTCTTATCGCAGAGCTACCACAGGTGAGGCAAAGGCAGGCTATTTTAGAATTGTTAAACTGTGGAACTATATGGCATACTGCTGAAACGATTAAAGACACCCAAGTTGCTGTATCGCTCCCACGATAAATAGTTTTAAGGTTATGTCAATAAATTGAAAATAGATCAGAGCATAAAGACATCCTGAGGGCAACACTTTCCATGTAATTCCCAAGCCATGTATTTAGTGTGATTATGAGCGAAAAGCATATATGGAGGGTGTTTGCTTCCCTATATGTCATCATCTACAGAAACGTGCAGTTTTTAATGATTGCTATATCCTGATATTTTAACATATATATATTAAACGAAATTAAGCAATTTTTCTTACCACATTTACGGTACACAATACTCACATCTCAAAGGTAGGAAAATTGGAAAGTCGATGCTTAATGTTTCGAAAGTTTTGTGCCTCGGTTTTAAATTTGCTGTCAGAATTTTACCATGATATGGATGACACCCTTGCTGAAAATATCAAATTTTGAAAACTTTCATCTCAAGATACGAGTCAAAAATTTTCACAGGATTTAAGGTCATGATTGTAGGGGCAGTGGCATTTATTAGCAGCATCTCATAATTATAAACCAGCCGTCGCTAAACAGGCAGTCCGACTCAATCAAAGTAAAATTTTAAAATTCTAAAGTTCAACTTGTAAGAAGATCTTAATTTTTGTAACCATAACTTGAATTGGCAAATGAATGTACCCGATACGTTGTTGAAAATATTTCATTTTTGCCATTGATGTTTGCTCTTGATTAAATGTTTTACTAAGAAGCTTTTTTAAAAGGCATTAAACTGCGAAATTATAAAAAGTAAATTTTGATGGGCTCACAGTATTTCATAAAATTATTAGTTTTCAATGTCGTTGTGGAGTTGCAAACCATTTTGATTTGCGAGATAGTAATTAACAAGCCATAAAATGGTTTCATTAAAATATTTTATAAATAATTTGCTTTTAATAAATATGAGCGTATTTGATACATAAGTAACAACTAAAATAGCAGTTAAATAGCTTGATGTTAATTATGTTTAATTTATTTTTATAGTTTATGCTAATTTATGCTTGTTTTATTCATCTGGAGAAAGTGAACAATGTCTGGTTTCTAGCGCATATTCGTGAATCCATAAATTGGCAACTAAAAAAAATATAAACATAATAAAAATTCCATGTCAAGAGATTTCGAACATTAATTCAAAAAATTCAACATTAATGAAACAGAAATAGTATTTTGTTGATCAATGAAATGAAGATGAATTCCTATCAAATACCAAAAACTTTTCGATCAAAAGGTCACTTGTATAGAATTAACGATTTTGGAAAACATATGAAAATGTTGTCAATGGTAAACCAGAGCATACGAAGTTTAGTAAATTATATGGTATTGCCCAATCAAAGGTGCCTGTAAAATTTTTCCATTTCGATAAGAGTTTAAATGAGCAAAAATGACCGGCAGGCGCTACGCACTTAGGATCACGTGCACGCTTATTGTTATAACACCATGTTCATTGTTGACATGAATTTTATTACAAGTTAGGCCTGCGTATAACAATTGTTTCAAAGCGAGACGGTTGAATTACGCTAAGCATAAATTCAACTTGTGCTCGCAGCGGTCGCCGGTCAATTTTGCCCCTTTAACCATTGCAATGGTACTAATGGTAGGAGGGTGTCAGGGGGCTACTGTCAGCTGCATAATAAGGGGGATTTAGCCCCCTTGTAAGGGATATCCTGTTGCCATCCCTGCATGGTCGATGTCTAAAAGATGCTAATTAGAAGATAAATTGCTTAATGTTAAGCAAACTTTAAAAAAAGTAAAACGGTCAAGGAAAAGAACACATTTTCTAGAAACTAGTAAAAGTTAGCTCAAAACTATAGTAAAGACACAGACAAGTGCGAGAATATTTTACTTTAAGTTTTTTTTACTTGTTTCAAGCAAGAGTTGTTGGAAAATAATTTTATTGTCAAAACAAGAGATTCAGGCTTAAAGGGGCAAGATTGACCGGCGACCGCTGCGAGCACAAGTTGAATTTATGCTTAGCGTAATTCAACCGTCTCGCTTTGAAACTATTGTTCTACGCAGGCCTAATCTGTTATAAATTCATGTCAACAATGTACATTGTGTTATGAACAATTAACATGCACGTGATCCGAAGTGCGTAGCACCTGCCGGTCATTTTTGCTCCTTTAACACTAATGAAACAGATCTTGAATCAAGTATAATATCTCTCGAGAAATAAAAATATTTTTCCTAAAATAAGAATCATTTTGAAATTTACAGGTAACAGTGGAAAAATCTGTTCTATTTTGAATTTTTTTATTTTATAAAGATATCTATAGAAAGTGGTCCGTCCCCATATAGCAATTGTATGGAAAGTAAAGCCAGGATTCCTTAGACCATTACATCCGCCAACACAAGATGGATATGCATATTTTAGAGCTTCTGTACTGTAACACCTTCACACTTGCACGATTTTGCTATTTTTCTTTTTGTGAAATTCTCAAAAATATTAGACAAATGTTATAGGTTTACGGTCGTGCACAAGCCACCGATCATATCACAATTCTGGTTCCTCTGATTACACGTAATCCATAGACAATAAATATAAAGATATATGCGTACCCCATTTGTTTCCTATGAATACGGGACATGCAGCGTGCTTAGTAGTTTCATCTCCTTTACCATTCTTTTTTAAATTGTACCAAAACACAACATCACCCTTTAAAGAAAAAATAAAATGAAGAATGAAAATGTCCATTTTTGATAATGGATTTATGAACATTGATATATAAACGAAGAAGAACATTATGTAGGTTGTATTTTTCAATTCAAGAAATTTTGGTAAAATTGTAAGCCACTGCCATATTTGCAAAACAATCTTCAGGGCCAGCAATTCCTCTTTGTGGCTCTATATACTTCTTTACTTACTCTTTGTGGCTTAACAGAACATCCTTCTTCTGATACAGTAAATGCAGTGTGTCCACCTTCTTCGACGTCGCTCAACTAAAACAAAATATAACCCAATCTCATCAATGTTGTCGTTCTTTTGATAGGCACTGAGGTTCATCGGGAAGTAAAACACATACACAGTCTGAAAGAAGGTCTGATTATAAGTTCAATGCATAGTTTTGTTTAACATTTTGGCATATAATGCTGAGAATTTTAAAGCATCAAATTTTCAATTGTGAGATCTCTGGTAACAAGCATACTTTCTGATGTAAATAAGTGCCCACCAATAGCAATTTATATGGAGTAATGAGTATAAATAATACAGTGTTTTACTTGGAAAATTTGGAGTATCAAATCCAGTATAGAACATTAAGGATAACTAAAACGATTTTCCTAACGACACTCTTCTGTGTATAAAGCACCAAAGTATCAAACTCGGGTATCTCAGTATACTTACGTAGAATAAAGCTGTGGCAAGTCGATTTCCCCATCCAAGTGCAAATAGTTTTGAAAATTTTTCCTGAAAAATATGATATATACATTGTATGATATGTTTTATTATATTACATTGTATGCATTTGATTGGATAGATCACAATGAAACTTACATTTGCATGGTCAAAATGTGGAACATAATGACCTCCGACACCATAGTTCACGACCTTAAATAAACAATACAAGATAAATTATTGTCATTGTTAATATAGTATTGAGGTGATTAGGGGTGATTAGCTCAGTTGGCAGAGCAACTGAACTTCAGATCGTATCATATCTCATCGACTGTGGTTCAAATCCCCCTCAGGTCAACTCAGCCTTGACTTTATCTGAAACATCAAATGAGTACCATCTAAGGATGGCGGATGGAATGGTTCAGAAGGAATTGCATTGTGAGTAGCTGCGGCGCATCGTTGCGCATTGACAATCAGGTCTATTTGCCATGAAATCTGTTGAAATTGATCTGCAGTGTCGCGGCTGAGATCTAAGGAGCGTTTAACATCATTGCTCTTAGCGAAAAGAGCCACTCTTCTAGAAATAGAGGAGTGGTACGGGTGCCTTCGGTAGGGTGACACCGTCCACATTTTTTCAATATAGTATTGAACATATTTTTTGGTATATTGATCAGAAAAATTTGATGGAGTAACTCATTTATTATTTCACCACAAATATGCAATCTGAAAAAAAGAATGATTTATAATTCAACTTTGATTGAAAACTGGAAGTAGCACGGTCGAATAAATTATCGTCCTTTTTTCCTATTTATCCACAATGCAAGCTTTAATTCTTTTTTTTTTTTTAATTTTTTTTTTAATTTTTTTTTTAAATTTTTTTTTGTATTTATCATTTTTCCACGAACCGGGTAAGCTCACAGCTTTTTTTCACCGGGGTGGTTGGTTAATTTGTTAGTATTTTGAAGCTTGTATGCGTTTAATAGCCGGATGCCCTTCCTGACGCCAACCTATAGTGCTTCGGACAGGGATTGAACCCGAGACCCTGCGGGCCGTGGTCCAACACCCTAGCCACTACACCAAGGCCGCACACACCAAGGCTACATTCACCACGGGTTCTCGCTAAGGGATCGATTTAGAGCATTGATGATATTTTTTAGCTTATTCCTTAGTTCTGGTTGTAAAAACATGAAATCTTCATGAACTCTTTTCGGATTTTAGAATTTTCAATCACAATTCAGGGAAATTTTACCGCCCTATCCGATTTGTCATTCGATTAAATCGCATATCTCTGCCCGAACCATATTAATGCAGCCTAATCTAGATGTATATATGCTAATATAATTAATGATTGTTTTACCTGCAATGGTTCTGAATAGCGCATATCAAGTCCTGTCATCATTCCAACTCTACGTATTATCTCCGCCACCAATGGATGTTCTTCTTCTCTTAGCCAAGCACTGCAGTAAAAAGCAATACAATAATATAACATGCAGCAATGTGTAGATAACTTTAAGATTTTAAGATGCAAAGTTTAAAATAAAATAAATCTGAAGTAATGCGGAAGTATTAAACAAGATATATTGCGCTTAAAAGAAGAACAAATATTCGCATAATTTCTATAGATACCACGAAATAACGAAATTTAAAATCTAGCAACAAACCACGGAAATTCTTTCCTATTTTGAGCTCGAATCTTCATATTATTTGGATTAAGAAATGTCTTAAACGAAGACAAGTATCCCATTAGCGTATTCTAATGTGTTTACCTTTGTATAATTAGTAATATGAAACCTTCCGCAGTAATTATACACAATATAACCTGGATTTTAGAACACGTAAATACAAACTCTTATAATCCCACCTCGCTCAATATCCCACATCGCTTAATGTCCCGCTTTTTTATCTCTACCAGAGGTGGGATATTAAGCAAGTTTGACCGCATATAGT
The DNA here is from genome assembly GCA_916610825.1 of Haliclystus octoradiatus. Taxonomy (NCBI): domain Eukaryota; kingdom Metazoa; phylum Cnidaria; class Staurozoa; order Stauromedusae; family Haliclystidae; genus Haliclystus; species Haliclystus octoradiatus. Next base: position 3,369,404 of record OU744453.1, on the reverse strand, counting down.
GGTCTATTGACCAATTACATAACAAGATAACTTTCAATAATAGTGACCTTGTTTATACACTCAATTTCTCCATCGCTTGTCCTCAGTTCTTATACTTATGTTGCACATACTACATATTACAGTAATTCATCGATTCAGACATTGATTTCAGAGATTTTTTTCAATGGATTTCAATGGGGGAAAAGGATAGAGTTAGATATTCCATGTACATTTTGATCACGGGGTTGATTACCTTTGACTTGTTCTATAATCAGCATACATCAATTTACCATCTAATGGATTGTGAACAGTAGCTCTTCCAAGCTAAAAAATAGTGAGAGAAAAATACATCAAATTTCAGTTAATATGTCATAATTCTCACTTCACACAAAAAACAAAATTGTACAATGATCAAAATGAAGATGATTGGCGGTAAACGTTTAAGCACAATTAGTGCTTGTTTGTTTAGGGCCAACAATTGAAGCTTATTTAATGTTAAATTAAGTGCAGTACAATGGTTGTAACAGTATGTTACTAAAGTTTCGTAATAATTACTTGATAGTAAGTGACAAGTACCCCCAGAAGTTGATGCATGATGTAAATATAAATAAGAAAGCATCCTTCGAAATACTTGTCGTTTATCCACTGTTTCGCTTTTGTCTGCCGTATTGCATCATGGTTGTATCGTGTATTTTATCGGTCGCATTGTGTTTGATTGCTATCAATTGCATTTTCTGGATTTTCCAAGGAATGTCCTCATTATCCTTTTCCAGCTCATTTCGTTTAAAACGTATTTAACTCTTTCGATGCTGTTTCTCCTCCTTGGTTTCATTCTAAGCTCAATCTGAGTTTTTCTAGAAAAGTCTTGATTTAGTCGGGTCCGTTTAGCCGTTCTCAAAAGACTGCTTCAGAACACGAAAACACACGTCAGACGAAAACAGAACACACAGTTGCCGTCGTTTGCCCAGGGCTATAAATGTGTAGTAATGTTTCAATAACAAGTCATGCTGCAAGTCACGTGATATTCTATTGCGTTTATCTTTACCTTTGGTTTAGAGAGTTGTTTGATAACATTAAGCTCATATAGAGATAGAAAATTCCTTATTACAACAACGTTAGGTCGTGAACAAACTCTTTCCATCTTGAATGGTTTGAAATATGATAATTCATGGGTGCCAAGATACTGACATACAAAAGCTTTCCAATTCTTGTTTTTCTGTCAAAATAGAAGGTTTGAATATTTAGAACCCCTTAACGCCAATATATAATGGAACATGCATAATATCACCTCATATTGTAGCAAGTGGAACCTGGAACATTAAGACATGTGGGGGAAAATATTCGAAGTAGAATGAAGGACTCAGTCACTCACTATTCATTGAGATGTTAAGCTGCGTTGGATGATTGAAGAATTTGATGACGTCTCAAGCTTACGTCTTTTGTATGAAAGATTGCGACAAAAATCCACAATCAAACTTGCTCTGTGGTTTACGAAATGGATTTCCATACTCATTTCTCAACAAAACAAAACACCTGGTCTTATATCTTTTTAGTGAAATAGTAAAAATGTTTTCATTTGCATCACTTGCAAAATTTTCGGGTCAAAATAACAAGAGTGTTTTTACTTAAAATAAGAAAATGTTTTCCAGCTATGCGAACAATCGTTACATTCTTGTCTCAAGTAGAAATGGTTTAATATTTAAAACTTATATCGTCTAGTTATAAGCACAAAATATTCTTTCAACGCAAACTCTCGTCTTCTACCTCGCCCAATATCACACTTTACTGAATATTTTTTCATCATCACTTAGAGGAAAAATATTCAGCTCGAAACTTCTAACTTCTACTTCATAATAATAATATAATAATAATATTAATAATGGGACTGTTCCACATCAGTTCTTGGTATAGTGCTCATTGAAATCAATCAGAGCATTTATAGAATGAGAGTCAAAAATGAAACATTTTATTTCAACTATTACAAGAAAGACAACCTATTTAACAAAAGATCGGAATTGATTTCCGAATTGCTACGAGAACAAGTTTTATATCACTAACTTAAAGACATCGTAACAATTCAAACCGGAATTTTATACAATAGAAATAATTAAATAAATAATAGCATAATCAATAACCATGATCAGCTGTAAAAAAAAATAATAGCTCACAGCAGCTAGCTATAGGATACCGATCAATTTTTGTAATCTAGTTGAAATAAATCGCCTGGTGATCACTTTCTGGTGTGAAACTTGAAGTAGCGTAATTCTAGAATGTTTTATTTTTGACTCTCATTCTAGCTTCTATTTCAATAATTTTTTTCTACTCACTGGTTTAAATTCTGCTCTACATCTTGTATCAAATTCATCTTTTGAATCATTGAATCTTCTTGCTTTTGGTTTTTGTGGAGTCTTCTTATTTTCATCAAGTTGTTCTTTGTATGCGGCGAGATTTAATGTAGCACTAGTATGGTCAGGATCTACAAGGTATAAACATAGCATCTGTCATTCATCACAATCAATGCTGATGACATTCTACTATAATCTACAAGTGTAATTTATAGTTAACCAGGGGCCATCTATTTACAAGAGTTGCGACACTCTCTTGTGTGCCGCTCTCAGCGCCCATTCCATTGAACAGATGCAAGTACCTTGATTTTATTGATGCCATCATTTCTGTGGTAAAGCATGCCCTTAATGAAATAGACTTGTTTGTAATAAAACAACGTTATTTATTAATGAGTAAACATAAGACATTTAGCCAACATGGCGGACATTACAAGTAAAAGTATAAAGCTAAAAAGACAAGAGCACATGTCATGAACACTACTGAGCATGTCCAATAAACTAATTGTCACCACTATAACTATAACACGCAATTATACAATAGGTGTTTCATCAGCCCTATTTGTTTCATTCAACTTCAAAAAAGCTTGTAACAAATTTCCATCACAGAAAGCATATACTAGTAGTACTTACTGTGTCTTAATATTTCTTCAGTAGTTGAAATTGCTTCTTCAGTTTCACCAACCTAAATAAAGAATGACACTGGTCTATTCAGTGTTACAAGCATATAAATGTAATACAGTAACAAAAGCGTAGAATTGTATTCACAGAAATAATTGAAGGGTGGGAGCATATATGAGCGAGGAACAGAGGCTATATGTAGATATGCTACTAAAGTCAAACCTATTACAACGGTCACCTCTATACAAAGGCCATCTGTCAATAGTGGTCACTCTTGCAATATCTTAAATATGTATTTTCTATGGAATCAAACCTGTCTACAAGCCACATGTCTATAGTGGTCAATTTATCTACCTCTCGTAGCTGGCTGCTATATACAGGTTTCACTCTGCCATGTTTACCAAATGAACCAAAGGTAAGTTAGATCTTCTCTTAATTGTTTTCATTTCAATTCATCTATCTATAGCTCTTAGTTCAATAGCCAACGATTTCCTGGTGTTTCCAACTTATTTTTGAAAGTCGTAGTCAATCAACATCGTAACTTCACAGAGGGCCTTTATCAAACGCTAAAGGCGTAACAATACCACATCATCAACAACGACCCCATCTAGTCACAAGCATCCCTATAGACCACCTTCTTCAAATCAGGAAAGTCTACGGACATTGCAGAAATTAATAAAATACTGGAGTGTAAGTCCACTTTGAAGAATAAAAACGTTAATTGACAAGAACTAATTATAGAGCTCATACACCCGAAAAGCGCAGCCCATATGTTAAATATATCTTTATTATTATTCTTTGCCCTATACCCTTAAGGTATATATTCGCAACAATGTAAACGAGCAATTGCTCATGTTGAATAGCGAATTCAAATAAAATTACAACAACAACAACAACAACAACAACATCTGAAACATTAAACTTACAGTATATTTATATTACAGGCCATTATTTTCAACAGTAAAAAGACATATTATTGTTACCTGATATTGCGCCCAACCAAGATACTCTAGCAAACTCTCCCTGTCTAGGAAACCAATTTTACTTGCTTTTGAGGAAAAGCGTTTCGATGCTTCTTCCAAATATGTTTTGGCATGATAAAAATCTTTCATACCTATAGAACGATAACAAATAATTGTATAATTAGATGGGCAGTTTGCACCACGTTGGGATTTCAACAATAAGGAAAGTTGTCGTTGTTTAGGATATTGATTTAAAATTAAAAAAAAAAATTTCTATAGTGATTAAATCAGTTCCAGTTTGACCGTCGTTGCGTTCGCTGGATCTCACTGTCGTTAGCCAAGCCTGCTATACGACAACACTAAACCATGACTAAACACAGTTCCAAAAACGTGTTTACTTCGAGGAATGTTTGGTTGATGTATTTGAAAAGAAACAAATCGTAATAATCATTAGGAGCACCCATTGTATGTAACCTATATAGTTGGGCATAGCTATATCACTAAATGAATGTATAATATTTATAATACTGGCATTTGAGCTTTTAAGAATAAACCAGTACATGGTAACTTACTGTAGCTGCATATTGTCAATATTATTAAGAAACAAAACAACAAAATAAAATAAATAACGTTGATATTGAAATCTATAGATTTATTTGAATAGAATTTTAACAGAATTGATATTTTTGTAAATCCAAATACATGATCACAAGCAAGTTTAAACTAATAGGGTAGCAAATTATTCTTGATTCAAGAAATCGCTCCGATCTTTTCAATCATTCAAGCAGGTTTATAGTCTAGCATAGAAAAACCTTATTGATTCAAGAAAATATACCCACCATTTAATTCCTTGTTTTAAGAAAATGTGTTGCTTAAAACAAGAAAGAAAGCTTTCAATAGCAAAAGGATTTCCTATGAATATGTCATAACACTAACCTGAAGCAACAAATCCAAGTTCAAATAATTCTTCCACACCAAGTTTATGGGCTTTAGGTCCCATGCCATCAGCTAATTGGGAGGGTTTGACTTTATATGTATCTTGTAATCTAAACAGAGCCTCGATTGCACCATGGACATCCTCTTCTGCAGGCATTTGGGATTCATATTTATTTAACAATTCAAGTAGCTCATCTCTTGTCTCTATGCAATCAAAATAACAAATGCTTTAGCTTTTGTTTACTTATGACATTTTATGAAGAGTATTTAACCCTTGATAAATTATTTGTATGCATGTAGATTCTCCAAATACAATCCTCGTATTTTTTCATGTTCAATACTCCCATACCTTGTAATGTCTCGCTTTGGGGCGTTTTTGCCACCAACGGTTAGAGGTCTGGGATGTATCAACTTTGAGCAATGTCTACTGTATGATAATAACCCAGTAAAGATAAAATATGATAAATTAAGATAAACCATGGGAAAATTTTGCGAAAAAATCTTACGACAACCCGACGTATTTTTACCGCTGTAATATCTTATACAACTAGAGACTCAAAAAATTTGAATCGCCAAAAATTCAAGATTGTCAATAATGTTTATAGCTTGTAGATAAAATAATCACTGTATTTATATCATAGTTTGCGAATATATATGAGTTTTACGCTATAGTTGCCATTATATGGTGGTTATTCGTGATATGATTCAAGCCGATAAATCGCATGCCCGGGATCCCATGCGATATCGCACGTGTATTATATGTTCAGCAGTTTTAAATGCCCTCGTATATAATTATTAAGTGTTGTTGTAGTTATATGTATTTGTTTCTATATAATAGCAGCTATCATTCCTAAATTAAGACTCAAAAGCATTTAAAAGCATTAATATTGACAACGTTTTTCGTCAATGTATTATAGCGTATATGTGTGCGTTCTGCGCCAATGTCGTCGGTTAATTGTCGGTTTAAACAGCATATACTTCTGTATATAAAGATCGTCCTAAACCTAAATTAAAATCAATTATTATTGAGATGAAGAGGATACTATTTAAATTTGATACAAACTGTTTACTTTCTTACCTCCAGTATAATTCTTCGATGAATATTTGTCAATCTTTTTCCACAGATGTACGAATCTACTTAATATTTTATATGAATTATAAGGACTGCCGACATAATTAATTATTTGTGCTTTCGTTGTAACATCAGGTAAACCATTTTCCACATCTTCAACGAAATATTCCAATTCTTGAAGACGCTTTTCTTCTAATTGTATTAACTTACTAAATGGTCGATACAATTTATGTTCTAACATTAATAAACTTTCAAGCTCAGATGTAGCAGAAAACCATTCTGCACATTGAATATTTGAGATTGAAAATAAAATAATTAAAATTGAGTATATTTTCAACATTTTGAAAATTCTGTTAAATAACAGTGAGTGAAAGTTGTGATTTTGCTGTGATTAAAAGCCAACTATATAGGTATTGAATAGTTCGTATTCAAAGCAAACACCAGTTGTAAGACCACGCGATCAATTCAATGAAACACCCGTTTTATCAATTAGTCACGTGATTAAACAATACAAGCGCTGCTTCTGATCATTATAACGTTCAACCTGCACGTAGACTATCTATTAAAAAAATGTAGCCAAAATTTAGACAGATCTTCAGAAAAAATTTGTCTAATCTCTTCAAATGCAGAGTGATAAATTAATACTCTCAAATCGCATTAGGGCCAAAGGTTGTGTCGTCCGCACCGAACAGGTATCCGTTTAAGAGAGGGGTGACGTAACAGATAAGAGGATAGATCATAGTTTATTTGGAGACACATAAAATAATTGTAGTACAATAATGACTGGACTATATAATTTATATACATAGATACAATGCTGAGTTTTATTTACAGATTTTCTGTTAGTTTCTCTAGTTACGATATTTATCGGTTACTGACCGCAGGAGGTGAGGTGAATATCGGCCGATAACCTGGCTTCACCGAGGTCATTATAACTGATATTCATCGATCCTAAGAACAATATGGCTATAATAGTCAGTGATTGACAGGTCAATCATGAAACATTTAGTCATAATACGAATGGTTATGTATTTTATTGTATCAATACCGCAATTATCCACCTAGCCTTTCTGTCAGAACGGTTGAAAAACAATGAGCAGTTAAGAAGCTCCCTCTGAGTTTGTGAAATCTATTGTTTCAGGGGGAAAACCTTTTATCCCCCGGTTTTCCTTATTTATATGTTTTAACTAATTTACAATACGTAATAACAATTTCTTAACATAACTGAATAACATTGTCCTGAAAATTGTTATCAAATATTGTAAATTAGCTAAGTCAAAACATAGAAATATTCATGTATTCCTATTTTTCATTCTTTTTAAATATATAATAGCTTGAAAATGTAATATTTGTACAGTGACGAAACGTGGCAATATTACTTCTATTCGATCGCTTGCCACATATTGCAATTACTAATTTGAATGCTAAGCTCTCGTATATTAGGAAAGACAAAGTTACAACTGTAGTATTATGTGAATAAGCTAGAACTTGAGACGAGAGAATAAACGTTGTTGATCACAGAACAGTATATTAGAATCTAAACTAAAACTATAAATGACACGATTATGTTTACAGGAAGTATATCAATATTGTAATGTAAATAAGTTGTAATAGCACATGCCCTTTCTGGGAGATTATAGAAATATACATGTAATGAATATTGATTATAAATTTAGTTTATTAGTTTTGTTTTTCTTTCTAGTGCTGCGTCTAGGTGGTGAATGTAATGATGCACTAGATGTATTTGTTGATGGTTCTTCCTCCTCTGGGGTGGTTGAAGCAGCAGCTGTAGTTGATGTTGATGGACCATAGTACCGGCGGAGTTGACGGCGGTTGCGCCAGTAGAGTCGACCAGATTCGGTTTTTAGGCGATAGCTGCGTCCTCGAGGATCAATAGAGACAATTTCTCCAATGCGATCCCAATGTTTGGTATTCTGATTTTGGATGCGGACAATATCACCAGGAATGAATGGATCAAGGCGGCGAGCATGAAGGTCATGTTGTTGTTTTGCTTTTTCTTTTAGCGTGCTTGCTTTCTTGTCTGCAATAATAATTAGTTGCTTGATGTCATCAGTGAATTGCGATGGATGAATTGGGATTCGTGACCGAAGAGGTTTGCCAAATAAACGCTGGGCTGGACTGATACCATCACTTCTTGGTGTATTACGGTATTCCAATAGAGCTTTGTAGAAGGCTTCTGTGTTGAGGTGTCCATTTGTTGTTACTTTGGCGACAATATTTTCCATAGCTTTGACAGCAGCTTCTGCATGTCCGTTGGCTTGATGATGGTATGGTGACGACGGGTCGTGAATTATGCCCCAATCTTTGCAGAATGCTGAAAATGCATGACTTGAAAACTGCGGTCCACCATCAGACGTTAAGCGAATAGGGACACCCATGCTACAGAACCAGCTGGATAGAATATCGACGACGGTGTCTGTATCGGTGCTCTTGCCACAGTGTACAACGTGAGGCCAACCAGAGTACTTGTCGGTGATGACAAGGAATTCGTGGCCATGGTGTGAGAAAATGTCTGTTGCAATCGCTTCACCAGGACGAGTTGGTGGTGTGTCTTGAATAAGTGGCTCATGTGAGTTGGATGACAGTCTTTGGGCACATTCTTCGCATGACCGAATTCGATTTGTGACTTCGTTGGTCATATTTGGCCAAAAAATACATTGTCGAGCTCGTGCAAGAGTTCGAGTTAGACCAAGATGAGATGTGTGGAGTTCATTCAGCATAGTCGATCGAAGAGATTTTGGGATAAGAATGCGATCTTGGTAGAGGATGATTGATGATTCCAAGAGTGACAGATCGTGACGTAGTGACCAATAGGGGTGAATGCTGATGTCCAGTTTTTCCTTCTGTTGTGGGAAGCCATTAATGATCAGGTCAGCTAGCTTGAGATGTACTGCGTCATTTTCACCTGCAGATTTGACTTTGTTGAGAGTTGCGTCTGGTGGAAAGTTGGTAGCATCAGTTGATTGAAGACGAGTTTGGATGTGATTTACTTGGAAGCTTGAATCAGCATCTGTATCAATGTTGACATCGTCTGGACTTGGTTGATCAACTGGATGTCGTGAGAAGCAATCGACGACGGTGTGACTTGTACCAGCACGCCAGATAGCAGTGAATGAAAATGATGATAACTTTTCTTTGAGGCGAATGATTCTTGCACTTGGAATTTGGTGCAGACGCTTGTCATTGAGGATGGATATTAGTGGCTTGTGGTCGACAATTAGGTTAAATGATGACCCATGTAAAAACATTTTGCACTTCTGGGTTGCCCAAACGACTGCGGCCAATTCAATTTCAGTAGCAGAGTAGCGGGACTCTGCATCAGTGACAAAGCGTGAACCACATTGTAGGAGGCGCCAAGTTTTGTCATCTTGTTCGGACCATAGAGCATAGCCAAGTCCTTTAGATTGTGCAGCATCTGTTTCAAGTCGGAGTTGAGCTTGTGGATTGAAATGAGCAAGGATGCGTGGACTAGTTAGTTCATTGATGAGGCCTTTGAATGCATCTTGGTGGAGTTGATTCCAATAGAAAGATGTTGAAGGTGACAGTAGAGCTCGTAGTGGTGTTGCCAGTTGTGAAATTTCAGATGAAAATGATTCAAACTGTTGTACCAGACCAAGGAAAGAGCGTAGTTGCGTCAATGATGTTGGTTGTGGAAATTCTGTCAATGCAGTAACCAGGCGAGGATTTAACGTGTAACCAGTTGAAGTAATAACATACCCACACCATTCAGCAGATGATTGAGCAAAATGAAATTTCTTTTTATTCAAGGTGATACCATTATCAGAGCATCTCTTTAAGACGTCTTTGACTCGTTTGATGTGTGTGTCATAGTCTTTGTCGTAGATGATGACGTCTTCCACCACTTTCTGTAGGTTGTCAATGCCAGCCAATGCTTCATCTCCACGTCGGTTGTGCTCATCGCCAGCGCTGATAAGACCCATGACATTCCTTCTAAAGCGGTAACAGCCCCAGGGTGTGATGAATGTAGTGAGCGGTCTTGATTCAGTAGCCAGAGGTACTTGCCAGTAGCCATGACGGGCGTCCAAGGTAGTGAAGTATTTCATTCCAGGCGGGATGTTGGCGATCAGATCTCGTGGTGTGCGTGATGGATAACCAGGTCTTTTGACAAACCGATTTAGTGATGTGAGATCAACTGTGATTCTTGGCTCTGTAGAGTTCTTCTTTGGAACGACAACCATAGGGTGAATCCATTGTGGTGATTCGTTCAAAGGAACTTTTTCTATGATGTCCTTTGTGATCATCGAATCTAGTTGTGCTTGTACCAATTTCTGCCACTTAAACGGTATATTATACGCTTTGTATTGGCGAGTAGGTGTGGCGTCTTCGGTCAGCTCTATCTTCATTGCAGGGCCATCCATTTTCCGTAGTGGTCCTGTGTCAGTGAAAACAGAAGAGAATTCCTTTATAAGTTGTGTGGCGTCATCGTTGGAAGATTGCTGTGTTGGTAGATTGATGTGATGAGCTTCTTGGTCAGTGCTTGCCAATAGAGACACAGTGTTGACAGGAGTAGCTGCTGATAAGTCTGGCCAGTTTTCAGGAATAAGACCCAACGCAATGCATCCTTTTTTGCTTAGTAATGGTGCATTGACAGCGTCCACCACATGAATGTCAGCAGTGTATTGATTGTTGTTAAGTTTGATTGTCAGAGAACAGCGACCAAGTGTTGATAGAGGTGTTGAATTAGCTGTAAATAGTTGATCAGTAGCTGGCTTCAACTTTAATAAAAGGTCACAGTTTAATGCCTTTAAATGTTGAACACTTAGGACGTCACATGCAGCACCAGTGTCAGGTAGCCAATGAAGGTATGAGGGTCCATGTTCATGTGTAGTTAGTAGCTTGATTGTATCAGTTGTATTTGACAATGCATTAAGATATACATGGTTAGTATTTGGTTGATGTGATGATCTTGTTTTTGCTTTGCAAACTGATTGATAGTGTCCTAACTTGTCACAAAATCCACATATAGCTTCTTTTGCTGGGCATTCGGCTCTTGAATGCTTTTGCTTGCCACAAAAATAACATTTAGGTGTATGTTCATTAGAGCTGTTGTTGTCTTGACGACCAGTATTTGATTTTTCTGATTTCTTGTAAGGCTTCTTGCTTTTGATTGCTGAGACATTAATTGTTGAAGAGGTTGCTAACTTGTCTTGTGTTGTCTTACTTGCCTCGTGAGATGTACAAATGTCTAATGTTTTCTTTAATGTAAGCGTAGAAAATTTTTCTGCCAGGACTTTTTGTTGCGTGTCAACATCGCGGAGGCCACATATTAGACGGTCCCGCAGTCTTTCGTCCCGCATGTTTTGTGATATTCCTGTGTCTGCGTGACATGTTTCGCATGTTAACTCAGGGGAAAACCCACAGCTTTCATCAAGCGTGCGTAGAACGGCGTAGTATTGATCTATCGTCTCATCAGGAAGTTGGTCCCTGTTGTGAAATTCTTTTCGATCAAGCAGTGGATTTCGTTTATCTCGAAGATAATGACTAAATTTGTCTATTATTGCGTCTGTATCATCGATATCGTTGACCAAGATTACTTTGGCTGTCCACAACTTTGACCAATCGTCGTGAATTGCAGATCTTAGTATGCCTCTTCGAGCAGCGAGATTGCAGTCTGTTGACAAACGTGTCGCAGCAGCGTAACCTGAAAATCGTTCTTCCCAATCACGAAAATCGGCAATAGTTATCTTCGAAGGACTTTTTAATGTTGGTATGTCCATTCTTTTGGCTGAACCCGAGTGAGATTCGTTATTTCTGTGTTTTGAAGTTGCTTTAGCGACGGATTGCAGAGCGGCGGTAAAAGCTTGTTGTTGTTGCTGTAAAATGGCGTTAAACCATGGCGGAATATCTCCTGAAGGTAGATTAATAGAAGATGCCAAAGGTATTATTGGATCGTGAGAATCAGAATTATCAGAGAATTCTTCATCACCAGCAGTGCTTGTGGAAGCTTTTTCATTCTGACGTGTCTCCATTGGCATAATGTAAACAACACGAACAGTAAGATGAATGAAAAATATGAACCAATAAATATACCAAACGAAGACGAAGGTATAAATAACAAATCAACAATAACAATCCCAAAGTTCGAATAATCGCAGCGCCATGTAGTATTATGTGAATAAGCTAGAACTTGAGACGAGAGAATAAACGTTGTTGATCACAGAACAGTATATTAGAATCTAAACTAAAACTATAAATGACACGATTATGTTTACAGGAAGTATATCAATATTGTAATGTAAATAAGTTGTAATAGCACAACAACGAAAGGAAGAAATTATTCAAATAAGTCAAGCATAAAATGCATAACGATTCCTTTTGATAAAATATATTTAGAATTTGAATGAAAATAAAAACTATAGCTGTTTAGATTAGTATAATAAACATTTACTGTATAAATATTCTCGAAATTGTATTTGCACATGACTATGCATACAATTTTACGTTTCTAAATCAATTAATCAATTATTGCAAACTGGCAAAATTATACCTCAGAGAATATATTTCATAAATTTATGAACAGTTCATGAGTTCATGAACCTTGAACGGCTGCATTTTTACAAACTTATTCATGAAATTATCATGGCAATTCAAGAATTGTCCAGAAAATGTTATGGAAAGTTCATAATGAAGTTCATTTCTTAGCGTTCATGAACTCATGAACGACTTTCACTGAAGTATAATTTTGCTAGTTTGAGTTGGTTCAATCTAGATTAGGTTTACAAACTTGAGTTTTTCTGTTTCTAATTGCATCTAAAGCTCTGTTGCAACTTATCATTATTTAATAGAAACAATATATAAAGATGCCAAATAGGGGTATACTATTTCAAAAAATTAGAAATTAAATCTTAGCAAAAGTTAACTGGATTCGTAAACTGATTATAGACTTGATAAGATTAACCTTGATAAATTGACCAAAAAATTAGATAAAACTAAAATATGTGATGACAGATAATAGAGGATATTTGTCTGAATTTCTCATTTTCCAATCATTATTATATAGATACATCTGAGATTACAAAGTATAGTACAGTACAAAAGTCAGGTAATTAATCAACTATGAAATATATATATATATATAAATCTATTTTCAAATCATTATTATACCTGGGTCTACCAAGTACATCGTAATCAAGCAATTAATCTTACGACATATAAATTTATTGTATAGAACATTTTTTCTTTGTTTCTTGCGTTACTGGTGGCGTTCGTTTCATCAAATCATCCAAATATTTACGATTATCAATATTATAACCACGACATCTTGAAAATTCTACAATAGCATCTAAAGGTTGATATTTTAATTCATCAATAAGGTATCGACAAATTAAATATCCTGAACGATTAATACCATGCGTACAATGCACACCAATTAACAAGGCATTATGTGCATTTTCTTTAAGATATCTTGTTACTGTGGCAATAAATGATCGAACAATTTCATCATTTGGTATTACTTGCCCACTGCATTTTAACTTTACATGTTCAATACCTCGTTCAGTGAATATAGATGGATTATAATATTTTGAAGTTTCAGTTAAGTCAATGGTCATACCCATAGATCTTTTCTTGTTTGCAATATGTTTGAGTAATTCCTCAACTTTGACACCTTTTGAAGGAATAGGTGTTTTAAATGCTATAAAACGACATTTCTCCATGATATCTCCATGATAAGTGATATTATACCAATTACTTGATACACGTTTTTTCTTCCCACGCGGCATTCAATCTACCAAAACTTATACACTGGAATCAATTTCTTATCTGAGTAGGAAAAGAAAGGAATAGTCAATGACGACAAACACTATGCATTTACATCAGGGAGCATTTATTATCATCTATCAAAAATGATGTACCCAAAAGGGAAACATATCATATCTGAGTAGTAGAAAAATTGGTTTTATGTAAGTATTAACTCGACCTAATGTTACAAATTTGGTGTGAACAGAATTGCGAGTTCTCAAATGTTGAAAAGTATATCTGCATCCGATTTTCATGAACATTTCTACTAGTTCTATGAGAGTCTTTTTTGGCAAAGACTTAATAGCGAAATCTAGTCAGCAAATAAATAGATACAATTTGGGTCTTCATCTGATCCGATTTCCAAGTTAAATACAAAATCTAAACTTTATCAAATGTGTGTAAGTTTTACATAATAAATAATAAATATACATCCTTGGGGATGACGAAAAAATCAAATAATTTCAAAAACTAAACTAATCGAATTTATGTTTACAACGATGTAAAATCAAAATTAATCGAAACTAAATGTTGACCAACGTAGACGGTGTCGCCCTATCGAAGGCACCTGTACCACTCCTCTATTTCTAGATGAGTGGCTTATTTCGCTGAGAGCAATGATTTTAAACGCTCTTTGTTGATCTCAGCCGCGACACTGCAGATCAATTTCAACAGATTTCATGGCAGATAGGTTTGATTGTCAATGCGCAACGATATGCCCAGGGTGGCACAAAAATTTTTGCCTTCGGCGAACCAGTTTTCAGTCACATGTAACCTTCGGATTTTTGTTTCTATAACTGTACTCCATTTCCAATGTCCAAAATCAGTTTGTGCATAGGAATTTATTTTAGGAAAAAGTTTAAATTAACAATCAGAAAAGTCATTCAAGCAAAAATTAAGTGTAATTTCCAACACTGTATAAACAAACTAAACCAAATGGCATATGCTTGATGTATGGGCTGTAATTATTATATTGCTATAAACTTTCATTCTTACAAGCAGAACATCTCTGAAGTTCAATGCATTTTTGTAAGCTGAAATATATTTCTCAGAAAAGAATGCTTTGTGATCAAAGTAAGAGAATTTGATTGAAAGCAGACTTTGAAATAAAACCTAATCGTTTATCTGTGTCCTCAATTAAATTGTTCTATTCCAACCAGAAAGTATAGGCCATTTAATGATCACTAGTTTCTGATTCTTGAGATCGTTTTTGTGTTGAGCAGCCATCTTGATCAGCTTTCAATTGTCATTTTTCATCTCTTTGTTATGCTAATTAGAAAATCTAAAAAGCCGTGGAGGCGTTTTTTGTTCTCGCTTCAGTTAGCACGTGGAAATGAAGCGGGAAAATGGCCAAAACAATAACTTTTCTCGTTGTTTAATATCATTTTATGAGTTGAAATCCAACATTTTTTGAGATTATTATTCAGTTTTAACATTTCCGAAGGCCAGATCTTTGGATTCAAGAAATGAAGACGATAAAATTAGTTTTCTTCGAATTGTAGAAGAAATGAATGAAAGTAAACTTCGGAAAACTTCGGAACTTTTCCCTAGCTTCGGCGAACTACGTTCGCAGGTTCGGACTGTTTGTGCCACCCTGGATATGCCTCTGGTGCTCTTTGATATGATTGTGCTTCTGGAACTGCATTATCATATTATTACGTTTCCTCACCTTTTTGAAACGTTGATTATAGGAATATAGGACCATCTCAGAAAAGTTGTGCCATTATTCCGGGATTAGTGAAAATGACCTTGTCTGCCAGTACGTAAAAAGCCTAGTGCTCAGGGGAACACATTTCTAACGAAAAAATTTGCATGTGTATTGTATTGTCAACTTTATTGCAGATACGTCGTTGTGAAGGCGAGACCACGATTGAAGATGTCAAAAAATCTTGAAACGTTTCTTGAAATGAATAAATTACTTGAAAGTAATTTATTTAAAGTTTATCTACGAGTTTTCATTCGATTATCTCTGTATTTATATTTCCAGAGAAATTTGCGCGGATGAACACAAAAAGAAAGAACAACTCAATTTTTATGTGAGAATTTTATGAAAATGTGCGGTTGCGGTTGAGAAGAGCCTATCTCGCGCTGGCTCTGTTGGCTATATAATGACTAGTGATATTGTTTCATTTCATCTTCTACACAGTTGCAAATAGGAGTCAAGCAATGAAAGAGAATGGTGTAAGATGACCAATCAAGCATGGCAGAAAGACAGTGAGTTCACTCGGACTCAGTTCAGCACTCGTTCCGCCTACCTTCTTCAACAGGTCAACTTTTCTCCGCTTTGCTCCGTTCCGATGATCCGATCTCTTTCTTCTTCTTCTTCTTTGCACTCACTCGCACTGTAACTAACACGAATCTTGAATCAAAAATTCAAATTGTTTTGAATTTTACCAAGCATGTCCTGTATATCCTTATTATATTGACCAATATCATCACATATCGTGATGGTATTTGATCAAGTTCTTTGTCATTCTTTTTGAGTTTGAATTACAAAACAACAGAGGAATTCCAGAATTTCCAAATTCCGCCTGCTCGCTTGAAATAGCCTCATAAGCACATAAATAAGAACGAGGTTCATCCAAGTGAGTGAATTTTTTGTGAAAGAAATCGAAATCTGAAATTTGTTTTAGCGTTTCATCTGAGCTCATTTTCATGTCCTTGTGATAATTGATACTTTCATAATGCGTTTATGAAGCAATGGGGACACATTCAGGTACTTTGATACCTGCTAGATTCTTGGCTCTGTCAGCTCATTTGACAATTATCGTCGCGATTCTTTGGTCCAGGGTGAGGATTCTTTTACATTGAATTGACATGTTATGAATAGCCTATAAGTTATGATTGCTATCCTATGATAGGCTGAGACTCTATAGACTGTAGGTGTTGCTGTTTGCAACTAAGGTCTTAAAGCCGCAGAGCAAGAATTTCAATATTGCCATTGCACTACATTTTATAGCCTAATTTGATTTGGTGATTTGACTACCAATCCAGTTATGATTTACTACTGTAGTCTGTATATATGTCTGTATTTACAATTTTACACGGATAAAATGTATAATCAAATGTAATATTCTATCACATTTGCAATACAATATCAGATCGAAGCCTATAGGTAAACAACTGAATTGATGCACTTTTTAAAGTAGGCATAGGCTCGATAATTTTTACAGTTCTCCTAATTCAAATGGTAATCAAATAGTACTCAGAGTTTCAGACTGCAGAGATGGATATGAAACTATGTGTCCAATTTACTGGAAATCCTGTTTTTCCTGATCTGTTTCTGTGTTTGCCATCTGTGCTCCAAAATTTTATTTATTTAGTTGGATTTGACTGGACACTTGGAAGGTGTGATATTTTTGCACCAAAATTTGGTGCCGATCCATTACTCAATTCAGACTATCTTTGAGTTTTTTTCAGAAAGGTGATTGTCTGACAATTTTTCTGGGTTTTCACTCCTACAAAACTCTATTTTATTGTTTGTAATTAACAGAATCCCAAACTCTTTTGAACAAATGGATTTTATGCACTTCAAAATGTGCTCTTGTATTGTAGTTTTGGAGTTTTGCACTCATGCTCTTGATGCTTTATTAGGCTATTGTTGCACTCCCGAGCAGGGTCCGACAGAATAGGAATTCTAGATTCCAGAAAGCTAGAGAGCAAATTCAGTCAGAAGATTGATCATTTTAAGCTGATTTTTCAGTGAAACCTGAACAAAAACATTCAGAAGAAAATGTTGAAATGATACCAGAAGGCTGAACCTTTTGTCGGACCCTGCAATCTCGGTAAAGGTGAAGGCTTCTTTTTGTTAAATCTGATAACTTCAACACCCATCTCAGCTTCACTAAGATACTTGAAAATATTGTCTATTTAACAATTAGACAACGAGCCCGAGTTGTCTAATTGTTTTAGTAGAAACCAACTAGTGGTACAAGCAAAACACATCAAAAGAAATAAATTCCAACTATTTATTCGCTTCTTGCATAATTAATTTTTAATACAACCGTCAAAGGCATCCATGACGACTGCAGCGTCGTGATTTGGAGGATGAATTGTAATTTGACTTGATTCAGATTTAATTTTTAAAACAAGGAAAGTTGGATATTAATACTGGCTACAAATTTACAGCCCCACAAAATAGCAAACTTGAGCAAAGTAACTATTGAGTATCTAAAAATACATAAATGTTTGCAGTTTGTAATATAAACGTTTGTTGTTTATAAACTTTTGCTGACTCGTGAACTGATTTATATCTGCAATAAAGTAGCGACGAAAAAATTGCGAGAAGATTGTTAAATAAGATTAATTAAAATTGTATATGCATAGCCTACCATTGAACAACTTTATCTCATATTTTGTTGCTTGCTTTGTTTTCTCTAGCCTGCGTACCAGCCCCAAGGTTTTTTCTGAAACCATAGGGTCTGTGAACTAAAACGCCGCTTTCTGTCCAATGAAGATCACACCTATGGTTAATTATTCGCGTCTACGATATACGGCAGGGATTGAAAAACAAATGACTTCCCATAACCTGTGTTGGCACTTAAGACTATATCCTTTCCTTTAATAAAGGCTTTGATCGCCTGCCTTTATGCCAAACGCATTTCTTCGATAAAAAATAGAGAACAGACATAATCACAACTCTTTGAAAACAAATCTTCATCAAAACACGCCGTAGTCAGTTGAGCAGCCGCCATGATGAAATGAATGATTAATAAGAAACGCATAAATTATATTTCAATTTCTTGAGAACTTGCTGGGCTGAAAATCACACATTAGTTCACAGACCCTCAGGTTTCAGAAAAAACCTTGGGGCTGGTAGGCTACGCAGGCTATGTTTTCTCTGGCACGGAAATTATAAGAGTCTCGTATAAAATTGATTCAAAAACATTTGCGAATCGCTTGTTTACTTTAGAATTTTGCAAGGGAACTTGCCAGCGTTCACTATGAGAAAATAGTGAACGATTGAGCAACCAATCAGAATGCAGATCATTGAATAGTACCCTAGTTGGTTTCGACTAATCCAATATATATAGGCCTATATTGATTGATTGATTGATCATCTTTATGTTGTGAGGGTTAAACCTATTAAGTTTATTCTGACTTCTCTCACACAAGGCCCTCACAACAATACATGACAACAATTATTTGAAACAACCTTCATGTCGATCTTCATCCTGCTTAATCTAGCAATTTGATGATCAATCATTCTATTCATTTAATTCAAGAGAGAAAATGTTTTGGCTTGCCTTCCGCTGCAATATACTCAAAGTGAATATGATTCTAAAGATACAAGGTTAGACGTATTTGTAAGATAGAATTGTTAGTTTTCAAATGCTTTGTTATACATACATATTGGTATTTTCTCCTTTGACTGATCTAGGCCCTACAATTCCTCTTACTAAAAAGTTTGGAAACTGAAATTTTACTGAAAAAAATGCTGAATAGGGCACTGAATTGGGCATTTCAGTAGTTTTTAAAGTTTTACAGCTATGCCTTTCAATAATTTTTCAATCGAAATGGAAGAATCTAGAATATAGCTTCTAGTGAGTTTTGGTACTTCCTTATGGTATGTGGCATTCAGTAGCGATTCAGTATATAGGCCTACAGTCAAACTGCTATAACGACCACCTCTATACAGCGGTCACTTGTATATAACATTGGTCACTCTTGCTATTACTTAATTTGTGTTCTGAATTGAATCAACCCTGTATATATAGACCACTTGTTTATGGTTGTCAATTTGTCTACCTCTCATAGCAGCTTACTGTTGTATACAGGTTTCATTGATAGTGAATTTTGGTACAATTTCAGTAAGCCTATGCTATGTTGCATTCATTAGCTATTGGGTATATAGTCAACCTGCTATAACTGTCATCATAATTTACATTGTTGGAAACTAATTGCCTTTTTCCGTTATTTATAGTTTTACTGCTGGTCTTTCGGTGGCATTGGCATTGACAGTTCTTGAAACAATTAGTTTCTTATTTGGAATTTCAATGTTCAGAATCACCATTAGTGTATTATGTATCCTTTTAGTGTTGTACTATAAATTATCATGTTGTTGTTTTGTTGTTACTGTTGTTGTTGTTGTGGTGGTTATTGTTGTTGTTTCTGTTATTGTTGTTGTTGTTACTGTTGTCGTTGAGCTGTTACTGTATATTTGTAAAATAGTAGTCTTGATGGGCAAACACAGCTATCTGTAGCCTAGAGTAGACTACACTAACGTAGGCATACAGCCCTATTTCTAGCCTGCTTGCAGACTAAAACCTTTTTCACACTTTTGCCGAGATACATTTTAGTCTGAACGCACACGTTCTACCTTATTTCAGGATATAATTCACAAAAATATGAGAAGTCTGCCTTTCAAAGTAAGAATTTAAATGTGTAGGTAGATGGAACCGATAAAACTTCGTCATTTAAACTATTCCATATTACAATAATGCAATAGAAAAATGTACTTATTACAGTCAATTTATGATTGAAATCCATCATTGAAATCCGTGTTACACATGTTTCATCCCTGCCAATGGACTCATTAGAGACCTCTCTGATGCCACAGATTGAATTGGATTCTTGTTTCTATTCTATTCTAAATGGTGATACCCTTGGTGCATATCGCAACAATCCCATACACTGTCCCTGATGAATAACAATGTGATACAGTCAAACCTGTTATAACGGTCACCTCTATACAGTGGCCATCTGTCTATAGTGGTCACTCTTGCAATGTCCAAAATAATATTTTCTATTAAATCAAACCTGTATATAAAGGCCACCTGTCTATAGTGGTCAATTTATTAACCTCTTTTAGCTGGCTGTTATATACAGGTTTCACTGTATGGTTCTACTTTGCTCAGCTTTATTATGATCTTTAACTATTGTTCAATTCAGCTATATTATTACATTCAATAGCATCGATTGGACTTGCTATCTTTCTCATTGACAGTTGGGATTGTGGGTTCTTTTGGTATTACTTTGGATTTTGTAGGTAAGTACACATGATGCATGGTAACATGTGTACTTATTTAAACAAAAAATATATTGAATTTGAGCAACAGCTTGTTGAAAAGAAGTTCACAAGCTCATGAACATAAGATTGCCCAAAAGTTCATGAACAATTGAACAGCCCATGAATGTTTGAAATCTTGCAAATTGTACACTAATTTTTGAATTCATTGAAAGTTCATGAAGCTCGTAAAGCTCATGAACTGTTGTAAGACTTGTATGACTTGTATTATCAGTCCTTTGAAAAAAAGTTTGTATAACTTAAAGGTTCTGAATAAATGATGATGATGATGATGATGATGATAAGGCTTTCATGAACTGTTTTTTCAATGTATTTTCAATTGTCCGTATGCTCATGACCTTCTCATGAGCTGTTCATGAAAGTCTATTTTATGAACTGATTACAAGGTGTTAATGGACCAATTATGAATGTTCGTAAGCTCTTGAACTGCCATATGAATTTTTATTGGGTTCATGAACTGTTGGTGAATTTTCGACTGTTCGTAAGTTCATGAACTGTTCATGAAAGCATGTTGTATAAACTGTTTTGTAAGATACCCATGAACTGTTGTATTAATTATTTATAAAGTGTTCATGAACAGGTAACAAGTGTTTTTAAAGTTCATGAACTGTTTTATGAATTGTTTATTTGGCGTTCATGAACTGATCTTGAATTTTCAACTTTTTATGAAAGTCTATTTTATGAGTTATTTTTTAAGGTGTTCGTGAATAGTTCATGAACAGTTCATGAACGATTCTAGAACCGTCAATCAACCCAATGAATATTTTTACAGGAATATTGAGTACTAATCGGTATCTAACTGAGTTTTACAAATGCTTTTTACTTGCTTTTATTTGGATTATTTTTATAATAAATATTCTATTAATTGGTAATAGTTTTTTTTTATCTTTCATGCTTCACAGTGCCCTTCCAATAACAATTGAGTTCTTTGTATTCATTGGAGTTGTTTGCCTTAAAACAAATGGATGGTCATAGCGTCTACTACAAATACAGTGTACAATTTATGAATTGGATTCGAAATATGGTATGAGGAATTATATACTTGCAACTATTTAAGGATTAAAGATAACCAGTTTATTGAACTTCAAATCCACACAAACGATAACAGTAGATGCTACTATTCAAATCATCCCATGCGAAAAATTGTTCACAAGTTCATGAACAGATCATGATCGGATTATAAACTTTAAATTGCCTCATTTTTATCAACTTTTCATGTGTACTCTCAATCTTTCTAGCACAGTTCATGAATCATCATCATCATCATCATCATCATTTATTCAGAATTATCATGTATATTCCTGAAAATTGAACGTTATAACCTTTATTGTCAATTCATGATCCGTTCATGAACTTGTGAACTGTTTTTCGCATGTGATTTGATTCATATTGAGAATTAGTGATGCTCAATCATAAGAGAATTATTATGATGATGATGATTAGATAATCAGCTCATGAGTGATTTGTTTAGAATAATCCTGGTTTCTTTTTAAATCAGGATGGTTTTATGGGATGGAAGTTTATTTAACATCAACCATAACATTCATGAACATATTTATAACTTATTACCGGTATTAGTGTTATTTCTTCTGATACTAAATGAAATGGTTTCCAAATGTAAGAAATAAATAATTGTTTGCCGAACTTTTGAGATCATATTATCTGTGTACACATTCATTACCTATATCTATATAATTAATATGTAGAAGTCTGTGTGCTTGTGTGTGTTCCAGGGAGGATTAGCTCAGATGGCAGAGCAACCGAACTTCAGATCAGATCATATCTGATCGACTGTGGTTCAAATCCCCCTAAGGTCAACTCAGCCTTGACTTTATCTGAAACATGAGATGAGTACAATCTGATGATGGCGGATGGAGTTGTCCAGACGGAATTGCATTTTAAATAGCTGTGCATCGACAATCGAGACCTATCTGCCATGAAATCTGTTGAAATTGATCTGCAGTGTTGCGGCTGAGATCAGTAAGGATCGTTTAAAATCATTGCTCTCAGCGAAAAGAGTCACTCCTCTAGAAATGAAGGAGTGGTATGGGTGCTTTCGTCAAAGCGACACCGTCTACATTACTTTATTGTGTGTTCCATTTACCCGATGTCCTCCAATGGCGGTTTGGACAGGCTTTATTTTTTTATTTCACTTTACGTTTCGCGTAACGAATAAAAATATATAGTGATGTAATAGTCTCTTTAACAAATACAAAATTTCACTCGTGTCGCATTTCAATAACACAAGAAGTCAAGAACATATACTAAATAGATGACTCTGGCTAAACTGACTTGAGATAAGCAGAATTTTCTTTCAAGAATCAAATGTTTCCTGCATAATACATGTAGTAGTATTTTTTATTGTTAATATTATTTATGAGATTTTATTATTTGTTAAGAATTTAATTTTGTGAATTATAAATATAATTTGAAGCAAAATGAGCCTTGAGGTTTTCTTAATTTGTTCTTAAATTTTTTAGAAATTTGAGATTCCTATGAAATGTTTTCTAAAAATAATAAAAAGTATATTTAACCAGCAAGCAGCAAATCTTTAATCTTGTGATAGTATTGTCCCATAGAAAAAAATGAAACAATCATACTGACACTTTTACTATCAGATAATTATTGAAAATAATCTAGAATTATTCACCATGATATTCTGAACTGATTACAGTCAAAAAGTATTTTCAAATATGCCCCGGAAGTATTCACAGGCCCTTTTCAATTCTATCTGAGTTTCAATGATAAAGGCCTGGAACCAGTTCCTTCGCATATTTTAAAATATTTGTTGACTTTAATTAGTTCAGAATATCATAGTGAATAATTCTATAGTGTTTCCAATAATTTGCTGATAGTCAAAGTCTCTATACGATTGTCTGATATTTTCAATAGGACTATACTAACGGAAGCTTTTCCTAATATAGTTCAAGGAATGTGCAGTCAAATTTTGCCAAAACAGTTGTTTGAAATTAATAAAATAAATCGTTAAAATTGTTTAGACACAGTGGTCTCACAATGACGTCAAATGTCGATAAAATAATTTCTATAACAATATTTGATGTAAAATTCTAATTTTGATAACTAATAATCTATCTTCACTCAAAATGTTGGATTAACTTTGAGAGCTTGTCAGCTGTGTGATCTATATAAATAAGTATGAGTATTTTTATGATCTTTTTTTAATTCAATTTCACATTGCTATATAGGTATGATACATGGTATAAGTAGGGACATAAGTAGTATACCCGACGGGCTAACTTCCATACTTTTAGTATACGGAGTCGTTCAAATATTAAAGGGTACCTTTTTCAAAATCCAGAAAAAATTTTTAGGGTATGCTTAGACATGAAAATGTTTTGAGGTATCTGTTTGAAGCTTATTGCAATTTTTTCATTTTGCAAAACAAACTTTGCCTATGAATTTGTTTTTTTCATTTGTTTTTGTTGAATCTTTCACTCAAAAAAATATATTTGGGGTAATAATGTGGAAAATTTTTATGGTCATTCTGCCAAAGTTCCATTTGAACGACTCCATCGAAGCGCAATGGAAGTTACCCCCCGGGCAATAACATTTAATTAGGCACACTGATTTACAGTTTAGAGTTTACTGTCAATTTTTGTTTATAAAGTTGTACTCAAAGAGAATTATTTACAAATGTGTGCTGTCGCGTCTTGATGTCTGTATGGCAAAATCGTATGGTATGACTATTTACATTGGTAGCTTGGTTTAATAGATCATTTTCAATTATGCATTTGATAAATTTATCGGTGGCAAAACATCAATAAAATGTCGGTGCAGGTATACAAAGCAGTATATAAATGAAGTCAAATTTATAAGACGCTGTGTTCGTAGACGAAGACAACGCCTTATCTTTATTTTAATTATGCATTTATAAATTTCTAATGTAAGATCGAGACATTTATAATTGAAGTATAGATTGAAAGACAAAGTTGAGGCAAAAGCCTTTTTCCGTAACTCAGTGTTTCACACGTTTAATTGCGATCATCAGAGATTACCGTCTCTGACGTCATAACTAAAGTCTTTTGCCTCATCTTAGTCTCTTAATCTGTAATGCTCTGTTTTACCCACTTTCATATACATATATGTGTAGACCTATCTGAGTTTACACTCCTTATAATTAATTTTTTTAATTTATTAGTTTTTCTTTGAAGAATATTTTTTGTTTGTGATTTACTGCTTTATCATTTTTTTATCATAAGACATCTTTCTCCACGGTTTTGCTTTTCAAGTATGATTTTATTTTGTATATTATTGGTTATAGAAGTTTTGAAGTTCTTATCCTCAATAATTATATTATATTTCAACCAACAAAATTGAGCTATATAGCATAGGAATAATCTGTGAAAAATCCAAATGACACGAAGAACAATTCCTATATATTATCATCCTTATTACAAGAAATAGTTCCTGCCCAATTTCTTTTTTATTTAAAAATAAACGTCATTATATATGTGTGTATATATATATATATATATATTAATTATAATATTTGTAAAACGTTGTCCTACTGATTGAACATAGGGATCAATGCAAAATATAGCAGAGCTTAAATAATAAAAGTCAGAGAATCAGACAGTCATGTTTGCTACTTGAAGTTTCACGCCGAGGCGATCATCAGGCAATCTATTCAATTAATATTAATTATAAAATATATTATTACATATGTAAGCAACTATCTTTTCTATTCGTCTTACACATGGTAAGGCCAAGAAATCTGTACATACATGTTGCTTTTGGTCAATTTAAACATCTAATTAGAATGCTTGCTTGAATCTGCTTCTATTTGTAATGTTTGTCTAACCTAACTTATGAATTGTCGTGAAAGAAGACGTTCTATTTCATTATTGACAATTAAATCTAAAGTTGTTTACTGTGGATTTGTGGAACATAAGGATTTCATTGTAATATTTAATCCGTGAAAAGTCCAAGTAAAACAATGTTTCTATACTGTAAGATAATCAAAATAGCGGAAATTGTATAAATGAAACATGTTTAACAAACATTACATGTTCAAATTTTCACAAATATGGATGTATATATGAAACGTTCAAAAGTTGGATTCTTATAACCCGGTGGTGGAGAAGGGCTTTGATATTTTTGGACCGGGTTGTGCCTATTTCTGAAAATCGAGGAGCATGGCGGTAGACTTTCACTGTAGGTGAAAATTAAGACCCTATATAAAATTTCATTCTTTTGCTACCAAACAAATTTCAAAAGTCAAAATAGCATGTTGAGATTTCAAAAAATTTGAAAAACTCAAAAATCTTCTAAATTAATACCGTACAACTTCACAAGAATCTGGGAATAAGTATACCCCTAAGAAATGTCACGTCCCCGTATATAGCCGGTGTATGGAAGTCTTGTAACGATAAAAGTTAATATTTGATGGTTCTAAAAGTCACGTATTCATTTACCTACAGTTCAAATGAGTTCTTCTTATTTTTATTTTTGACTTATATGATAAATATTGTAAGGGTATTCAAACAAAATTATATGCTTAAAAATCTTGACCTTATCTATATACGATATCTATTTAACAAAGTTTAAAGTCCTTCAAATCTTGAAGTTATTTATTTGGTCGTCTTGGAAACTAAACGTAATACTTTATTGACAGAAGTCTGGAAAACAATGATGGATATACAAAAAGTGTAAATTACATCGTTATGCTATATATAAGACGTTCAAAATCTAATAATTACTTCTGAAAAAAAGTTAACGCATCTGGAATCATCAAGTCTACATATTTACAATTTTATTAAAACTTATATTATCCACTTCATGTTCTATTTTCATGTATATATACATACACAAAGCAAAAGACTAATACTAGGTGAGAGTTTCGGTATAAGTTTGATGTAAAATTGATACTTTTATTGAGATATTATCCTAATTATTCCTCATATGAACCCTCATTAGGAAAATATGCGGAAACTCACAAATATGCAGAAAGCGGTCTCAAAGGTCGGATAATTACTCGAGATATCTATCTTTTCTATCTTTGAAATCCAACCGTCCATCGCTATATCATACTTATAAAAACAAGTCTATATATAATTCATATTTATGATATTATACTTTTGAGACATATAATTTTCTTATAGGCAACTGTATATGAAGTAGAATTGAAATGATTAAAATATAATAAATAACTTCTACAAATAGTAACATCCATCTTATTTTTCGATCCTTTGAAATAATAAATGTAAGAATGTATGAAATTATATCTCTTTTTGCTTCGATATGCGTGGGACAATCGTATTTATTCTGCTGTATATTTGAAGTGTACCGCACAGATGGCTGATAACTATATATTTCATTTCCGTGCTAAATATTTGGTTACAGTCAAACTCGGTTAATATCCCCTGTTTTAATGTCCCACCTTGCTTAATGTTCCTGCATAAAACTGATTTCTAGTTTCAATTCTCCATACTAACTCTTACTATTCTTACCTCACTTAATATCCCAACCTTGCTTAATGTCCCGCTTTTCATCCGTGCTAGGGGGGGAGGGGTGGATATTAAGCAAGTTTGACTGTATTTCAATTTAACCGATTTGTTGTGTTAAGTTGTTTATTTTCCTGACGCCCGATGCAGGGCTTCGTATATTTAGAATTTTCCCTTAAGGGACTATCTATAAAGTACGCGTATTCGGTTGAAGGGGGAAGGGATGTTAATCATCAAATGTGTGTGTGTGTGTGTAATTTTATTTTGATTCGGTTGTCAATATGAACAAATTGCTCGTTTACGTTGTTCCGAAATAATAATAACTAAAGTTAACCATTTTAACTGAAATGAATAAAATTATAAATTATTCTTGTTGTAAGTTTGTTGATAATCGAATCGATTTTTCTAATAAAATAGTTCATAATTTTAAAGTAAGCGCTAAGGTTGATGTTTTCTTAATACTTGTATACTTGCTACATTTTTATATACTTGTTGATTGCTATACATTATATTTCATAACATAACAATTACTTACATAACACACATACTTGTTATACTTGTTTCATAAACAACAAAATCGTAAAAATGTATAGGGAAGGTCTGTAAAATTATCATTACGTATACGCCCTGACGTAAACCGAAGAAGGTATTATAAAATGTACATCTGAATACAGAGGGATGGGGGTTTCAGATATTGGAACATTTACGGAGTACGATGTACTTTATGGCGATGACCCCTGAAATAGATTAATAGAAGAGTTCTACATGCAAGAGCTACGCGACTGTATAAATTTCACAAGAGAGGAAAATAACACTAACAAAACACTGTAGTAATTAAAAGTTTCTTTGAAAAATATATATATAGGCCTACCTATAGTAATGAAAAAACAATACGAAAAATCAAAATTATTTGTTTCCGACATCTCGACGCTTTGAATATCCAATATTTTATCTTGTTTTCATATGCATGTATACTTGATATATTCTGTTGTTTCATTTTCTACGCGGATTCTATGTTAGCTTTAAAGCAGATGCTAGCTATACTCAGTGCAGTGAGTTGAGTTTCCACATAAACAATTTCAAGTTTATTGTTAGCTACAAATTATAAACGCGGTTTGGTAGATCTTTAAAATTGATAATGATAATGTTTTTACTCTTTACGCCATACTGCTGCTATACGGGGATGTGCCACTTTTTTGGGTCCATATTCCAGCAGAGAAATATATTTTTGGGTAGGAAATTTTAGAAAATTAAACGTTTTGGATCCCACTTCGATTTTCTAGAGAATTTGGGAACAAACTGAATTTGAAGGCTGAAAACTGAAAATTGGATTTGAATTTTTACCCATAAAAATGGAACATCCCCGTATAGAGCCTATATGAAAGTACCCACCCTGGGCTTTTGGGTAGCATTTTCGAGTTACAATTTGGGTAGCTTTTAAAGGATTTTTGGGACTTTTCGGGTACAGTACTTCACATTTTTCCAAAGAGCCACCCCCCATCAATGCGGCACTTGGAGTTACCCCCCGGGACTCTTTAATGTTTTTAGTCATCATTCTGCCTATTGTTTGGATTTTTCGGCACAGATTGTAAAACGGCAGTTTTTAATTGTACAATATATTTGAACTACTACAATATTGCTGATAAGTCACAAGTAGACTTACATCCACTGAAGTAGTGGACTGTTACTGCATTCTGATTGGCTGACCTATCTAGAGTTATTGATAATCTGTGTTAATAATTTGAGAAAAGAAACAAACATGGCGTCAGAAAATGTAAGTTTTATCAAATTCATCTCGTTGATAATAGATGCAATGTCAAACATTCTATTGACAAGTTCATGCAGATAAAAACAAGACTGCAAAAAATCAATCAAGATAATTAAAAAGCTCGGGTTCATTGTCTGAGCAGCGTCGTTTGTCAGTTGTTCGTTGTCTGAGTTCGTTGCAGTTGTTTAGTGTGTAAATAGAAACGGATTTCACATGAAGATAAATAGCAAATTATCCAATCACATTCTGTCGGCACATCAGTCATGAATACATGAATAAATGGCGGTTTATTCTGTAAAACCCCGAGGGGTAACTCCCATATTGCTGCTAAACGATTTCAAGTTTTTCAAAACAATTGGGATAGCTTTTAAAGGACTTTTGGGACTTTGGAGTACTCCACATTTTTCCAAAGTGACACCCCCATCAATGCAGCATATGGAGTTATCCTCCCCCTCCCCTGGTGTAAAACAGCAACCATTGCAGTATAGGTATCTCATTAATTGGAGCATCAATTATTTCGGTCTGCATAATTAGCAGAAATGATTTATTCATTTGTACATATGCAACAATATTTCGAGGGTAACTTCCATTGAGCTACAATGCATCATGGGTTATTCAACTTTTTAGAGGATGACCATACCAATGTTTCAGATCATGAGAAGGATGCCTCAAACATTTGTTTTAAGAGGACCCTAAATACAGGAAATAAAAACTTCATCTAATTTTTTTTCTGAATTTTGAAAATATTACCCTCTAATGTTTGAAAGTCCCCCCTCCAGAAAATAAGCGAGTTTACTTAATACATTTCTCGTTAAATGTGACTCGTTATAGGTGCATATATAATTAGTGTAACTGCGGAATTTTTAATTTTTTTTCAAGATTTATTATTTTATTATGATATTCCACAGAAATATCCATGGCCTATGTATATTCTTAGTTAGATAAATTTTCTTTTCATTGGAGAATTTCAAAAATAAAACATGAAACATGACATTTCAGATTAGTGCTATATTGACTTGAAAATATTCATGTTATATTTATTATTTATAATAATATATTGATTTCTGTACTTGTTTTTACCGCCTAAATAGAAGTTATAAATATTAATTTGGTTTTTATATGAATAGATTCTTGCATATGACAACATTTTGAAATGGGTTAGAAATTTTCAAGATAGCTTTTGAAATGTTTTATTATTGTAATATCGTGGTAATACTGCGGTGATGTCTAAAAATCATAACTACTTGATCTAATGAGTATTTGAATTGTTAATAATGTAAAACTATGCACACAGGAAA
Source organism: Haliclystus octoradiatus (assembly GCA_916610825.1). Lineage (NCBI taxonomy): Eukaryota > Metazoa > Cnidaria > Staurozoa > Stauromedusae > Haliclystidae > Haliclystus > Haliclystus octoradiatus. The sequence goes on along the minus strand of OU744453.1, from coordinate 3,339,156 downwards.
ATCCTTGTGCTAAAATCAAGAAAAAGCATTCTTGAAATAAGTGAAATTTTGCTTGAAATAAGAATAAATATACTTGTCCACATAGGAAGCAAATTCCTACCCTAGAACAAATTTGCTTGTTATATGTTCTTATTTTAAGCACAAATTTACTTGACATATTATTCTCTTTTCCAGCATAAATTTCTTGAAATGAGGAACTTTTTGCTTGAAGCAAGACCCTTTTTGCTTTCGTTTCTGAATTGCACATGATTGCTTTTAAAATTTTTCTTATATGATTTCCTTCAATTTTATGAATTGAACTGTCTTTCCAAGCCACGTGTAACTAGACTAAAGCGTAAACAACATCTCTGCTTCTAGTAGCGTAGGTATGTTGTATCACTTAGCTACATATAACAATTTATTAATGGAGTATTCAATACTTATAATATGACTTTTTTTATTTATTTATCATTGAAAAAATGAGAAATAAATTAAATACTTGTAATATGACTATATCATTTTCGTGAGTTACATTCATACTTGTTACAAGGGTCACCTCTATAAAGCGACCACATGTCTCTAGTGTGACTCTTGCCCTATCCAAAATATTAGTTTCTATTGAAACACCCCTTTATATAAACACCACCTGCTTACAATGGTCAACATATTTATCCGTCATATACGGCTGTTATATACGCTGGTATCACTGCAATGTTGATATTACAGTATAAGATATATATGTTTAAACGTTATGAAGGGAGGGGATGTGATACTAGCTATAAATACTTCAAACAAGCGTAGATCTATATAGAACCATCAATATGGAAATTAAATGTAGAGCGATTATTTCATTATCCGTGTTAAGTACAGCAATTTTAGATGCAACATTTAAGGTAGTAAAAAGTAATTGAGAGGGGATATCGCCCTACAGAAGGCACCTGGATACCATTCCTCTATTTTGAAAGTGGCTCTTTTTATATTCGTCACGATAAGTATAATTTGTATTTTGGAATAAGGATGTGGCTCTTCAGTAGGGACAAGCTGGTTTTGACGAGGGACAATGTTGAAAAATAGCAGCGCTAACTGCAGATTCACGCAATGAAAGATATCTGATTAACAACCAAGGGATTTATATAAAATGTGAACGGAGAATTACCCTTGATTCAAAATAATGTGAAACGGAAAGTTGTCAACATTAATCCCGTGAAATGAAACGAAAAATTTTTGTATCATTCTTCACCTACATTTTGCCAAAAAAGGTCTGTAATCAAATCTATTTTTGTATGGGTATAAAAATACGAAAGAAATGACGTATTTGATATAGAAAAACTTATTTGTCTTTTTTTGTTTAAAACCGCGGTCGAAGTTAGGAAGTTAAGCCAGTGTTTATTTTTTGCGAACATAAATAGGCGATTTTGACATGCGCTATACATGTGAATTTTGAAAAATTTTCTTTATGATCTGTGAATTGCAGCCTCCCCACGATAGACACCGATATCGGGTTATCTTCCATCGAATAGTCGGGTCTGTCGACTGAGTGAGAGATGTCACTGATGGTTTTATAGAAATTAATTGATCAAAATTTCAAGTAATCAGCTTAAAATTATACCAATATATTCGCTTTTTGGATATTAATTGAACACGATGTGAACCTGTCAATCAATATCAATTCATTATTTGCCAATCATGCATGATGTCATGGCTATCGAAAAATAGTGAACCATTGAATAACCAATCAGAATGCATCTCATCAAATAGTAAATTAATCGGGTATATATATACTTATCAATTAATATATCCAATTGAGTTTTATCATTAATTGTGTTCCTTTCTTAGTTCAATTTTTAACAAAAATATTGACATTATCTCTAAAGATTTCAATTTTAATGTCAATTTCTTAAACTTGGGCTTTTTTTTATTCAATATTTTACAACAAATTTGAAATTTAGATTACCGTCAAAATCAAAACATTTTAAATATTAGCTGTCATTTATGATTTTATAAATCGTTGTATCACTGTCATTTTAGATTTCTATGAGGCGAATAACGTGTTGTCTACGGTTTTGAAGTATTGACTTAAAGTGTATTATATTGCCTTTTCGGACACAACGGATTTGAATAGAACAATAATATTTTTCTATTTTTACATGTCTGCACTGTTGCGTTTTTGAGTAGCACGACTCTTTTCCCGTCAAACTTAATCTTGAATATGGTATTTTGGAGATTATCGTGTCTCACACTTTTTGTAACAAAAGAAGGAACGTTATTATTTTTACCATAAGAGAGCTTGACTGTGATCAGTGTCTGGCCCAGCATCCATCGTTCTAATTGCTACATCCAAGACAAAAGTCGGAATCGTTTTACTTTTATTTCATTAAATATTTAAACTGTTCAAGTGTTCGTCCCGACCCTGCTAGCTACTTTTCTGATATACGTAGAGTGTATATTAATATTATACCTATAGAGTAAGTTAAAGACTCAATTCGAGGTAAACACGATTGATTCTTCAAGATGGGTTCGAGATGGTACTCGCGAATAACAATAGCAAGATGTCATCATTGTTTAGTGGAAATTGACTAATGGTAAATAATGTAGACGGTGTCCCCTGCCGAAGGCACCCGTACCACTCCTCTACTTCTAGACGAATGGCTTTTTCGCTGAGAGCAATGATTTTGAAAGCCATTTGTTGATCTCATCCGCGACATTGCAGATCAATCTCAACTAATTTCATGGCAGATAGGTCTCGATTGTCAATGCGCAACGATGCTCCGCAATTACTCACAATGCAACTCCCTCCGGACCATTCCATCCGCCATCCTCAGTTGGTACTCATTTGATGTTTCAGATAAAGTCAAGGCTGAGTTGACCTTCGGGGGATTTGAACCACACTCGATCAGATATGATCCGATCTGAAGTTCGGTTGCTCTGCCACCTGAGCTGATCCTCCTCAAATAGTATACATTTCCTCGGCTAATAGTACATCACTCAAAGGCTTTAATTGCGGCAAAGCTATAATAACAAAAACATTCTCTGTTTGGACAAAAATCAGCCTGTCAAGAGTATATCAATCAATGCCAATCAATTTGTGTATATCATTTGACAACTGGACTATACACACCCCAACACACACACACACACACACACAAACTTTCGCATTTATATACATAAAGATGAAGGAAGGAAGCCTATAGTAGTGTGGATGATAGCACTGGAAGCCGATGCAAACCTGGGTACTAGCACTGATGTCAACATTGATTATATCAGCATGCTGATTGGTTGCACAATCGTCCACTATATTTTTGGATGAACCATACCTGGTATAGCCTGCGTGCAGACCTTACTTGAAATTCTTACTTCCTTGTTCCTTCCTCAAAAATCTTTTGTTACATCATTGTTACAACAAACCAGTTCCTTCGTTAATTCCTCGAAAATCTTACTTACTAACGAGGAAGTAAGAATTTCAAGCAACGTCTGCGCGGGCTAATACCTGGTAAAAATTGATTTACATTGATTGATAAATAATATGTTTTTATAAAAATAGTGAATGGTTAAGCAACCTATCAGAATGCAGATCATCGAATAATCGAATTCTATTAAATCTGAATATTACATGCTTTGAGATGTCATTGATTTGTGAAAAGAAGATGTCTTTAAGTATAGCACATGACAAGTGTGCTTTATATACTACATTTGATCGATCGTGCAGCTGTTGTATATGATCGAATGCAATATAGATTTTCTGATTGACATTCACAATGGTCTTAATTGAATTGTATATTTTCGCAGGTGTTTTATGAAATCAAATATATTACTTGTCAACATCATCGATGCAATTATATAGGCTATATATATTGACTTGGATTTACAAAGTGAATATCAAAGATACTATTACATTGAAGAGTAATTCTTATAATTAAACACTATTTGACTCTACTGCATCACAGCGTACTGCATTGTAGTAAAAGAAATGAATTTCACTGAAAATTGTAATGGTTCAATTATTGGCGTTATTGCACCGAAACTCATTGCATCAGTTGTATTTTTAATGGCAATACTTACATGTGTTGGTAATACAATATTTTGTTATGGTATTATAACAACTGAAAGATTGCGTACTAATACCAATTGTTTATTAGTATGTATGTCTATAACTGATTTAATGAGTGCTATCATGTTACAGCCTTTAGATGGTATTTATTTTACTCATTATCCATTATATCCTTATTCATCTATGTTAACTATTATTTGGAATTCAATCTTTTTTGCTATTATGACATCATCTGGTTATTTTTCTGCTGCTATTATGTTAGAGAGATTTATAGCTGTCAAATTTGCATTACGATATCATGTTATTGTAACCGATAAGGTTATACGGTTAATTATGTTAATTGGTTGGTTATATTCATTATTAACTTTAACAGTTACTTTCTGTATTCACAAACAACCACCTATAGATGAATATAGTTTCGAACTACCAGGCAAATTATATCTTATAATCGTTGTTATAAATCTACTTGTACCGTTTATAATTACTCTTTTAATGGCGGCTTATCTGACTAAAATTGCACGCAAACATCAACGGAAAATGAGCAAATGTCAAATCACCAAACCATGCAATAATCTTGAAAATAAAATTTCACCTAAAGATTCATGTAAATCGATAACAACTAGTCGTAAGCGACTACGAATTCGTAAATGGCGTATCGTTTGTAGTGAAATTAGATCATTACGATTAGCTTTAGTATCTGTGATAACATTATTTCTTTTATGGCTACCATTTTTATTTATTAATCTTGTTTTTATATTTAATTTATTAGATTATTCATGTATATTACAATTCATTGATTTATTTATATCATGGTTAACATATTGGACATCGTGGTCTAACTTAATCATCTATACTAGTATGAGTAAAGATTTACGCGGGATTTTTAAACAATTTTTTAGTTCTATACGTAGTAAATGTAAACGTAGTGTAAACGTTATGTAAACGCATGACGAATAAAATCATCTATACTAGTATGAGTAAAGATTTACGCGGGATTTTTAAACAATTTTATAGTTCTATACGTAGTAAATGTAAACGTAGTGTAAACGTTATGTAAACGCATGACGAATAAAATCAATTATACAACTCCCTCGAATGTAATTGCTGTATTACACCTGAACGAAGTAACATATGCAGACTGTTATTGATTGTCTGAGAAACTGTTTTTGATCTATCTCAGCCGCTAGCAGCTCGCTGTTGTGTGTATTAACAACCGAGTGTCTATTGTGATTCGTTGATTGCTTGTACTCGCTTCTCAATTGCTGTTTCCACCTGCAACCCCAAAGCAAGTTGCTTTCTTTGAGGGTATCAGTAAATCTATCAAATCTGTTTAGTGTGTACAGTCAAACCTGTTACAACGGTCACCTGCATATAGTAGTCAATTTATCTACCTCTCATAGCTGGATGGATGTTCTATAAAGGTTTCACATTTCACTGTTCCATTAATTGTCACATTGAAAAAATCAACGAATAGTATAGTCACAGCATTGACCACTAGATAGTGACTATTCTACATTTTATAACACCATCCTTATATTATTTCCCTCTTACGAACTAAACATGTAAATGCAGACTTCGAATTAGAGTTTAATTTGATTCAGTGAAGGAAGGTAGGAATGTTAATTATGGCATTCAAACGCTTTTCCCTACATCAATAATCAAGATATTATAATAGAATCATGATTCTATTATAATATCTTGATATAACCTAGCACCCTTTTTCTCGGAACTGTTCCTGTTATCTAGGGACGATCTTGTATTTACATCCTGTTTGGGCTTCAATAATTTTCAGGTTAGAATTAACTTGGTAGCTCAGCAGGTCCAGCAGCGATGTTGGGTCAAGCAGTATTATCAAAAAATCCTCTTTTTTATAGAAGATCTTTGCATCATCAAATTCCGAACAGCCTCTTTCTGAATTACATTTCATTCTCATTTCAAAAGGACAGCTAGAAGCTCATTTATCATTTCCAACATAACGTAATAATACTTTACTTTTGGAATTTTTAAGTATGTCAGTCATCATCTATGTTATCAACAATTTAATGCAGTATTAATAAATCGATTATTTATTACAATGGCTTTGATTAGAGCATTTAATGGAAGAATGGTGAAAGATTATTTCAAATTCCATCGGCCTAGAAATGATTGGAGTGAAGCATTACAATATTCGAAACAGTCAATTTTTTATCGAAATTATCGCTACTATAATGTTGGAAATGAAATTGCTATTAAAAAGGACGTTGATGTTAATGTAATCCTCAAGAAAAAATATCGTCAAATTGTAATTGAACGTATGAAAAACGATCCACGAAATGAGAAAATGAAGCAATTTATCAACAACAAGTCAAGAAGAACAACACCTAAGAAATTGTCTCTTAAATTAAGACCAAAACAAAAGTCATCAGCAGTCCTTATTCCCATTTGTAAAGTTAATGGAGAGTTATCTGTTTTGTTTACTTTGAGAAGTCGGTTTTTGAGTAGCCATCAAGGGCAAGTTAGGTAGGCCTAAAGTGTGTCCATTTGGTTTCGTACATGTTACACCGGATCTATCCGTCGTGAAGAGGGGGTTCCTATGAAAAGGGAGTCGAGAATTGTCGTTTTTGAGAATGTGGAACGAGAATTAATCAAAAATAGTTGCAAGAAACAAGAATTTGACCTTTACAAACACACATTTTTGCTTTGTCTGTAACTTGCGTGCTGCGTGCTTTTTCAGGAAATACGTCATAATTGTTCACCTTTTTGACTATGACCTCCGCTTACGATTTGTAGTATCTTGATATTATGAAGAAGTTCTGCCTTGGCTAAATTTGGCAGTCGCTGTCATCTCGTATTAATTGATAGGGACTTTACCCAGACTAATTTATTAATAGTCTGATTTATTGAACATTATTCAACCGCTAATTAATGATATTAATGCTTTAATGTTTTATGATATTACCGTTTAATATATTTCATGTGAGATATTATACAAGTTTTAAATTAAAAACTGTTGCTTATTTTTATTAATTTCAATGCAATATTTGTATCACTTTGACACAGACTCTCTTAGAATTTATTCCTGACTTGCTAGATAAACATCTCAGAATCTTCTCACCCCTTCAAAGAATTGCGTTTTCGTTTGATGGATTTCCTGCCAAATCACGTTCAACAATGCTGAGAAAATCCTTAGCTACAACTTTGCATTTATCTCTTGATAAATTAAAAAGTCAGGAGTTCAGTCTGGAATAAAGTCTCTGTCAATTACGACATGATAATGACTGCCAAATTTAGCCTAGACAGAAATTTCTTCATAACATTGAGATGCTACAAATCGTAAGCGAAGTTCGTAATCAAAAAAGTGGATATTTATGATGTATTCCCTGAAAAAGCACGCACGCACGCAAATTACAGACACCAGAATTTTTGTATCATTTTCCATCTTTATTGTGTTGAAAAAAGATAAAATCAAATTTTCCATGCAAAAATTAGTAAAAATACAAGGAAAAGATATTTTCTGCTATGGAAGGAATTATTTCTCTTGTTAAGTTCAATACACAATCTCAGGAATATGGAATTGTTGAATTTACAAACAGGAAGTGGGCAATTTTGACATGTGCGAAATGTGAAATTTTGTCCGTGATTTGAGAATTGCACCCCTTAGGAACCTCCCTCCCAATAAATTGTAGCTGATTTTTCACAATGTTTTTGAAGATAGTCAAATCCTGGGCTTTCTCTATAGTATTTTGACGTTGGCGTGAAATGTGTTTGCGAACTGGCGTTAATGTCTGGCATTCTATGTACACATATTTCCCTAAAGAAGTGTGTGCTTGCAAGTCTGCAGTTATTGCAATGGCAGACCCAAGATGTCAACAAGATTTTGATTATTTAGACATTGCAAGAGTGACCTCCATAGAAGAGTGACCACTGTAAGTAGGTGACCATTATCACAGGTTTTACTGGATAACCTATACTTTTCAGTGTAGCCTGCATCCATCCTATGCGACAACAGCAAATTTTTGTTTTCATCATTTGTGTTTATGTTCATATTTTATGTGATGACTGTGTGAAAGTCCTATGGTAACTAGCCTACGTGCAGACCCAAATATGTCCTGTGGATTAGTAGGGTCTGCGAAACATTGACCGATAGCATCACTGAACCAAAAATGAAGTAAAGTACAATTGTTTTCCTTATTTTGAATTTCAGTTTCCCCGGAGGTAATACTTCTTCAAAAGATAAAAGTCCGATGGATACAGCATTACGAGAATGTGAAGAAGAAATTGGTTTTCCAAGAAATAATGTTGAAGTTTGGACTACGATGATGTCAGTACCAAGCCGTGTAAGTCAGATGTCATTTCATCCCCTGCGAAAAAAATCCATGAGTTCATGAACAGTTCATGAACATTTTTTTGTTGGTTCATGAACAATTCATGCACAGATAATGAACAATTCATGAACTTCATTAACGCTTCAAGAACATTTTTTTGTTGGTTCATTAACATTTTTTTGTTGGTTCATGAACAGTTTTGAACAGTCACAAAGAATTCATGAACACTTCATGAACCGGTTCATGAACTGGTTCATGAACGTGAAATTGCCCAAAAGTTCATGAACAATGTATGAACTTTCGTGCAATTTCACGTTCATGAACTCATGAACTTTTTTCACAGGCGATATAATAAATAACCTACCAATAAGGGATGTGCATCAATAGATGTTGCTATTTTTTCTACTAAAAAAAACTCCACCATTATCTTCCGAGCGGTTTGATATTTATTAGAGATTTTGATATTTATGAGTACCGTAATAAAGAATTTATCTGGATTTTCCGCACCACTTTTTCATCGATTTCCCGCGTTATCTCGATGAAGCTGATTGGTCGAAACCGTGATGTGATGCCAAATCCTTGTAAACAAAATCTTGAAGTTTATTTCAATAGTCAAAGGCACACACAATAATTTTTCATTGCTTTTCCTCTTCGAATAGTGGCATACAACAACTATTGTTAAAGTTTTACCAGAGCCATCTCCGATAATCTACATAAAATAGATATTCTTATGTTGACTGATTATCTCAAAAAGGATGATAGGCTTTGTTATTCAGAAATAAGAGTCTGTTAGGGATTAGCTAGGTCTTTTGCAGTCTGAAACCATAACATACATCTTGATTAATGCTAGAACTGCATATTTTCATCGTTATTGATATTTATTAACTTTGGAAATTTGTTTATTTATCATCTTGCTGAGTTTTGCAACTTTTGTCATATCTGTTTCATTTAGGAACATAAGAAAAACATTCAAGAAACAGAACCCTTGAATGTGTTTGCCTTTCTATTCTGAATTTATTATGTTCCATCCCTTGGAAACTTACAATCATCATCGTCATCATCATCATTTATTCAGGACAATTCAACGTACACAAATTTTTTTTCAGAGTCCATTATTGAAGTATGAAATTTTAGTCTGGGATGATCAATTCATCATCGTAATGTCTTGAAATTTATTTTCGATAGGATTTATCTGGAATTGTGACCCCAGTTGTTGGTTACCTTGGAGATCTCAATTTCGAAAGTCTGAAGAGAAATATTAACGAGGTTAGCATACAACTTCAGCTGCTATATTATATTTATTTGTAGTTAAAACTTTCATGAACTGTTCATGAACACCTTATAAGAAATTAACAAGCAGTTCATAAACAATTCTACCACTTTACAAACTTTCATGAACTGTTCATGAACACCTTAAGTTTAGTTCATGAGCAGTTCATAAACAATTCATGAGCTTTATAAACTTTCATGGACTCTTTATGAACACCTTATGAGCAGTTCATTAACTTCACTACCTTTCATGAACTATTCATGAACATCTCATAAGTAGTTCATGAGCAATTCATTACCAGTTCATGAGCTTTACAAACTTTCATGGACTATTCATGAACACCTTATAACCATTCATTAACTTTGAAAACTTTCAGGAACTATTCATGAACATCTAATAAACAGTTCAGATACAGTTCACAAAACTTGATCCTTTCATCGCTCACAAACTGTTTTCATAGGGCTTATAATCCAAAGTAAAGCACAAAAGTAAATAAGTACTGTAGACGATGTCGCCCTACCGAAGGCACCTGTACCACTCTTCGATTTCTGGATGAGTGGCTTTTTCGCTGAGAGCAATGATTTCAAACACTCTTTACTGATCTTAGCCGCGACACTGCAGATCAATTTCAACAATGATGCGCCGCAGCTACTCACAATGCAATTCCCTCTTGTCCATTCCATTCGCCATCCTCAGATGGTAGGCCTACCCATTTGATGTTCCAGGCTGAGTTGACCTTCGTGGGTTTTGAACCACAGCCGATCAGATATGATCCGATCTGAAGTTCGGTTGCTCTGCCATCTGAACTAAACCTCCAAAAGAGTCATAATTAGATAGGTTATTATTTAGATTATATAGACGTGATTGGCAAATATTGTTTGACTGTGATATTGTTTTTTACAATTGCTCTATTTTTAATCGTATCATTTTATTTATTTAATTTAGGTTGATGATATCTTTTCTGTAAAGATGGATCATTTCTTATTATCTCAAAATCAAGGCTACACGCGATGGGACAACCAAATGGTATCACCAGTTTATAAGAATACGAAACATCGTATATGGGGCATGACTGCAACTTTAATGGACTATTTTCTATGTCATTGTTATCCAGATCATTATGATGCTATTTATTCATCAGCAATTCTTAAATAATTCAACTAGTATATAGTGCCCACATTCTTTGATATGCCGAAATCAGTATTTTTGAAATGCACCTGCGAATAACAGTTCAGGAGTTCATGAACAGTTCATGAAAGTTAATTCCCCAAAAATTTTCATGAACTGTGTGTGAGGGTTCATGAACAGAATTTTTATGAAATCAAGGCCATTTAACGTTCATGAACTGTTCATGAATTCCTGAACTGTTTTTGCAGGGGTGGTGCTTTAATTCTAAAAGCAGGCACTCCAATCATAATGATCAACATAACAAAGCTAAAATGACATTTCAATAGAATAATATTGAAAAATGCCATACGTTAGTTGACAGTTCATGAACCTTGTAAAGTTTTCACTAACATTATTGAAGAGTTTTGCAACACCAAATTACTTACATACACTTCATAATAAGCTTACAAAGAATTACATGAAATTTTCATCAACTATGGATGGCCTGTTAACTTTTAATAGGCTGCTACAGCAACATTTTTAAGCATGAACAATTAACTGCAGATTTGTCAATTGACATTGATGGACAGTGTTTGAGGTCAGGGAGTCAAGTTATTTGATAAAAATTTATACATAAATTAGCGGCAATCTTATTTTTGAAGTTGTAGTATTTTGAAGTTTCATATAATGGCTATACTCAAGAGTCAAATACAATCACATTGAATTAGTTGTTATAGAATTGCTAAATGATATCAAAACAAAACTTTAAAAATGCTATATGTTACTGATTAGACATTTATCAGTATAGTTTTGGATACATAGTAAGGTGATTTTTATTCGCACTTGATTTTGAGTAGGGACAGCACTCATTAACTAAAACCAGAGCTTTAAAGGCATAAAGCTAACCAACAGCATTTGCGGTAGATCTTCGAATATGGTTTGTAAGGCACGCTACTTGCTTGAAAATGACATTCATTTTTCAACTTTTAACCTGCCAAATGCTACCCCTGCAAAAACAGTTCAGGAGTTCATGAACAGTTCATGAACATTAAATGGCCCCAAATTTTCATGAACTGTTCGTGAACTGTTCATGAACTGTTTGTGAACTATTCATGAACTGGATGTGAGGGTTCATGAACTGTTCATGAACAGTTCAAGAAAATCGGAGCCATTTAACATTCATGAACTGTTCATGAACTGTTGATGAACTCTTCATGAACTCCTGAACTGTTTTTCGCAGGGGTATGGTTGATTTATGTCTTTAATATCAAATAAAATGAGTCAAATGGGATACAGTAATTCTTTCCTTTTGGAGTTTCTCCCCATATGCAATCGTCAAGCGCAAACAGTATCCAGTACTCTCCTGGTGATGGCCTATGGAGTGAAACTTGGAGTTGTGATTTATGTCTCTTCCTTGACTCTTTTTATTAAGTATATATTAATAGTATTTGAATTAGCATACATTATGTTTTAATTTAACTTGAAAACTAACTTGAATGATATTCTATAACATTTTTTTCAGATTATAGAGGTCTATAATAATATTTCTTACGTAACTGAAAGTTATAATTTTATAATTGCACAGAAGTTTCAAGTTATTTGAATTAAATTCAAACTTTAATTGTTTGTGGTGCTGTTGGAAGACCTGTTGTCCAATAATTGAGAGAAATTTGAAGGATAAAATTGTTTTAATAACCAACGAATAAACTTTCAATGGACAACATGCATTTAACCATTGCTACATATTTTTTATTCCTTTTTTGTGGTAATTAAGCTGAGAACAAAATTCAAACCAATATTTTTCTTCTCACATGTGATGGCCACACAACAACCAAACACTACCCCGGCTGTGGTCTGCTAATTATACATAGACTGTAAATAAAAACTAGAAATATACACTGAAACAACATAATTATATTTAAAAACAACAATATATTTATTGTGTTTATATTAATGTTTCTTAATTATTAGTTCAAATAATTTAAATATTTGATATGATAATTTAAATACACATGCTATGTATATCAACGTATTTGTTATACCGTATAGCATAATATAAATAAATGTATGTAGTCCGGTGATTAACTTAAAGCAAGATATTATAATAGAACCAAGATAGTCTAACTCAGATTTGTGTTTTTGAGAGTTTTAAACAGGCCATAATATTATCTTACCTTTGTGAAAATCAACCAAATAAATTGTATTTAACATCCTCAAGCATTGAATAATTCAAATTTAAAAACGACGTCTTTGCCTGACATCAATAACATCCTCAAAAGTCTATCTTTGTTGACCCAATATCGATCAATTCCAAACATTTTGATCTGTTTTGCCACGGCAAAATCACTGAGAATTGGCCTCAAAATCTATTTTAAGATCATCTCGTTTCGATGCGAAAAAATTACCGGGGCTCAGATTATCATATAAACAAACTTACTTTCTTGTGTTAAGTAAAACATTTTTTCGCGCGGTTCAGATGAAATCATGAAACCCGGTTCTGTTGATTTTTTGCCACTCGCGACATTTCAAACATATTGAATATCAGCAATGTTTAATAAATGTTTCACAAGAAAGTAAGTTTGTTTGTTTGATAATCTGAGCCCCGGTAATTTTTTCGCATCGAAACGAGATGATCTTAAAATAGATTTTGAGGCCAATTCTCAGTGATTTTGCCGTGGCAAAACAGATCAAAATGTTTGGAATTGATCGATATTGGGTCAACAAAGATAGACTTTTGAGGATGTTATTGATGTCAGTCAAAGACGTCGTTTTTAAATTTGAATTATTCAATGCTTGAGGATGTTAAATACAATTTATTTGGTTGATTTTCACAAAGGTAAGATAATATTATGTTCTGTTTAAAACTCTCAAAAACACAAATCTGAGTTAGACTATCTTGGTTCTATTATAATATCTTGCTTAAAGACATATACTTAAAGACATAATTAAAAACATCTGTTAAGATGTATTAATAGTTGTTAATAAATATTTGTATGGTTGATGTTGAATTATCATGCATCCCTCAATTTTATCTATTAACTTAAATGGTTTATTGTTTGTAATATATTTACATATTCTTGAGGAATTCTATAACCAAATTTAATAGAAACAGATTTAAAACATCAACTGTTGATCATTTTAAATTAATTTAGAAACTTGCTGCTCCACGATCTTTTGAAAATCCTAAATCACTTTGATTATGCATCATAGATAATGCTCCAACATAAATTTCTTGCTCGATTGATTCCAATGTTGCTTCAAAGCTTACACCAAGATTAGTTAAACGATCTATTATTGCTTGTTTAAAATCTTGATAGATTAACTCTGGTGTTAATTCATTGACTAACGTAGCAACTTTATGTTGATGAAATGTTACGTATGGAATATCTGTGTATAATGGATTCCAACGTTGCCATCTTGTCATTTCCCGTGATTTGTCAAGATAGATACGGATGCCTGTTTGAAATGCTCTGGTTCTAAAGAATAGAAAATATTAAAAATTAGAGTTTTACCAGTAGGCTACTGTTATTAAAAAAAAATATTATAGCAATGTGATATGTGTTCTATTGGGGGCTATTATAGCCTACCAATTAGAGTCTCTCTTGTACAGTGGCAGCGGTTCATTAATGTGATAAGCAATTAACGAAGTTCATGAATTTCTCATAAACAACTTTTTACTAGATTTCCTTGAAATTACACCTACATAAAACATTAGTTCATGAACAGTTTACGTACGTTAAATGGCCTAATTATCATAAGCTGTTCAGGAACTGTTTATGAAACAGTTCAGGAACTGTTTATGAAACAGTTCCTGAAAATTGGACCGTTTAACTTTCATGAACAGCAAATTATTTGCAAGCACTTTCAAGGAAAAATTATTTGTTATCAGACACTGAAAAATGTTTTTCGACCCCTGCTATTATGCTATCCCACTGTTTTTGAAGAATGTGAATAACGCTCCCCTATTAAATTTAGTTAACGTTGATTCGAAGTTAATTTAAGTAGTCAACCCAGATGCATATCTATAATTTTCATTCTAAATTTGTTTGAAAAATAATAAGTCCATTAAATACTCACGGTTTTAATGACTTTTCAGGAAAAACAAATCCACCAGATTGGACTTTCTCGATTGATCTTAAACTGATTTTCCTGCAATCATTGATTCGTAAAGCCACAAAATCGTATTTGATAACCAAAAGTTGGAATTCAGATAAAATTACGAGACGCTCTTTCTCGTGGTCCCAGTTGTCAATCCTAAATGAATAAATAAAAATGTTTACATTTGTTATAATTTGTGTTTTTTTACATCATGTGGTTATTATTTGTATTATTCCGCATCTGAAAATAGAAATCTGAAGCCACGGAAGGCGCTGAACAAGGAAGATAAATGATAGGAAAGGCGGCATATCACCAACCTGTAGTCTCATTCTGATACTCGAAAACACAATAGAAACCTCTACTTCAACTCTTCCGTAAATCTCTCTGTGTCTTCCGTGTTCCGCGTTTAAGACCTGCTGAGCCATGACTGACATTGTCAATGCACAACGATGAGCCGGAGCTACTCACAATGCAATTCCCTCTGAACAATTCCATCCGCCTTCAAAATATGGTACTCATTTAATGTATTAGATTAAGTCAAGGCTGAGTTGACCTTAGGAGGATTTGAACTAAACAGTCAATCAGATATGATATCAGATATGAATTTCGGATACACATTTTATTCACTTTGAAAAATAAGGTCCTAGTGGGATTGGGTCTTGCTCTAGGTATATGCAGACATGTTTTTATATGCCTTTAGACTATGGGTGCTCAGACAACGTCAAACTTGGTTAATTTAATTTATTTATAGTCAAACAAAAGAAATTTTAGACTATGCATTCATTGATGAACTTCTTAACAAGCATGAAATGTTAAATTCAAACAAACAAATAGCACCTACTCTGTTAGCAGCCACGCCCCAACGAAATTACCATCTAACTCTGGTTCCATGTATTGCTTCACGTCTTCAACAGCATGACTGAAAGCACCGGGCTAAAATAAAAACGTTTAAATCGCACATATTAAATGATATTATATGAAGTAAACTTTTATAACTTTTACAATTAATTGTGCCAACAAAATGTCCAGAACATCGAAATTATAATATTTGAAAGTGTGATGATGGGCTTGTAGTGGATTGTTTTATGTCTATTGTCTTATCCATAATGTATTTCCTTTGTCAACTGTAAAGCTTCCGTTTGTAATCACGTATACCTTGTAATGTAAATCACTGTATGTAATTTATCAACCCTCTTCTCGTCTGCCCTTCGTGGCGACAACATCTACATTAGCAAAGCTGGTCCACCTTCATAGAGGCTCTGTTTATCAACGGTCATATTAACCCTCATTCATCCTCTCCCTGTTGGTGGCCAGCTACAACTATTACACAAATATATATATCTTATCAACGCCTATGTATGTGTGGTGGTATTAATCAATACTTCGTTCATTCCACCCGCTACATATTGGTGACTACCGACGTGATCTGAAAAACGCAGCCGAATATTACGCGTCGTAAACCCTGGTTAGCATATGGTTATATCTGGTAACATTTTGGTTGAAATTCGCTCCTGGGTGAGTGTTATCACGAAAAAAAAAAGAAGAAAATAATTGAATGCACTCACGCCGTCACAAGCCAAGTTCTGGCAGGAACCACGAAAATTATTAGGGCTTAACCCGACAAGAAAATAAAGATTGCCAGGCTTGAGCACAAAGAATTGTAACAACAAAACAACATTACCAACATAGATACATAACACCATCAAAAACAGAAGATCAAAAATATAGGCTATATACAATCATGACTTGCACAAAGGCACACAACAAAGAATAAATATTTACAAGATTTTGTCGCTACAACCATACAACACATATCCAACTATACAACATGAAAGAAAACAAACAATCTAATTCATCTAACTCAATCAAAACATTATTATTAACTTATTTTAAATCATATTTTATTTTATTATACGTATTTTATTCATTCATTCGTCCTGTATATATTATTTCATCTCTTTCACTCACAGACGGGACTCCGTCTCCGTGGGGGGAAGTTATGTAGTGGATTGTTTTATGTCTATTGTCTTATCCATAATGTATTTCCTTTGTCAACTGTAAAGCTTCCGTTTGTAATCACGTATACCTTGTAATGTAAATCACTGTATGTAATTTATCAACCCTCTTCTCGTCTGCCCTTCGTGGCGACAACATCTACACTAGCAAAGCTGGTCCACCTTCATAGAGGCTCTGTTTATCAACGGTCATATTAACCCTCATTCATCCTCTCCCTGTTGGTGGCCAGCTACAACTATTACACAAATATATATATATCTTATCAACGCCTATGTATGTGTGGTGGTATTAATCAATACTTCGTTCATTCCACCCGCTACAGGCTTACTAAAATAATATTTCGATATAGACATATATGGGCTCCATTGAAAGATTAACAGAATTAGACACTTACTCTAGTACAGTAGAACTTTTTAGCCATGAATTCCTTTACTTCAACAGGTGCAGGATTCATTTCGTTTGAAGGCATATTGACCATATCGACGTCTGTGAAATCACTAGTAGGTGATTGATTCGAATATAACAACGGTTGTTGATTTTCACTCGTCGCGTTTGTAGTAGTAGTAGTGGCAACCGAAGTAGACGTTTCTACAGTTGTAAATTCAAGCTTTACAGTTTTCTCACCAGAGTTGTCAAATTGCAGGTCATCCAAATTGCCAGCTGTATTTTGTTGCTGCGACATGGTGTCTTCAGTCGCCATTTTATAGTGTGGTGCGGTTTTCTAAATAACAATGCACTACGTCATTTCTAACCAATCAAAATACAACAAGCAATTTGCAAATGTGCTTACTGTAGGACTTATTTTTACAAATTCATCAATTAATAATATGATGAAAGTTGTACATTTTTAACATATGACAACATTTATTTTTGTGTCTAGTACGCTGCTTTACAAATCAACAGAAATTAAAATTAAAAGGGATTGCTGAATCGTGACGACATTCTAATCATAGAACTTTTGAGAACTTTAACCATTCGTTTTAATTCAGTTGATTTTTTCTGGTTATTTATTCTTTCGTGATTGGCTTAATTATAATATATAGCTGTTAATTGATATAATATATTATGTACATTTTATAGAATGGTCTTCAAAACAAATTGGATCAAGTTATAGGGCATATTATGACAGAATTATCACATATTTGTCAACTATTGAGTTAAATTTATTCTGAAACCTGATAAGTTTTACAATAACTTTTTCACAGGACTTAATTCGACAAATTGAGCTGAAATGAAGGTCCGAGCAAGCGATTCAGCTTTATTAATAATTGCATGGTTCGACTTTGTCGTATGCAAACATCGAACGTTGGTTTGGTGCGTACGTGGGCAAACGACATTTTGACTTGAAAGCCAACGCCAACACTGCATATGGCTCTTTTCCAAAATTGTAAATTGGACGTGAATGCAATATTAAAAACTATTCATATATCCTACCTGTTTATCAGATACAGTATGAAAAGCTGACTGTGCCAAATAAATTACAACGAGTGTTTACCTTATAGTTTTTGCAATTAAAAGCTAAATTTTCTTATATCCTTATTGTTCTATTCTTTTATTCTTAATATTATCGATTCAGAACAATAATTATATACCAACGTGTAGAAATTCTCAGAAAATGAAATCGGAAAATGTTTTGACTATTGCGCCTGCGTCGTCGTGCAGAGTTCCCATAGACTTATGACTGTTCCAGACATATCCATATCCAGAAATATTTTGGGGAGTCTGCAAGAAGGCTGCAGGTTAACGTTTTCCTTTGTATTGCATCGCATGAGTATAATCTCGCTATGGCCTGGGCACTGTATTTATCTGTATATGGTATATATAAGTACACTGCTCGCTTTAGATTATATATATATATAGGATAGTCGATCAAGTAACCGAATAAATTTGAGAGCATTTCACTGTTTAACTTCTATAGAGCGAATAGCAATCGAAAAAGACGCCTGTTTCATTAAACTCCATCTCCATATATATATAATTATAAAGAAGGATATATCGCCAAAAACAGAATAGTGATCTTAAATGACATATATTACTTAATTGAATTACGTGTATACCTTTGTTTTGCTAGAACCAGTCCTAACTAATGCTACGTTGACCATCGACATATTTCATCAATAAATGTATTCAGCATTTAGTACATCTTCCCGATACGTTGGAATCAAAGCGTTGTATACGCATATGTTATTCTGTTACATCGATGTTTCGTGCGCTTCAAGTAAGTGGCCATATTGTAAATAATGTTTGTCTTTGTTGAAAGTTGGGATTTTCAAATACATAGAACAGATGTTCATCAATAAAACCATATTATTTATAGCTTCGGTTTAACGATTTGTTTTATAATTCGTACATTATCTATAGATTTACACTAATCTGAACAATATTAGGAAATCATTTAGTAAAGCTTGTTATAATTATACAATATTATATTATATGATGAATACAAATCTTTGGCAGTTATAGTACGGGCAGTTATATGTTTAAATAGTTTTGAATTGTACCCTAAATAATTATCACTAATATATATACTCGACTTAATTCTCGATGTTTAATGACAATGTATATAATTATTAAAGCGCATATATTCAACAGATAATAAAAAATTATTATTTATTTTTCTTGTAATTAACTCTAAATACGTCCACTACAGAGCTGGATATATAATCATGATGTTTTCACCCCAGGTGGAGGTAACTTTCATTGCGCTTCCGGACGGGTTGTTCAAATGGAGCTTTGGCAGAATGACCATAACAATTTTTCGTATGTAGAAAAAGATATCCCTAATATATTTTTACGAAAGACAGATTTAACCACAAATAAAGAAAAAAAACAAAAATTTCATAGGCAAAAATTGTTTGCAAAATGAAAAAAATTAATAGTGTCAAAAAGATACCTCAAAATATTCTCATGACTAAGCATACCCTAAATGGTTTTTATGGATATTCAAAAGGTACCCTTTAATATTTGAACGTCCCCGTATACCAAAAGTATGGAAGTTACCCCCCAGGGTTTTCAGATCAGCATTATAGTCAGCCTGCTCGCAGACTCACAGTCAAAATGTAAAATGACTGTTTACCAAGTTTACATTTTGACAGTGAGTCTGCGAGCAGGCTACATAATAGTATATTCCGACCACAATCGATAAAAATTCAATTAACACAACTTGTACTGTACGATGGATTTGAGATCTTGTTCATATTGAATGATTTTAATTATTTAATTATCCAGGAGTATAGTGCAAAAAGCAAAGGTATGCTGTGTCAGAATTTTCAGACTTCGGATCTGAAAAAGTCTTTATATCGAATCATTTGACTCGGATTCCAATTCCGAAAATGTAACTGAGAAAAAACATCAGACGCTAACTCCGATTCTGGCAGTCTGGCTGCAAATTATTTCAAAGAAACCCCTGTAGAAAATTAGAAAACAGATCAAAATTCAACAACGCAAAATGTAAAGTTAGAAATCTCCCAAGTTAAGGGTAATATAGCTTTAGAAAAAAATACAGGTATTTAAATAGTTTCGAAGAAGCATCAAAGACATTCCATGAAGTTGTAATTAATATTGACTTTGAGTTCATATTCGGATCCTCCGACGGATCAGGCTGGTTTGCTCCAGTATGCCGTCACAGAAAACTAACAGAAAACGCGGGAAGAACATATTCACAATGCCTCTCTTTTCACCATCCTTCAAAGATCATGAAACCTCGATTTCACTCAGCCCTTCCTGCTCACTGAACATAAACCATTCCTGAAGAAATTTCTGGTGTCAGAATTCATTTAGTTTGCATTTTATTCCTCAATTTCCTATGTAGTTATGACATCGAGAAGGTGAGTTGTAACTTACAAATATATTCATCATTTATTAAACCCTCATATTTCGAAACCATGGCTGTAATAAACTTTAACAATCTGTAATATTGTTATGTATCATATTCCTGCTGTGCCGAAAAGAGAGATATTTTTATTATGTAAACAAGCTGTAAACAACTAGACTGCATCAATAACAGCTATTATGATCAATCATTTTAAGCATATCACATCGGTAATGTAATCTCTCTGTCATGTGTATCTGCTACTGATGATAAATAATCATAACAGACAGGATCAGGCGAAAGGTTCAGCCTTCAGGAATCCTTGCTTACACACATTTTGGTAGGTGCAATTACAAACCACGGTGATGAAATTCAACGTCTGTGGCTATAGATAGCCAACAAATATATACGGATCATAACTAAATAGTGGAGTCATGGTTATCTAGATTGTCTGAGTATCTGATGAGAAGTTTGACGCCAACCAAAACAATTTGAATAAATTGTAAATACTAATTAAATTCACATGGTTCTACATCGACATGCATAGGCCTACATGCTATAGCAAAACACACATACATGTACAATTTTCAGACAAAACCTACATACTTACAAACATATTTTTTTTAAATTCGAATAAGGTGAATACCTGGTGTTATAATTTCATTTTATTTTGGTGATAAATTTCAATTCTGAATGCTAACAAATCTCTTCCTGTTCTTTCAATCCAATATATTCTTTCATCAAGTATTGAAACACCAACATGAAGTTTGGAATCAGCAATTAATACAGACGTAGTTTTGTACTCTGTCTTCCTTTCACAATTCGTATGAAACTGGTCGCAAGTGAATTGATTTTTGTGGTAACAGTTTTTTTCAAGCCTCAAAAGCCATTGCGAAGTCCACCTTTATTACTCTTGTAACTTCCTAAACCAGTTTGTTGATAAGTAACTTGGCCTCTTATATGCTTTCCGTTTCATGTTCGTTTTACAAAATGATTTTACAAAATCGTGTGTGTGTGCAAAGGAGACACAAAGACGGGCCGTGCGTCATGAAAACTCGTGATTGAAATCTGGGTCCAGATTTCAAAGACGAAACTATTCTAAGGCTGCTGGTCATTCTATGGTCTTCAATTGTTGTTACAATAATGTCGTAAATGAAATCATTTAAATAACGCTATAAATTACATGAATTACACCGCTGCTGATAATTGCAGTCACTATGCTATTAGAACACACGGAAGATGATTCTCGCCTATCTCCTCGGCAACTAATGATTTTTCATTTATGCCTTTCGAATGTTCTTAATATGCCACATAGCCTACTATATAATTATCAACCTGCATAATTTATGGCTCCCTGTAAACTCCCTAATGTTTTATGCAATGATGTTTTATGCAATGATATTTTATGCAATGATGTCCCATGGGTGGCACCGGAGGGGGGCAGGAGACCCCTTCTGAAAAGCTCATTTGGAAATTTTGTTTTTGGCTGTCAGTGAAATTTCTGATAGTTTTCAAGCAGTTTTCAACTATTTTTTTAATAAGTAGCCTCCTCATGGGTGAAGTCAACTGCCTTGTCGGGGAAATGGTGCCATTCCTGTATTGTATTTGGCAATACTATTTTCCCTCGCTGGAAAATACAACCATATTACACCAATAGTAGAAAGTTTAGATTGGCTACCAATAGAACAAAGAATTTTATCAAAGTCTTAGTCATAACGTTCAAAGCAATTCACAATCTGGCACCTACTTACATTTCAGAACTTGTTACTCTTTGTGAACCTAGAAGATCACTAAGGTCTAAAAACAATAAAACTCTGAATTTTAAATTGTACAAACTGCCCCTACGGTGTGGAACAATCTTGCAGGGGAAGCAAAATATGTAATATCAATTGAAATTATTAAATAATTAATAAAAACGAGTCTTTTTAAAATTGCTTTTAAATGTTAAAGAATTTGCAGTATTTTTTTAATCAACTTTCAACCTATTTACACCATCGTTTGGAGAAAATTAAAAAATTAAATAAAAAACATATATATATATATATATATAAATAATATTATAACATGTAACTATTGAGCAACTATTGGAAATGGCGCTCTATAAATAAATAACGTTTATTATTATTATTATTACATCCCTATATTGTCCCAAGGAAAAGCACATCGAGCAAATCTTCATATGTTTTCAAGTAAAATAAATATTGTTTATCCCCTTCGAGCCCCCTCGAAAACAATTAATATATGAATTTGCGAGAGAGCTTCATAAGAATTTCTCGTTATTTAAAAATATTGAATACTTATTTAAACCTTGTCACTTGTGAGGCATATGCCTGAATGAACATTGCAATAAATTATATATTTTTTCTTATTCAGATGGTTTCATCCAAATATTTCTGGTGTTGACGCAGAGAATCTTCTTCTCCAAAAGGGATCACATGGCTCATTTTTATGTCGCCCAAGTTCTAGTAACCCTGGCGATTTCACACTATCAGTTAGGTATGTTGTTGGCCATAACCATGATCAATTCATGACCTTGTTTATTTTATTTGTTAAACATGTACGGTGGCCCACAACTGTCACGTCATAAACTTAACAATACAACTTCGACAATTAAAAAAGTAACTCTTCAATAGCTTTACATCTATGCTTCATTTCAAAAAGTCCTGTCATAAATAAATTTTGTCATGCTGCAATTAAAACAACTTTCTTTCAAATTTTTATTGAAGCACTGTCAAAAGTTAGAATTGTACCAGAACTGTCAGGCGCACCACATAAATGATGAAATGCATTTCTTTTGTTAAGGAGACAATCAATCTTGAATCCACTGTTTCAGTTTGTCTTACGTGTTGTAAATTATTTGTCACATTGTATTTGATGGTGTTTGATGGCTATTATACATTTTCTAAGGATTTTTGTTATCAGCCATCTTTGTCATGCCTTTCGAACAATTTCCTTCCAAATCTATCAAAAGAACTCATTCAATGTCAAGTCTTCTCTTCCCCATGGCTTCCTTTTAAGCTCAATCAAAACCCTCTGAGAGCTGTTCTAGACAAGTCTTGAAAAGTCGAATCTGTGTAGCTGCTCTTGTAAAGACTGATTCAAGACACAGATTTATTGCGCAAAAATTGCGATTGTTTGTCAGGACTTTCAAATTTGTCATGCTGTCTCTCAATTTTTGAAACGTTTTTTGTTTTCTGTTATGACAGACGAGGTGGCTATGTTACCCATATAAAAATTCATAATAATGGCGACTGTTATGATCTCTATGGCGGAGAACCGTTCGCAACATTATCAGAATTGGTGCAGTATTACATGGAACATCAACTCAAAGAAAAGACTGGCGATGTTATTGATTTAAAATTCCCAATGCATTCAGAAGATCCAACTACAGAGAGGTAGGATGCTTAACGCTGTGGCCATATTACTTTTTAATCAGTTATCTAAACTAGTTGCGATTTGCAGAAAATAAAGCCTTAGAAAATAGGATATAGGATAGGAAATAGGATTTTTAACATTTCAACTTTTGATATCAGTTTGTTGGAATTCAAAACTCAATTATATAATAACCAAAATAAGGCAGAGAATGTAGTCATAATAAACCACATTAATTTATCATTTTCATTATTAAATATCTGTGACAAACAAAGCCTAACCTACAAATTTATTTTTAATTTTATCTTAAAGCGTAACATCTTGTAATAGGATAATAATGAGTAGACAATTTTCATTATTATTAGTTTATTATTTCATGAGGAAAAACCTAACTCATCATTGATGGTTTTCAGTAGGTTCCTCACTAATAACCTATAATAATAATGAGGACCGGCCTTAGTAAAGTAAGTAGTAAGTAATGTAGACGGTGTCGCCCTACCGAAGGCACCCGTATCACTCCTCTATTTCTAGATGACTTTTCTCGCTGAGAGCAATGATTTTCAACGCTCTTTGTTGATCTCAGCCGCGACACTGCGGATCAATTTCAACAGATTTCATGGTAGATAGGTCTTGATTGTCAATGCGCAACGATGCGCCGCAGCTACTCACAATGCAATTCCCTCTGGACCATTCCATCCGCCATCCTCATCCGATGGTACTCATTTGATGTTTCAGATAAAGTCAAAGTTGACCTTAGGGGGATTTGAACCACGGTCGATCAGATAGATCCAATCTAAAGTTCGGTTGCTCTACCATCTGAGCTAATCCTCCATAGGCCTTAGTAAGGATACCTGTAGGGTCAGACAAAATGTATTATGTTTTAGCTTCCGCAAAGCTTCCATTTTTAGATAAATGTCTGAGTAATTTTAATGACATCTCTTAATCTACGTCTGCCAAAGGAGAGTCATTCAGACAGGGTCAGACAAAGTCTGGAAACTTTGAAAACCTGGTTTGCGGAAGGCAAAGAAAATTCAGAAGGAAAAGACAAAATGCAGCATATAAATCTAAAATAATTAGAAAAATATGAAGAAAAAAAGAGTTGATTTTACATTTTAATGTCAGAAACATTACTCAAACGTTTATCTCAAAAGTTGAGGTTTGCGGAGGGTCGAAACATTTGTCGGACCCTGCATTCAGATTATTAAGTATATGATTGATGGGATGGTTTCAGTATTTCCTACAAATGCAATCAAATTCCTATTTTTATAACATTTACATTACAGTATACCGTATGTAATTCTTTTTCAAGGTGGTTCCATGGTCACATGTCAGGAAAAGAAGCTGAGAGGTTATTGCTAGACAGAGGAAAGAATGGAAGCTATTTAGTTAGAGAAAGTGTAAGCTGTCCAGGAGACTATGCTTTGACGATAAGGTATAATATTTTAGTTGACCGCAACAACAAAATTATTCATCTATAACTTGAACCAATCCTTTATAGTTGCTTTGCGATTAATAAGCAATCGGCGCACAGTTTCCTATGAGCTATTGATATTTGGCGCACAAGAGGCAAGTAAGGAGAAGACAAGAAGGCATCAGAAAATTACGAGCCGCCTTGTCGAAAGTTACTCACGTGCGCCAAATATCTATAGCTCATAGGAAACTGTGCGCAAATTGCTTTGCAATATAACTAGTACAACTTTTACAAACACTTCTTTGACTTTCTTGCTCATAAAAATGTTTTTGAAAATTCCTGATCAAATTAGAATTTCGCATTCGTGATATCAAGTTCGAATTGTAAGATTGATTGTGTTTCGGAACCTAGTTTTTGTTATGGTGATTTGATTTCAAGCTCTAAACCAATCACATTAATTGAATAATTTTTGATTTTGTTATACAATGAATAATTATACATGGTTCACCAACTAACCATGATGTAACCATGTAGGCCTACTACTAGACATTTGTGCAGGACTAATTAAATACCGATAGGTATTAAGACGCACTTCAGCTTGATAATTCTCAATGTCACATTCAATCTTGTTTGATAATTGTTAATTGTTTGGTTCGCTGGTTAATTGCCATTATTTGTCTAGTTTGATAATAATAATCATAAATTTTCTTCAGTTAGCAACATACTGTAGCCTAACATGATATAAGAAACATGTTTTATCATTTATTGCTAGTAAACTAAAATATGAATTTTTCTTATTACAGTTAAAGATTCATAATATTACCTTGAGATATTGTGTTTTAAGTTGGTTTACTGATTGAACATAGGGCTCAATGCTATACAGCAGAGCTTCAAATAATATATAAAATATGAAATCAAAAATCAGACAATCAAAGTTTCATGCCAAAACAATCATCAGGCAATCTATTCAATCTGATTGAATAGACTGCCTGATGATCGCCTTGGCATGAGGCTTAGAGTAGCCAACATGATTGTCTGATTTTTGACTTCATCTCTTCTATATTAAGATTACATTGAGATATAAATGTTGAGTATCAGATTTGAGATTTTCAGGATCTAGGATCCCCTATTTTTTCGATCCCTTCCTTCAATGACATAACCCACCTTCATAAACCTCAATTAAATCATAAATGTTTAACATTAATTATGCTTGTTATTGTTGATTTTAGAAATGACGATAATATAATTCATGTTATGATACGTAATATTGAGGGAAAATACGACATTGGTGGTGGACCTAACTTTGATAATTTAACAGAACTAGTTGATTACTATCGAAAGAATCCAATGGTTGCTAAATCAGGAGGTTCAGTTGTTCATTTAAAACAAGTAAGATGATACGAAATTGGCTCACATTCTCCTATGAGCTATTTAATAATCATCAGAAGAGATTAGCGTGACACTGAGAATTATCAGATCGAAACGTGTGTAATCTGCTGAGACGCATAACACTTCCCGAGGCTTGATAAATTCTCAGTGTCATGCAAAATCGAGTTTGCTCAATTGTTTTATTATTAATCCATAACTTGATTTATTCAAGAACAGAGCCTGCATTATAAGAAATATTTCAAATTCATCACATCAAATTTGATTAAACATGTGTTCATAATTTACATACTTAAACGTTATCAATTTGACTAGATGGAGAATTCTTTGTACTTTATTGTCCTCTTGGTATTTTTGCATCCTTTTTATTGAATGATGTTACTAGCTTTACTTCTGCGCACATCGTAAATCGTTATTTTAAGAATTCAAACATTTGGAAAACAAATTTTTTATATCATTTCAGTCCTGTACTCTTGTAGGTGCTATTGTGTCAATGTATTGTCCCAACCTAATTGTCTCTAGCTCTAGGCCTACCCAATTGTCTCGAATTATTACGTCACCTTCAAAGACACTATGAATAGTCAGTGTTCGATTAACCAATAGGTGGTAAGAAAAAGTTTGAAAAACTTGCCATTAGTAATAACAAGATATTATAATAGAACCAAGATAGTCTAACTCAGATATGTGTGTTTTTGAGAGTTTTAAACAGGCCATAATATTATCTTAGTGAAAATCAACCAAATAAAATGTATTTAAGATCCTCAAGCATTGAATAATTCAAATTTAAAAACGATGTCTTTGTCCGACATCAATAACATCCTCAAAAGTCTATCTTAGTTGACCCAATATCAATCATTTCCAAACATTTTGATCTGTTTTGCCACGGCAAAATCACTGAGAATTGACCACAAAAGCTATTTTAAGATCATCTCGTTTCGATGCAAAAAAATTACCGGGGCTCAGATTATCAAACAAATAAACTTACTTTCTTGTGAAAAGTAAAACATTTATTAAACATTGCTGATATTCAATACGTTTGAAGTGTCGCGCGTGGCAAAAAATCAAACATAACCGGGTTTCATGATTCCATCTGAACCGGGTGAAAAAATGTTTTACTTTTCACAAGAAGGAAAGTTTGCTTGTTTGATAATCTGAGCCCCGGTAATTTTTTCGCATCGAAACGAGATGATCTTAAAATAGCTTTTGTTGCCAATTCTCAGTGATTTTGCCGTGGCAAAACAGATCAAAATGTTTGGAACTGATCGATATTGGGTCAACAAAGATAGACTTTTGAGGATGTTATTGATGTCGGACAAAGACATTGTTTTTAAATATGAATTATTCAATGCTTGAGGATGTTAAATACAGTTTATTTGGTTGATTTTCACAAAGGTAAGATAATATTATGGCCTGTTTAAAACTCTCAAAAACACAAGTCTGAGTTAGACTATCTTGTTTCTATTATAATATCTTGGTAATAATGATATTTGTCACACAAGAGAGTACGTAAGGAGAAAGTGAGAAAAGATCCAGAAAATTCTGAACCACTGCCACGAGTGATTTTCACCTTCGATTGTTCTCCTGGAGTGACTTGAGTGAGTCAAATATCCATAGTTCATCAGGAAACTGTGGACTAATAGTTTTGCATAATAACTAGCACGCTTTTATAAACTTTTAATCAAAAACTCTAATCAATTTTGAAATAGCCAAAAAAATTTGTAACTTGTTCTCCATAAATCTGATTAAATTTTACAAATCCAGAAAGAATGGATAATTAATTGTATATTTTGGAGTATTATCATGTTTACATCATTAAAACCTTTTGATTTCAACTGAATATGCAACCTGTGTGTGATGATTTATATTGCAGCCATTCCACGCAACAAGAATAACAGCTGCAACAATCGCAGAAAGAGTGAAAGAATTATTAAAAGAAAACAGTCAGGTTTCTGGCAAAACTGGATTTTGGGAAGAATTTGAGGTGAGGATTTTGAATAAAGAATTTAATCGAATGCCTTCTTTGTTTTTGTTTGACCGAGTATAGGCCTATAAATATGAAATTGGAGACTGGTTAAACAGCATCATTGAAGACTAAGCAATATTTATCCCGCATTTTTATCTTTTTCCACTTTGAAACCTAATTGTTTCATTGCTGACATCAAAACCATGAAAAAGCATGTAATCTAAATGTAATAGCGTTTTCATGATATTTTTATTACATTTTCCCATTTAATATTGTGAATATAGATGTTTTCATTGTTCTCAAACTTTTTATGGCTTAAAAAATGCATCGTTTTCACTTTCATGGCATTTTCTGGATTTTCATTTTCAAATTTTCAAAAAATTCTATTGAGAAAGGATTCGTTTGAATACCTGAACTGTATGTACATACAGTCTAACATGCAAGCAACAACACAATTTTTATATTCTTGATTTTATGGTTTTTTATAATAATCAGTACTGGTATTGGAGAATCTTGCTGCCAAGCTACCATGCCTACGTAGTATCACTAAACCCTATTCACAGATGATTTTTTGTTTATGGAATGGCATCAGTAGTTCAGTACGGGCAAACGCTGAAAGTTATGGGATAACCTTATCAAGATCGAGTGAAACGATGCAAGAACTAATCCCTCCTTGTTACGTAGTAAAATATATCCTATTCAAATAATTTATCTTATCGAACATTTTGATGGTTGCTTGCCCATACTTTGCCTGTAGTGTACTTATATTTATTTGGAAAGCGCTCCATTAAGCACTGTTAGGCACTTGAAATTTAATCCGGCATTGCTTGAATCAGCTTTGATCTACTTATATTATATAGTAGTTGTGTGTATTATAATATTAAGTTTATAACTAGATGAAATATTACGTTTTTTCATTGTTTGTTTATTAGCAATTGCAACAACAAGAATCAAAGCATTTATATAGTAGAAAAGAAGGAGTCAAACCGGAAAATAAATTAAAAAATCGATACAAGAATATTTTACCATGTAAGTGAATCAAGCTTCTGTAATATGAGGAAAGTACAGCAAAACCTGTCTATAAAGAGTCTGCCACTTGTGCGATTAGAAAATATTGACCACTGTAAAGCCCTGGGCAAACGATGGCAACATTTGTGCGACTTTTAAATCCTTCGAAAGTCCTTGTTGTTTAGCCACTATTTCGATTTTGTCTGACGTGTTGCATCGTGTATTTTATTTGTCGCATCGTGTTTGATGGCCATCAAACATTTTCAAAGCCTTTCCAAGGATTTTTGTTGTCGAACGTCTTCGTTATTCTTTTCGAACCATTTTGTTTGAAATGTATCCAACTTTTTCGATGTTGTTGCTTCTCTATGACTTCTTTTTATGCTCAATCTGACTTTTTATAGAAAAGTCTTGAGAAAATCCTTGCCGTTTAGCCGCTTCTAAATAGACTGCTTCAAAACATGACAAACACAGTCAGACAAAAAACAGATTTGTCGCACAAATGTTGCCGTCGTTTGCCCAAGGCTTAAGCAGGTGACCTCCATAGTGGTTAAATTTATAGAAATTAACATTTGTGGTTATTACTATAGAAAGGTAGCTGGTCATCATAGACAGGTGGCTGCTCTATGGGATG
Organism: Haliclystus octoradiatus; assembly: GCA_916610825.1. Taxonomy (NCBI): domain Eukaryota; kingdom Metazoa; phylum Cnidaria; class Staurozoa; order Stauromedusae; family Haliclystidae; genus Haliclystus; species Haliclystus octoradiatus. The sequence goes on along the minus strand of OU744453.1, from coordinate 3,308,752 downwards.
ACCTTTATACACAGGTTTCATTGTAATATATTTCATTGGATATTTTCTTCAAACAATCTAACAAACCTAGTTGCGTGAGCTTATTGAGCTTTTACATAAGACTGGTTAAAAAATGAAATTTTGAATGTTGAATTTGATTTTCGATTTTGTTGTTCTAGTGGGTAATAAAATCATAAATTCAAAATTTGAGGTCAAAAAATATTAGGAAATGGGCACTCAATGCCCCTCTAAATTATTTCACAAAGTCAATTTGGAAAACGCTCTAAAGTTTCAAAAAAAAGTTATTATATATCACTAAAGTATTTTTGAATATGTTTTATGACTATAACGTTAACAAGCTCATAAATATTACTGTGGCATTTAAAAGTCTATTGGATGAGAACCTATACTGAAAATTTGTGCTTCAAAGTAATTTGAATGTATAGCTTCCAGTGTGATTTTGACAGATTATAGAAGTGTGTGGTTTTACTTGATAGGGAATTGTGGTGAACATTGGGAGGATCTGATAAGCTCAAATCTTAAACACCAAATTATTATTGCAAAGAAATACTGTTATGTTTATGTTCAAGAAAAGCTTAATATCAATCGATGATCATTATTTTATAATCCAACTAATTGTACTACATCATACCTGTTATAACGGTCACCTCTATAAAGGGGCCACTTGAATATAGTGGTCACTCTTGCAATGTCTCAAATGATTTTTTTCTATTGAATCAAACCTGTATATAAAGGCCACCTGTTTATAGTGGTCAATTTATCTACCTCAACTTGTCAATTTATATGAACCCCTGAACTATTTTTGCAGGGGTTGTTACATTGTGCCTCTTGTATCACATTGACATAAGTTCATTAATCGGGTGCTTGCTTCTTTTACAGTATAACTTGTTTGATTGCAAGTCGAAATCGTTAACGATTTTCATTGCATTTATTCTAATTTGCAGTTATTCGAAATTGATTAACAAGGACTTGATCAGAAAATACTTAATAGGGTTTCAATGCGAGGTTGAAAATAAGCGTGGATTTCACTTATCTGAATTGCACATGAGCGGTTTACACTGCAAAATATTTGTAGGGTAATGAGATTGCTCTAAATTTTCACGTTATTATCAATATTATATTTTCAATAATTCTGGAAATTCATTTATATCTCTGTTCAACATCGTTTACCTGTATACCGTTAATTTTATTTTGCCTAGTCGATCACCGGCGCGTTAAATTACTTGATGGAGAAGACAACATTGATGGATCAGATTATGTAAATGGTAGCTATATCGATGTAAGTAGGATTAGGCGTAAATATTATTAAATTCAAACCTGTTATAACGGTCACCTCTATACAGCTGCCACCTGTCTATAGTGGTCGCCCTTGCAATGTCTAAAATAGTATTTTCTATTGAATCAAACCTGTATATAAAGGCCACCTGTATATAGTGGTCGGTTTATCTTCCTCCCATAGCTGGCTGTTTTGTTATATGCAGGTTTCATTGCAATTGATTTTTTTTTAAATTTTCTTTTTGTTCCCTATGGCTAATTGCACATACAGACAATGTCTAATGTCTCTCTGAATGTAACTTAATAAGTCGTGACAATAGTGTAATGGTAAATGTATTCGGTTGCAACAATCTGCAAAGACAATCGCATTTCCAAGATTTCAAAACTGGCACGATAAAAATAATTTGCTTACATATTTCCCATTTTCCCCAGTGGTCCGAGTCTACAAGATTCACTACATTAACAGAAGCAGAGCTATCGACTTGACTAGATAAAAAGTTGCAAAAAATACAAAGTATTGTTTAGGCGATGTTACTTTCTAGCTCTCTCAAATATACAACATACAGGAAAATAAAAGTAGTTTGACATTTGGCCTAACAGGAAACTAAAACCTTTGTGACAACCTTGTCAGCAGTTAGTGTCTGCAATAAATTATTTGAACTGCGTGACCTGTATGATCATTTATAATTAGGCACATAGTAGCCATTAACCAGTGCACTGGTAGCTCAGTGACAGTGTAGCTGTACTTTGTGCGGGATGCTTGATTCTTCGTTTGTGCGAACATGTTGTTTTTCTATGTCTGTAAATAAGTTCTCTCCCCCGATAAACAAACAGTGCCCCTTTGAAAAATAGTTCAGGAGTTCATGAACAGTCCATGGACAGCTCCTGAACGTTAAATGACTCCACATTTTTTAAACTGTTCATGGAAATGTGTTGCTTGATAATTTTGTGTACCGGTGAACTAATTTGATAAACAAATTTTCATAAACTGTTCATGAACTCTCTGGTAACTGTTCATGAACAGTTTGTGAACGTTCACAGACAGTTCATGGACAGTTCATGGAAACCTGAGGCCAGATTTAGGAACTGTTAATGACCTCTTGAAATGTTTTTTACATGGGTAGTGTTTACTACTGGTGACAATTAGTTATCCGTATGTAGTAAACTGGAAATATAATATGGTGATTATATTATTATTATAAACGTATTTTAGGGTGAAAGCCGTGCAACTGAAAAGCAATATATTGCAACACAAGGATGTCTACCTAGTACAGTTGTTGACTTTTGGCGAATGGTGTATCAAGAACAAGCTTGTGTTATACTGATGACGACCCGTGAAACAGAACGTGGACGGGTAAGGATAGCATTTTAATCTGTTCGTTATTTGTTTAGAATTACTTACGTTACTGTCACCTCACATCGTCATGTTTCTAACATGTGCCCAAACATCTTATTTCATTGCACAAATTGGTATTCCTGTTTATTGATTTTTTGTAAGTACCGGGGCATGTGGCACAGGTCCAAGTAGACATGGGGTAACATGATAAACTTTTGATAATTTTCTTTGTATTCCTTGATATTACTAGAGTAAATGTGCAAAATACTGGCCAGATTTGAACGAAGCGTTACAAACGGGAAAATTTACAATCACAAATCAGAAAGAAGACACGTATAAAGAACAAGTTTATACAGATTATATTTTAAGAGAGCTACGTTTACAGAACAATGAAAAGGTATGGCTAACCTCATGAAGCAGCACATAAATACAATATAAACACAAAAGAGATATATTAATTTATTCATTTTTCATAGGGTAGTGAAGAACCTAGGATAATTTATCATTATCAATTAATCGGCTGGCCAGAACATGGCGTCCCATCTCATCCAGGAACTGTCATATCAGTTTTAAGAAATGTCAAAATTAAACAACAGCAATCAGATAGACTTAAAGGACCACTCATTGTGCATTGTAGGTAAGTGTCACCATTTGCTCCCTTTTTAATATTGAATTTATCTAGTAAGCTACCACTGCCGAGAACAGTTCATAAGTTCATGAGCGGTCAATTCATGAACTGTTTGAGATTTTCCCTTATTTAAACTCATGACGTGCTAGTAATGCATGGTTATGCGAGAATAACTTTATTTATGTTATTACTTCTACAGTGCTGGTATTGGTCGTACTGGTATTATGATTGTTATCGATATCTTAATTAACGTTATTCAGAAACAAGGTATGACTATTGATCATGTTGACTGATATTTTTGTTTACTAGATCAGATATCAGCATTATTACAGGAACTATTAAGCAATCGGCCAACAGTCTTCTATAGGTATTGATATTAGTCGCACAAGAGGTACGTAAGGAAAAAATGAGAAGGCATCAGAAAATCAAAAGCTGTCTCCGCGAGGGATTTCCACCTCCTTTTCCCTTGAATTGACTCCTCCAGTCATCGTCAAATTACCAAGTATAAACGTATTAATATTAATTAAATTTATCTATTTTAATATTACAATATTTAGCCTATAATTATTTGTATAACCATATAGCGTAAGCAATGTGTCAGGTTATGTAACTGTGATACTCCTGATTATGTGTACAGAAAATGATACCTGTATATAAAGCCAACTTCAACGTCGGTCACTATTCAACAGTAGCCAGCTTTAATTGTTAAATTTGATTATGTGTACTGTGAAACCGGTTTATAAAATCCATCTATAATATATAGGTAAATTGGCAACTATAGACATGTACACTGGCTTGTTTAAGTAGAATAATAATTATAACTAGTTTAATACTAAAGTGGCCGTTAAAGACAGGTGACCGCTGTATAGAGGTGGCCGTTAAAACAGGTTTGACTTTCTTCTGTTATTCAGGTATATTACTACATACCAGGTGTGGTCTATATTTTAATCATTTTTAATCCTTTTTGTTTCAAGGATTCAATTCTGAAATAGATATACAGCGAACTGTCCAACTTGTCCGATCTCAACGATCAGGGATGGTACAAACTGAGGTAGAGTATCATAATAATCAGATAAAATGTTATGTTTTGAAGTGGATTCATTTCAGTTACACACGATTATATTACAGTGAAACCTGTATATAACAGCCAGCTATGAGAGGTAGAGGTGGCCTTTATATACAGGTTTGATTCAATAGAAAATACTATTTTAAACATTGCAAGAGTGACCACTATAGACGGGTGGCCTCTGTATAGAGGTGACCGTTATAACAGGTTTGACTGTAGATACTAAAAACATCTTGCAACAAGGCTTCATAGTGTAGGAATTACAGCACTGGACCCAGAACCATCTAGTTACAAGAGTTACAAGACACTCATTCATGTGCCGTGCTTGGCTCCTATTGTTACAGTGAAGCTTGCATAGAACAACCGCCTATGAGATTTAGATCGACTGACCACTTTGGAGAGGTGGCCTTTATATACAGGGTTCATTGCCGCGAGTGACCACTATAGATAAGTGGCCCGCTGTATAGAGGTGACCGTTATGACTGGTTTGAATGTATACTGAATTCCTACTGAATGCCACCTAGCATATTGAAGTTGTACCAAAATTTACTACAATGACACCTGTATATATATCAGCCAGTTGCTATGAGATGTAGATAAATTGACCAATGTAAAGAAGTGGCCTTTATAGACAAAGTTGATTCAATAGGGTTATTAGGGTTAAAGGGGTGATTAGCTCAGTTGGCAGAGCAACCGAACTTCAGATCGTATCATATCTCATCGACTGTGGTTCAAATCCCCCTCAGGTCAACTCAGCCTTGACTTTATCTGAAACATCAAATGAGTACCATCTAAGGATAGCGGATGGAATGGTTCAGAAGGAATTGCATTGTGAGTAGCTGCGGCGCATCATTGCGCATTGATAAATCAAGGCCTATCTGCCATGAAATCTGTTGAAATTGATCTGCAGTGTCGCGGCTGAGATCTAAGGAGCGTTTAACATCATTGCTCTTAGCGAAAAGAGCCACTCTTCTAGAAATAGAGGAGTGGTACGGGTGCCTTCGGTAGGGCGACACCGTCCACATTACTTTACTTGATTCAATAGATAATACAAATACAATTTTCGACATTGTTACAGTGACCACTATAGATAGATAACCGCTGTGTACGAGGTGACCGTTGTAACTGGTATGACTATATTATCTTTTAGAATCAATTTAAATTTATCTATATTGCTATTCAACAATTTGTCGAAGAAGAAAGGCGATACTTGATATTACAAAACCAGGTAAATGGATACCTTTCATGTAGATGATCAATCATTATTACACTTCGTTTTCACTTTCCTTTATAGAGATGAAGGAAAGGTAACGAAATCTAAAAAATGTGTTCTTATGAAATCTAAACTGAAAGCATGCGCATTGCGCAGTATAGATTGTCATTGTCACTTATGCATAAATTAGCTTAATTATAATAAATTATATGAAGTGTGAATCAGTAATAAACACCAATGATACTCCTTTGTTTTTTTCAGCTCAAACACTTGCTTAGTTAATATATATTTTACTTGCTTGTGTTTACTTCGTGATATTTCGATTTGTAACAAATGACAATGATAAAAAACACAGGACGTTTCGCCAAATCATATCTTCATGTCATCATCAGGTATATAAATACAAATTAATAAGCTACGAATGTATAAAGTTTAAGTTTACCAAAGAGTTTTCGCTGTCATTTGTTACAAATTTAATAATCAAGAATTTATTAATTGATATTTCTGTTGCAACTTATTACACTCACATTCAGGGATGGCATCAGCCGGGGGGCAGATAGCTGTAACCCTCTGCTGGAGAAACTCAGCTCAGTAGATAAGGGACAAAATTTTCACTGTCGGGGAAACTTTTATAACTTTTTAAGCTGTTTGTAAATGTTTTTTGCAAAAGCCTATTTATCAAGGAAATCCTTGTGTGATCTATTTTCAAAATTTTTAATCAAATGTTTACAAATTGTTGAAAATTTTGAACTTCTTGTAATTTTTGCTATAATACTTATTTCGATTGTTGTTATGTTTATTGATTTAGATTTGTAATGAACCCGAAACACCTGCTTTGTTACCTAGTCGATCTGGCCGACCTCCTTTGTCGCCCGCTGATCAAACAGCCAAAGAAGATGCATTTTCATATAACACATCAGATTCAAGGTATTCTTACGTTTACCATGGTATAACACTTGTGCATGATCTGCAACCAGACCCATCTACTTGAAAGAGTTGGGACACGCAACTTTTAGGGCTGGAAACTCGCCATTTTCGAATTACCGCCCTTGTTCAAGTTTCGCAAGCCCGGGTTTGACGGAACGAAAATGGCGTCCGTAAAATCACGTGACTGGGATATATCCAACGGAAGCTGAGCGTGGCACATGAAAGAGTGTTGTAAATAGATGGTTCTAACTGCTGCAACCCGTGTATAACCTCTTTAATCAAACCCTGACAAAAGACTTTGCCTCCTGAAATCTTAGAAAATGTTGATGTTTTTCTTCTGAAGTTTTTGTTGATTTTGAAAAGCAGAGATAGAAATCTATTTTCTTCAGAATTTGCTCTGGCCTTCCTGGATCTAGGATTCCAATATCCCTACTTTTGTCGGATCCTGTCTTTCATGAGTATCACTGTAGTATACTAAAGGAACTCCATTTACTCCATATTTTTACAGAGTTATGTACAAAGTTCTTATTTTTTAACTTTCAAGCGATATATAGACTGCATAAGTGCATATATAATCAACTGTTAGTTCAACGGAACATATTTTGATGGACGGTGATAGACCATGGTAGTATAACTGTAAACTTTGCTGGTAAAATTATATACTGAGATATATAGAGAGAGAATCCCACTCATATTAGGCCTCATAGGACAAAATGTTATCGTGCGCCGTATAGTGTGATTTCTTGTTCCATTTCAGACGCTGTGAATGATTTAAAGACATCTTTGTACCAAGAGACCAAAATTAAAATTAGTCGTTGTATTTGACATTTCAATATCATCAATAAAATAATCTTTTTGGTGTAAATCGACACAGAAATCTTTATCGACTGAACTGAACGGGGTCATTAACAAGACTGCCTAGCGAACAAGATCTGAACTATGACGGCCAGGCTAGTTAGTGAGTTAACCGAGTGAACTCAATCATGATCACAAAGTCAATATTTTCTCCCTGCTGCGGTGGGTCCTTGAAATGTGCTAAACCTACGTTGTGGAATACCTTCCCTCCATTTAACGTGACAAAAAAGTCTGTGCTTTTAAAAGTAATTTAAAAAAACATTCATGTATGTCTGTTTTCAAGTTTGTTTTAAAACATGTATGTATGTCTGTTTTATTTTTTAACAATAATGTATCAGTGCAGCCAGTGTATATCCCGGATATTGGGAGATTGCTTCTTTAGATAGAGAAAAATTTCTATTCGTACATGTTCTTCTTGTATTTTTACTTTGCGCAAGAATTTCTCCTTCAAAAATGCAATCAAAGTGACGATTTTGGGTTAATTTCGTGTCTCACTCTTTTTCCTCGAACAGGAACACGTTTATTTTCAATAAGAAAGTTTACACCGGAAAAAACACTTAAACTTTTCACTTATTTGTCTCTAAATACAAAAACCGCTAAACCAAATGACAATCTGCTTTCGGAATGAAATTTTCAACGTTCAGCTGAAGATTTAGAGCTATATTTGATCAATATTCAAGATACAGGTAAAGAGATATAAGCCTCTAAAGTCAAAAGTTTTTAGTTTTGGATTTTTCACACTCAAGTGCTCACACGGTTAACACCTCTTTGCGACTTCGTCTAAGCATAGTCGGCATAGTTGATTCGTATTAAAAATAATCACACACCTTCAATACACCCAGCAGCAATAACCTGCTTAAACTAAATCGTAAAGCGGTGCTAATCGCGTGAACACTTGAGTGAGAAAAATCCAAAACTAAAAACTTTTGACTTTAGAAGCTTATATCTCTTTACCTGGATCTTGAATATTGGAATATTGATCAAATATAGCTCTAAATCTTCAGCTGAACGTTGAAAATTTCATTCCGAAAGCAGATTGTCATTTGGTTTAGCGGTTTTTTATTTAGAGACAAATAAGTAAAAAGTTTAGTGTTTTTTCCGGTGTAAACCCTCTTGTGGAAAATAAACGGGTTCCTGTTCGAGGAAAAAGAGTGAGACACAAAATGGTAACTTTGCTTGCATTTTTGAGGGGGGAAGTGCTTGCGCAAAGTAAAAACACAAGAAGATCATGTACGAATAGAAAAGTCCAGGATAAGCAATTATCAAGTCTAAAAAATATGATTAAATTTAACTATTTATACTAATTTACAAGGTTATTAAAATTTAAATTTCTTCTTTAACCTTATCAATTAGTATAAATAGTTAGATTTAGTCACATTTTCTAGACTTGTCTGACTTGATGATCGCTTTTCGTAAGTCGAAACGTTGTCCGAATAAAATCATTAGCGTTGAAATTTGTTGTGAAATCTGTTAGTCTGAAGACTCTTCTTATTATGATTATGTTTAGTAAATTAACTCAAACTTTCTATGCATATATTTATGGAGCATGTTTTTTTTTGTATTTTCATTTAGGAACGAGACGTCAACATCTACACCTCCGCCACCAATCCCAGCACGCACTGCTGGCTATCGATAAACAAAACTTTTACAAAAATTTAAATTTTAAAATTAATAATCACAAATTAACAAGAATTTGTATTTGTACTTTGTAAAGATTCACAATCATTTTATTGTATATCGCAATTATTAATATTTTAATTTCATTTTTATAAATTCGGTGAATTAAAAAAGTATATATATTTAAATTCAAATTTGCTAACTGATTTTTAATTTTTGATTCTTGATTTGACACAGTTGGTCAGATCATTTACTCTCTAAAATTGACCCTTTTTTGTCCAAAAACAATGGGTTATACGAAGGCATTTTGAAAATGATGAAAATTTTAACTTTCCATATTTTGATTGAAATGAAGTCTATAGATACTCTTTATATGAAACTGAAAAGAATAAGAATTATTTATTAAAAAAATGATTAAATAAGAATATCCGAAAATTGGCTCTTTTCCGGCGAAAAAGCATAGGTTATACTAATGCGCCGGCCAAATGAAGCCAACATTTTGCCAGCTTTTTCACAGCATCGATGTTGTGAACATGATGGCTTCATTTGGCCACCTCAGCCAACAAATTTCACAACATTTGACATGACGAATTCCAAAGAATGAATAAAACGTCTCTACTATAGGTCAATGATTATGTAATGATAACAGTTTGGCGAGAAAAGTATTTCCATTAATTTTGAAAATGATATTTACAATATTAATAATTAAAATTAATAATAGCTTTTCATTTTCTGTAGCAGATTTTGTCCTTTATTCGAAATTCCCAAGTGATTTTAATATTTCTGCGATGGAAGACACAACTACGAAATTCATACCCTTTAAAGTGACAAAGAAAGTACATACGATTCAGAGACTGATTAGTAATATTTAGTGATGTTTAATTTAAAATTGCCCGCGAAGTAGAGTAAAGAAGGACAACCAAAAAGAAAGATATTATTGAACGAGAATAATTTTCATAAATATACATCTTAATCGAATGACAACGAAGATGATTTCTGATGACTTCTAGAAATTTCTTTCCGGCTCCGGATGTTGTGAAAATGCTGGCTTCAATTGGCCACCCCAGCCAGCATTTTGCCAACATTTAGCCTGCACCGGCGATTGATGCTGTAAAAATGCTGGCTTCATTTGCCACCAAAGCCAGCATTTTGCCAGCATTCTCACAACATCGAGATCGATGTTGTAAAATTTCTGGCAAATTGCTGGTTGGGGTGGCCAAATGAAGCCAGTGTTTCGTTTAATTCGACAAATCCCCTGATTGATCTCCTTAAACTATTTTCACTTGAGTAAATGATCCGTCGAAGACAATACTATGTACAAACCAGTCAGTCATTTTTATCACTAATTTCTATTTTTACCATCACAATGTTCACATTTCACATACTAGTTTATACATTTCTGCTTCTTGTGTCAAACGTTTTTCCATCTACTAATTAATCTAAGCTATTTGATATATTTTATATGTTTACAAATTCACATGTCTAAGCAAAACAATAATAACAATTATATCATTATATCATATCCAAAAATACATACACAAATAGCCAAGTCGGCATTACGTCATTGTTTACATTAAGGCTTACTTAACCCACTTAAAACAAGCACAATCATTGTAAATATCATTTGAAATTCCCAAAACAGCCAGCATTTTCACAACATTGATGCGAAATGTTATCAAATGTTGTGAAAATGTTGGCTTCACTTGGCTGGGGTTTAAGGCGTTTTGGAAATGATAAAAATTTTAAAAGTTGATTTTTTGATTGAAATGAAGTCTATAGATGCTCGGTACATGAAAACTAAAAAGATTACGAATTATTTATCGAAAACATGATTAAATGAGAATATCTGATGATTGCGGGGCCTTTTCCGCCCAAAAATCATGAGTTATACTAAAGCATTTCGGGAATGATAAAAATTTTAAAAGTTGATATTTTGATTGAATTTTGTGTGTCTGACACTTAAAATCCGGTTTTGATTTAGAACTGGAAAACATCGGCGAACACTGAACACCGATGAAAATTGAACGCAGATAGGAAGAAAGAAAATCGAACACATTAATCGCTTGTCCTCTCCCAAAAATCAAACATGTTTGATTTTTTTTTATGCTTTATTAATGGTAATCATTCCTTTTAAATAATTTGTATGGAAGGATTCTAAATCAATTATGATGATGATAACATTTGAATATCATGTCAGTCTGGAGGCAAAATGGCAGCTGCTTCGGAATTAGACCTGTGCGACACGCCTCTGTACTTCACTTCGCTTCGTATAGGATGAGTGCAGCGAAATAGTGGGCCTTATGGAGCTAGGCTACTTTGGCATCAGGTACGGAAATAGCAAAATATAGTTTTCTTGACCCAATATTACATTTCTGTCCCCTCTCCGTAGAAACTGCTGGAGTTTGAGGAGAAATGAGTTGAATCTACAATCGAAAATTTTCGCTAAAAGATAACGGTGAAAAGAGCAATTTAGGGCTACAATAAATTACAGAATCAATAAATTGACATGTTGTCATTTGCAGTTAAAGAGAATTTAACTATAAAAAGAAAAATTTGAATTATTGCCTGCTGATCGCTCCTGCGTGAAATTTGAAGTAGAAAATATGCCGACTGTCCGATTCTCTGTCTATTATTATTATCTAAGCTCTGCTATTTATTTATTGTATAAGCCCTATATCTGATTAGTAAGACAACGTTTTGCAATATTATTATAAAAAGGAAAACATGGAAGCTATTTGAGAAATACTATATGTGTCCTTTCTCCTTTGAAATTAATTAATTAGCTTGGTCGGATTGATAGTTGGCAATCAAAATATCAAAATTGTACATTCATTATTCAATCCTTGCACGTGTGTTGCTCATCTTGATTCAGAGCATATAATTATATAATACAATCAATGGTCAGATCATAGCCAGCAATTTTTATCAAATAATTAAAAGATGATCATGATTATGTATTATCTTATATTTAATTGCCATTTTACATCACTATGACTCAAATGATGTCATATTGAAATGAATAGCCAGTAACTAAACTCTGAATAAGTCTTTATTTAACAAAAAGATAGCTCCATCTTACAACATGTGGATAAGGAATGAGTGTTTATGAAGTAGCCTCATTTACAAACATAAAGAACATAATTAGCATAATTAACAAATTCACAACAAATATTATCTGTTTTTTCTTTATTGAATTTATATGAGAAGATATGAGAAGCTATTGCAATCACTAATTGGCAAATGTGAAGATTCAACTTTATCAATTGCTCACAAATTAGATATTTTATATTTTCTGGTTCACACTCTCAACATTGAAACTAATTATGTTCAATATTGAAATAAAGATGACGCAACAGACGTTTGATTTTATCAAGAATTTTTCAAAATTTTTGCATCCATTTTGTGTATTAACTCAAACTCAATCAACCTGCTGGAACTTTTCCGGTAGCATTTTTGAACTTTATGGGTAGCATCAACAGAATTGTGGGAACTTTTTCGGTACTTCGCCTTTTTCCAAAGTGGCACAAAAATAGTAATGTAGATGGTGTCGCCCTACCGAAGGCACCGGTACCACTCCTCTATTTCTAGATGAGTGGCTTTTTTGCTGAGAGCAATGATTTTAAACGCTGTTTGTTGATCTCAGCCGCGACACTTTGTTGATCTTGATCAAAGTGGGATTTCAAATTTTGGAGCTTGTGGGTATCCTATTTTTGATTTTCTCAAGAAAACCTGCTAGAGCTTCTTGGGTAGCATTTTTGAATTTTGGGAACTTTTTTGGTACTTCACCTTTTTCCAAAGTGGCACCCCCCGTTCCTGAAGAGTTGCAGTTACCCCCCGGGCAGTTGATCGCATATTTAGCGCGTGAATTTCTTAGCTCATCTATATGCTCTGTTTGATCAAAACATTGATCACTTTCACATAATATGTGTTTAAATCATACGATATATTAAATTAATAATTTATAAATGTTTAGTACTAACTTCTCATATGTAAACTTTATTCATACACGTTTCAGAGTATGAGTAAATGGATGGAAAAGTTTGTCAATTTCATGAATAAGCTATAAATAGATTCTAGCACTGCAAAAAGGGGGCAATAGTGACCTCTCTAGAGACAAGTGCCTATCTACATTCAGTGATAGATAGATAGATAGTTTATGTACGTATGTGTGTGTTCAATTTTATTTAACTTCATTGATAAAATGAGCAGTAACTGCTCTTTTACATTATTATAAGAGTAAACGCTGTCGTTCGTATTGTTTCTACACCTTGCTGTTCAACTTGATATATGAAGCCATGACTGACATGAATCGCTGAGTTACGTTATTATTTAATTATATATTATAAGCGTTACTCAAAATTAATTTCCTAGCGACCGGTCATTGTTTCTTCTTTAAAATTTGGTTGTTTTTCATTAAAATACAGTATCATAAAAGTACACCGCACTTTGAAAAATAGTTATTTCAACCATTGTGCAAAACTAGCATGTTTACAACGAAACAAAGGAGAGTTTACGTATGCTTCGAAGTGACATAAAGATTAAATCACAATAAATATATCCCAAGAAATTTAAAATTGTATAGTTTTATTGTATACTGTAAAACCAAGGCATAAATTATTCTATTTGAAAATTAAAACTATAGCGTAATTCCACTTTGTTTTTGCTTCCAGTCATAACAAGATGCTCACAAAGGTTATATAACAAAGTATTACGTTATTCATCAACCAATCAGAATGCAGATCATCAAATCAACAATTTGTTTCCACTCTGCTATATATAGATGCTTCCTTCGATCATCAATTTACGATCATTTGAATTTTGTTGGGATAAGGTTCGATCTACATCAATTCGATCTACACACACCCATATACTAAATATTGAATATGGGATTTCCAATGATAGAAGGTGTAAAAAATTGTAGCGTTATCGGTGGTAGGATTGTTATGGTATATCCTGCAAGTATTGAATTCTATCCTAGTTTAACCTTTTTAGCCATGTTAAATTTTATATTTGCACCATGGACAATTGTCAGTAATTTATTCGTATTATTTTCGTTAATATTTACAAAATCAAATCGAACATCTACTAATGTACCATTAATGGCATTATCATCAACAGATTTGTTTACTGGTTTATTTGTTATGATACCTTTTGGCAACCACATATTATCTTTAACACAAGAACATTATAACTGTATGTCATTATATTATAACTTCTTTCTTGGGCAGCTAGTTGTAATATTTTCAATGACATCAGCTCTATTTATAACATTTGAAAGATACCTGGCTATTTGTTATCCATTTTTCTATCAGCGTCATATCAATTTAAAAACATTCATTATATCAATGGTATTATGTTATATCTGTGAGCTTGCAATTAATACAGCTACATTTTTTAATGGTACGTGGATAATTGTTATTATAATCGCATTTTTGTTATTATTAATTTCGTATACATTTAACTTTTATGCTTACAGTAGGTTATATTTTGTTCTGAAACGAATACGGAATTGCTCTGTAAAACCAAATTTAAAACTTCCAAAACAAAATAATAAAATTCGTTATCGTCAAACGATATTACTTGGGACTGTTACCTTAGTAATATTGTCATTCTATCTACCTTTAACCGTACATGTTATACTTCTATCTATATATCCTAGTAAACTAAAACCTTTACACGATAGTAGTTATTTTGTTTTTACAATTATGTTAATTAATTCTGGTATAAATCCTATTGTTTACTGCTTGCAAAGTCCTGCTATTTGGAGATCGATAAGAAAAAGTATCGGATGTTTATCCAGATATTTTCACAAAGAATGATTCCAGATATTTTCACAATGAATGATTCCACATACTTTAACATAAACGTCATAAATCACATGTGAATATTATACAAATCTATGTGTGCAGCACTGATATAAATCATTGGATGTTGGGAATACATTAATATTCTATTAATCCATGTTAATAACGAATTACTGGAATTAGAATGATTTTGATGTATTATTATGATGAAATTGATAAATAGATTAACATTGGTCTTCTAAGTATGACTTTTCCAATTTTTTTATGTAGACGGTGTCGCCCTACCGAAGGCACCCGTACCACTCCTCTATTTCTAGATGAGTGGCTTTTTTCGCTGAGAGCAATGATTTTAAACGCTCTTTGTTGATCTCAGCTCTCGACACTGCAGATCAATTTCAACAGATTTCATGGCAGATAGGTCTTGATTGTCAATGCGCAACGATGCGCCGCAGCTACTCACAATGCAATTCCCTCTGGACAATTTCATCCGCCATCCTCAGATGGTACTCATTTGATGTTTCAGATAAAGTCAAGGATGAGTTGACCTTAGTGGGAACCACGGTCGATCAGATATGATCCGATCTGAAGTTCGGTTGCTCTGTCATCTGAGCTAATCCTCCTATTACCTTTCCTATACGAGGTCAACATATATTCATTGTTTTCATGAATACATGATTTTTTTATAACAACCTACGTATATATATATATAATAACAATAATAATAATGTGTATTTAAAAAATAAATAAATTTACGTACTAAGAACAAAACATCAATATAGTGTTTAGTACTGGTAAGTAGAGCTGTATAAATATTCTAATTTTATATTCAAGCTTTTATCAGACGGCAAATCAGGAAACGGATTTGCATTATTCTTGTGTTCAATCTACTTAATTATGCTCTGTTTTAATTTATATTGGGTACTTTTATACATACATGTCTGTGCACAATTCACTATTATTGCTTTATGTATATTTTTATAAATAAAAATGCATTCATATAGTAATTATTGACCTTGCTTGATACCAAGGCAAACAAAACATAACAAGATGATAACTTACTTTGCAATCGTTACATTTTCTGTTTATTATCTCAGAAAGTGACAGTTTATCAAAGTTGACAGAGACAAAAATCTTGTGGATTTATTATTAATTGTATTATAATATTCTAATGTAATGTTGATTAATATTGGTATAAAGCTTGTAGCCGATCCGATAAGAAATGATTGAAAAATTGATGTTTTATAACGTTTATTTCTGCCACGCGTCTATTGTCGTGAGCTGCAGGCGAGTTTAGTTTTGCTTCCCGAATGTCGCACAACATCAGGATTGTAGGATTTTCGATGGAGCATGATAAAATCTGTGATGAACGCTTTTCCAAAACGAAAAGCAGATAATACCTTTTTATTCGATCTCTGCAATTCTAAATTTTTATCAACAAAACTTGAAGAATCACTCAAGAAGAAGCGAACAAAAGTTGACCCAAACGGAATGCTGAGTTTGATCACATGACGTGGTGGGAATAGACTAGCCTCATTCCGTTTCGGCCCTCATTTCCGCACGACGCTCCAGTGAACGGGCGTTTAAATCATGTCCAAAACATCATTTAGTTGTTCTGCCATTTTGTTATTTGTTCTGCTTTGAATTGTCTTACAAAAACATGTTTCAATATTGGCGCTCTTCGGCTTTTCATCGAGTTTTACCTGCCTGCACTCTCAATGACCAATCAATTGCTAGCTAGGAATCATTCGATGGTTTTAGAATTAACATTAATTATACCTTCTTTTTAAATCAGTTTAATCAGATTTGAAGAAAATCTGTACTTATTAAAGCAAGAAATTATTATCTGCGTTTCTTTAAATATCTGTTTTCTGAATAGTTATTCATATTTATAGTGGATGCTATTTTTAGGGATTTCTTGTGATGCGATGTAACAATATAGAGTAAATGAGGCCATCACTAAAATATTTTTTGTCTTGAAACAAAAAATTTTATGATGCTTTTATAATAAATGACAGCGTGGAATATACCTCGTCAAAGTTTGGAAACTTCAATGTTCTGAGATGCAATAAACAAAGTAAATTCAATAGAATTATTCTCAATATTTCCTCGGAGACTGGTGTTAGCGACAAGAAATGTGATGATACAGGTAAAAGGAAGGAATTCCGAAGAGGCTACTTGCACGTTGTTTCGTCTTGATTCCGCTTGAAGGCATCTTCAATTTCCATTGAAAAATGCAATGAAGTAAAATAATAACTAAAGGTTGGGATATTCCATGTTAAGTTTATTTATCGTGTTCAATATGTTATTGAAATTTTTTCAAGCAACATTTCTTTGTTGGTTTATAAACTGTTGTTCGCAAAAAACATAAAAACAAATTATTAATTAATAAATTCTTGCCTGTTAAATTTATAACAAATGACAGCGATAAAAAAACACGGGATTTTCAGAAACTAAATGTGAAAATATATTTCTCAAAATAAGAAAAAATATTTCTTAAAACGAGAAAACGTATTTCTTAAAATGAGGAAATATGTTTCCTATAATGAGAAAATGTGTAGTTCTTAAAACGAGAAAATATGTTTCTTAAAATGGTATCATCAGGTATATAAATACAAATTAAAAAATTACAAATATATAGAGTTTGAGTTTACAAATCATAAATAAGACAATCAGTTTTGTTTTTGCATTTATTCAAAACACAGAAAGTGTGATAACTTTTTAATTTTTTTATTTATATTCCTGATGATGCAATGAAGATATGATAAGGCGAAACGTTGTGAAATCCGGTGTTTTTATCACTGTCATTTGTTACAAACAAACAATTACTCTAGCTGAAAAACCTTGAAATGGGTAATTTATAATGAAACTGATATGGTACATTAGTTTCTAACTACGCAAGATGAATTTTATACACAAACAAAATAATTATTATTTTTAATCTTGCTTATATTACGTAATTACTAGAATATGTGTTGATGTTGATCTTGATAAAGTTGAAACAATCATTTTATCAGGATTATCGTTGGTTGATTATTTTTTATCTCTATCTTTATCAGAATGTTCCAATTTACAAAATTGATAAAATAGTGAATATTTTCATACGACAAACTTATGTCTTTTGCGTCCTGTGAAATATCAGTATAACTGTAACTAGTTAATGATTGACAGGTCAATTTTTGATGAAAATAACTACAGCATAACAAGAATCATTTTTTAATTATTAAAGAAATTATTTGTCCATTTCTAACCGAGAATTCAATTTCATGCATCACGAGTTGCGAGAGAATTTCTATGAAAATAGCTAGTGTAAATGAGATATAAAAGCTATATAAAAGAGATCGCTCTTGATAGTTTGGTGAATACAAGGGAATCTATCATGTATGTATGTAATCTCTATTTAATGAGGATATATCCATGAGCAGACAAAAGTCTTGTCTCCATTGGAATCCTCGACAATCATGCAAACGTTTTTAACTTATATTGTATTCAAGTTATAATTTTTTCACCACATTGATAACTCATCTTGAACTAGGCATATACCAAAGTCAGTTCCTTGTTCGCTTACTGAGCAGTACTGATGAAGGCTAATGGCCAGAAACATGTACTTTCAAATATCAAGGGTTTGACATATTGTAATACGACTCAACGAATAAATAGTCTTTAAATCATATATTTGCTGTTAATTATGTTCTTTAGTAACGAGTACATCAAACATTTTCCAAGGATTTTTGTTATCGAACGTCTTCGCTATCCTCTTCGAACCACTTCGTTCGAAATGTATCGAACTCTTACGATGTTGTGGCTTCTCCATGGCTTATTTTTAAGCTCAGTCTGAGTTGTTCTAGAAAAGTCTTGAAAAAGTCGAGTCCGTTTACTCTCTCTTGAAAAGACTGCTTCAGAATTTGAAAAACACACGTCAGACAAAAAGAGATTTGTCGCCCAAAAGTTGATGTCGTTTGCCCAGGGCCTTAGGCCTCTTTCGAACTCTTTGAATTCGAATACAGTATTATTATAGCGAAGAATTCTACATCATTTTCAAACAAAAATATTTAAAATCAAAAATTTCATAATGGTTCGAAAGACAATGCTATTGCAAAATGAAATGACTTGTTTTAATAAAGAAATGAAACCGCGCGAAAAAAGATAATGTGCTAATTTGTTTTCATCCCTATACGACACTGCTAATTCCATTTCTATGATTTTACATCAAGTTATAGAGCTAAAAATATATAAACTGACGCAGATACTTAACTATTGAAAGATAGTATGAAGATAAACCCATGTATAAATTAGTTTTAATTAAAATTTATAATAAAATATGATAATGACATAATCCAGCTGTTCATTCATATTTTCTTTATAATATATATCATACTTTTGACAATGCAATTTGAGTTCGCATTTTTATCATTTCAAGCATTAGATTTGTACCTTGAATTGTTTTGGATCAATTATCTTCAGGTAAAATTCAATACTGATCAATAAACTGTATATAAGAAGGATATATCATTTTTATCATTTCAAGCATTAGATTTGTACCTTAAATTGTTTTGGATCAATTATCTTCAGGTAAACTTCAATACTGATCAATAAACTGTATATAAGAAGGATATATCATTTTTATCATTTCAAGCATTAGATTTGTACCTTAAATTGTTTTGGATCAATTATCTTCAGGTAAAATTCAATACTGATCAATAAACTGTATATAAGAAGGATATATCATTTTTATCATTTCAAGCATTAGATTTGTACCTTAAATTGTTTTGGATCAATTATCTTCAGGTAAAATTCAATACTGATCAATAAACTGTATATAAGAAGGATATATAATTTTTATCATTTCAAGCATTAGATTTGTACCTTAAATTGTTTTGGATCAATTATCTTCAGGTAAACTTCAATACTGATCAATAAACTGTATATAAGAAGGATATATCATTTTTATCATTTCAAGCATTAGATTTGTACCTTAAATTGTTTTGGATCAATTATCTTCAGGTAAAATTCAATACTGATCAATAAACTGTATATAAGAAGGATATATAATTTTTATCATTTCAAGCATTAGATTTGTACCTTAAATTGTTTTGGATCAATTATCTTCAGGTAAAATTCAATACTGATCAATAAACTGTATATAAGAAGGATATATCATTTTTATCATTTCAAGCATTAGATTTGTACCTTGAATTGTTTTGGATCAATTATCTTCAGGTAAAATTCAATACTGATCAATAAACTGTATATAAGAAGGATATATCATTTTTATCATTTCAAGCATTAGATTTGTACCTTGAATTGTTTTGGATCAATTATCTTCAGGTAAAATTCAATACTGATCAATAAACTGTATATAAGAAGGATATATCATTTTTATCATTTCAAGCATTAGATTTGTACCTTAAATTGTTTTGGATCAATTATCTTCAGGTAAACTTCAATACTGATCAATAAACTGTATATAAGAAGGATATATCATTTTTATCATTTCAAGCATTAGATTTGTACCTTAAATTGTTTTGGATCAATTATCTTCAGGTAAAATTCAATACTGATCAATAAACTGTATATAAGAAGGATATATCATTTTTATCATTTCAAGCATTAGATTTGTACCTTAAATTGTTTTGGATCAATTATCTTCAGGTAAAATTCAATACTGATCAATAAACTGTATATAAGAAGGATATATAATTTTTATCATTTCAAGCATTAGATTTGTACCTTAAATTGTTTTGGATCAATTATCTTCAGGTAAACTTCAATACTGATCAATAAACTGTATATAAGAAGGATATATCATTTTTATCATTTCAAGCATTAGATTTGTACCTTAAATTGTTTTGGATCAATTATCTTCAGGTAAAATTCAATACTGATCAATAAACTGTATATAAGAAGGATATATCATTTTTATCATTTCAAGCATTAGATTTGTACCTTAAATTGTTTTGGATCAATTATCTTCAGGTAAAATTCAATACTGATCAATAAACTGTATATAAGAAGGATATATAATTTTTATCATTTCAAGCATTAGATTTGTACCTTAAATTGTTTTGGATCAATTATCTTCAGGTAAACTTCAATACTGATCAATAAACTGTATATAAGAAGGATATATCATTTTTATCATTTCAAGCATTAGATTTGTACCTTAAATTGTTTTGGATCAATTATCTTCAGGTAAAATTCAATACTGATCAATAAACTGTATATAAGAAGGATATATCATTTTTATCATTTCAAGCATTAGATTTGTACCTTAAATTGTTTTGGATCAATTATCTTCAGGTAAAATTCAATACTGATCAATAAACTGTATATAAGAAGGATATATAATTTTTATCATTTCAAGCATTAGATTTGTACCTTAAATTGTTTTGGATCAATTATCTTCAGGTAAACTTCAATACTGATCAATAAACTGTATATAAGAAGGATATATCATTTTTATCATTTCAAGCATTAGATTTGTACCTTAAATTGTTTTGGATCAATTATCTTCAGGTAAAATTCAATACTGATCAATAAACTGTATATAAGAAGGATATATCATTTTTATCATTTCAAGCATTAGATTTGTACCTTAAATTGTTTTGGATCAATTATCTTCAGGTAAACTTCAATACTGATCAATAAACTGTATATAAGAAGGATATATCATTTTTATCATTTCAAGCATTAGATTTGTACCTTAAATTGTTTTGGATCAATTATCTTCAGGTAAAATTCAATACTGATCAATAAACTGTATATAAGAAGGATATATCATTTTTATCATTTCAAGCATTAGATTTGTACCTTAAATTGTTTTGGATCAATTATCTTCAGGTAAAATTCAATACTGATCAATAAACTGTATATAAGAAGGATATATCATTTTTATCATTTCAAGCATTAGATTTGTACCTTGAATTGTTTTGGATCAATTATCTTCAGGTAAAATTCAATACTGATCAATAAACTGTATATAAGAAGGATATATCATTTTTATCATTTCAAGCATTAGATTTGTACCTTAAATTGTTTTGGATCAATTATCTTCAGGTAAAATTCAATACTGATCAATAAACTGTATATAAGAAGGATATATCATTTTTATCATTTCAAGCATTAGATTTGTACCTTAAATTGTTTTGGATCAATTATCTTCAGGTAAAATTCAATACTGATCAATAAACTGTATATAAGAAGGATATATCATTTTTATCATTTCAAGCATTAGATTTGTACCTTGAATTGTTTTGGATCAATTATCTTCAGGTAAAATTCAATACTGATCAATAAACTGTATATAAGAAGGATATATCATTTTTATCATTTCAAGCATTAGATTTGTACCTTGAATTGTTTTGGATCAATTATCTTCAGGTAAAATTCAATACTGATCAATAAACTGTATATAAGAAGGATATATCATTTTTATCATTTCAAGCATTAGATTTGTACCTTGAATTGTTTTGGATCAATTATCTTCAGGTAAAATTCAATACTGATCAATAAACTGCATATATAAGAAGGATATATCATTTTTATCATTTCAAGCATTAGATTTGTACCTTAAATTGTTTTGGATCAATTATCTTCAGGTAAAATTCAATACTGATCAATAAACTGTATATAAGAAGGATATATCATTTTTATCATTTCAAGCATTAGATTTGCGTACCTTAAATTGTTTTGGATCAATTATCTTCAGGTAAAATTCAATACTGATCAATAAACTGTATATAAGAAGGATATATCATTTTTATCATTTCAAGCATTAGATTTGTACCTTAAATTGTTTTGGATCAATTATCTTCAGGTAAAATTCAATACTGATCAATAAACTGTATATAAGAAGGATATATCATTTTTATCATTTCAAGCATTAGATTTGTACCTTAAATTGTTTTGGATCAATTATCTTCAGGTAAAATTCAATACTGATCAATAAACTGTATATAAGAAGGATATATCATTTTTATCATTTCAAGCATTAGATTTGTACCTTAAATTGTTTTGGATCAATTATCTTCAGGTAAAATTCAATACTGATCAATAAACTGTATATAAGAAGGTTATATCATTACAATGTAAATTATAATTATATGTTTGCTCATTTGAACGAAATCGAAACATTTTGCTGTATGTTCTATTTAATGTTTGCATTTTGATAACTCGAGGTTAAAAAGTGTAGTATTTATATATATATATACGTTATTGAATGATAATACTGATTCCATTGCGCTATTTCGAACATATATGTCTGGTTGTTTTGGCAAATATAGTTCAAAAAGGAAGTATTACCCATTATAATTTATATGATGAAGATTATGTTAATAATGTTACAACTAATAAAAGTCAGAGAATCAGACAGTCATGTTTGCTATTTGAAGTTTCACGCCGAGGTGATCATCAGGCAATCAATTCAAACATGACTGTCTGATTCTCTGACTTTTATTGTTTAAGCTCTGCTATATTTTTCATTGAGCCCTATGTTCAATCAGTAAGCCAACGTTTTACAAATAATGTTACAATTATATTAAAATTAAGATTATAGAAATTGCATGATCTAACGCTGCTTCCAGCTTCCATTGTACATATAAGTCACGAATCACGATGATCAAAGAATATATAATAACACCAAATATGCCATAGAATTAATAAAAAAATAAAAAAATGTGAAAATATATTTCTCAAAATAAGAATGCATATTTCTTAAGAGAAAACGTATTTCTCAAAACGAGAAGATGTTTCTTAAAATGAGAAACTATGTTTCTTAAAATGAGAAACTATGTTTCTTTAAATGAGAAAATATATTTCTCAAAATGAGAAAATGTATTTCTCAAAATGAGAAAATGTGTTTCTTAAAATGGGAAAACGTATTTCTTAAAACGAGAAAATATGTTTCTTAAAAGAAAATTATATTTATTAATTCAGCCAAAATTAGCCCAGAAACTCTTGCTAGCTCTATATACAAAACAACTTATTTACAAATAATTGGAGGGGTAATTATGAAGTGCCAAAAGGCTCACTACTATTTCTTATTCGGCGCGGTACTTGTTTAGAGATCGCGTCACTTGTTTGCGAGATCGTGTTACTTGTTTTGGAGATCCCGTTACTTCTCTTTGCGATCGCGTACTTGTTTGGAGATCTCGTCATTTCTTTTGGCGATCAGGCTACTTGTTCAGAGTTTCCGTCACTTGTGAGAGAATCACGTCACATACAAATGTAAAGATAATCATATCCGTGACAAGTACAGTTAGCGGTGATTTATTTCAAGATTTCTAACTCTTAATAGTAGATAATAAGGATTCGGTAAATATGTAACACAGTGAGTAATGTACGAATAATGTTCATTTACAATAGCTTGTGTAATCATTTTTGCGTAATGGCTGTAATTCATTTAACGTAACATTTGTAAGTTTGCTGCATATTTCAGTAACGAATAATGTATTATTAATACTATAGTCTAATAATTTACGGAAAAGGCTTTTGCCTTATCTTTGTGTCAGTTCTATAGCCTAATAAATGAAAGTCGACAATTTCTAAAACTATAATATTGTATTTAGATTCGATGGAAATTTATATTCGTTATGAGACTTGATTGACCAGTATAATGACAATCACCCAATCTATAATTTTTTTCATTTCCTATATACCAACTCTCCTTTCAATCATTTTGTTTACTTGAAGTTTTTGTGTGGTTTCGAGTAGTATTCGGTAAAATTTTAAGACAATTATTTTTAACTTGTGTGCAGATACTGAGTGAATTCGTAATTTATTTGCACTTTCTTTCTATCGAATTTAAATACAATATTGTAGTTCTAGAAAGTGTCATATATAAATTATTAGACTATTTAGAATTGACACAAAATTATGCAAAATGAAGCCTTTTCCGTAAATTATTAGACTATGGAAATAATTATACAATATTCGTTGAAATATGCAACAAACTTACAACACGACCTTTAATGAATTATAGCCATTAAAGGGAGAATACTGACCGGGGAACGTTGCGCGCGGAACTTGAATTCTTCATACCAAATTCAAGTACTCGTTTTGAAACAGAGTTGGCCTCGCCTTAATTCTATTGTTTTGAACGAAATAATCAAAAATACGAGACAGGAACAAATGTTGAAGCCGTGAACTCGTGACAATCATCAACGAATCAATGTTTTCAAACAACGATTTATTCCATGCATTTAACTCAGATTCGCATAGTTTTATTGAATTATCACATTAGTTTGCTTTTGGTATATTTATCCTTGGTTATATTTACTGAAGTTGCCTTGTTATTAGTTGGCAAGCTTTTATGGTCCGATCGTTACATCAACAAAAACATGAAAAAGAACGATAGTCGATACGCAAGATGACCTAAGATGTCAAGAAACACAAGGATTTGGCTTTATAACGAAAATCAAAATGTTAAACAAGGTTCTTGTTTAGTGTTACTTTCGTTCAACATATCAATCGAACTGGTCGAACTAAAAACGCTCCTGCACATCATACTTTTTATACTGTTGATCACATAGTAAACAATACATTAAAGTCCAGAACGTGCTAAAATAAGTACGTAGTATAGCTCCCAAATTGTGATTTTAATTTGTTCATTTGAAATACTTTCCATAAAATCAACATACGGCCAGAATAATAAAACGAAGCTCACTCACACGCACGGCAGCTTTTCTCAAAGCTTTATTTAAATTGATGACGTATGAGTTGGTTGAGCGCGCAATGTTCCCCGGTCAGTATTCTCCCTTTAAACAAACATGATTACATAATTAACTATTGTAAATTAGTATTTCTCGTACATTTCCCTGTGTTACAATTTTACCGATTCCTTATTATCTACGATTTAGAATTGAAAATCTTGAAATAAATCACGGCTAACTGTACTTGTCACGGCTATGATTATCTTTAAATTTCGTATGTGACGTGATTCTCTCACAAGTGACGGAAACTCTAAAGAAGTATCTTGATCGCCAAAAGAAGTGACGAGATCTCCAAACAATTAAGTAGCGCGATCGCAAAGAGAAGTAACGGGATCTCCAAAACAAGTAACACGATCTGGCAAACAAGTAACGCGATCTCTAAACAAATACCGCGCCGAACCAGAAGCGGTAGTGATTGGCACTTCATAGGTAATTTCTCTTGTTTAGATTATGTAGCAACCTGTGATAATCCTACTTTCTTCAATATTCTTTCTCTACAAGTATAGATAGAAATAGCAATAGGTTACCCTCGTTGCTGGGTGATCTTCGGAGATTAAAAATTATCACCAATTTATATTAATGTAAATTATATAATGAAAGGGTTGAAAATCTTACGGATCATGTATACATGTGCAGGAGAAATAGCAACTATAAAAAAATTTACATTTTCAGAAGCTAAGTAAAGTTTAGGTATTAAATAACCAATCGTAATAGAATGTGTAATATATTAACAGAATATCAACACAATTACGGAAATTGAGTTCCATTATAACAAAAACATTGCCCACATGTGCATAGATTGTCATCTGATTGGCTAAGAGCAGACATGCAACAATGGTGATGATAACGTTTATGACATCAAAGATACACAGCCGTGGCTATGATAACCGAGTAAGGAAAACTCTTTGGTAATTTGTGGTTGAAAGTCGCAAACGAAAGCTATGGATAAACCAAAAATTGAAGAATAAACTTCTGTCATAACCTGCTTAAAAATGACAAAATAATGGATTAACAAATGTTTTTGGAAACTCTCTTTTATATTTTAAGATTCAAATTTTTATTCTGAACAGTCAATAATGTAACAAGTTATGGATAAAAGAGACACATTTGTATATAAAGATTATTGTATAGCTCTAGTATTCTTTCCGAGAATCTTTTATTTACAAATAAAGACAGATATATCATACAGACATAAAATAACTATTACACTTGTCTGGATAGTTCTTATGTATATATATATAGAAATACCTGCAAAAATCGTGCCTATTGAAGTGAGGTCAAAGATTGAACGTTAGATTTTGTACTTTCTGCCGTTCCATGTGTACTGCTGTTCGAGATGGTAAATAGCCTTCTGAGCCTTGAGGAGCAATATGTTGCTATTCTAGTTTGATCAATGCCCGGATCAATGATATCATTTTACCTTCAACTGGATTGAGATGCATTTCGAAATCTATTGATGTAGCTGAAATAGGTCACAGCACGGTTAATAACTCGATTTCACGAAATCATGTTTACGATATCCGTTGGATTTTCAGTTTTGATGTTTTGTGATAGACCTAACAAAGAAACACCATGGCCATTTTACATCTTTAAACGATGCGATGAACTAATGCAGACGTCAGAGACATTTTCTTTTGCGTACAAAGCAGATCATAATTTGAAATGAAATCACATTGAAAGTTTGGTATTTAATACAAATATACACAATTTTGAGGCTAATGAAATTTTTCGAGGACTGTGCAGTGTCCGATATTATAACTTTGTAACTTCGTCTTGGTTCTCATCGAAGTTATGAAGTCCTTCTCTGTTTATTGGTCAATAGCAGCCTTTCGAATCAGAAATACAAAAATGTTATAAATCGGCAGCATGTCCAGGTTAATGCATTGCAAAATGCACTGATCTATAGTTAAGTGATTCAAATCTCACTTTAGAAGATCAGGTAAAGGCTATTTGTCACAAAGTTTTTTATGGATATTTAAACGTTTTAATTTTTGTTTTTCTCCCGTATTAGATATCTACTGCTACAACCTATATATCAAAGATGAACGGTTTGATTTTAGCTTCTGTGAAAAACTGTAGCGCTTTTGGTCGAAATTGGATGTTATTACCAGCAAGTATTGAGATATATCCAAGTCTAACATTTTTAGCTATACTTAATTTTCTCGTAACACCGTGGACTGTTGTTAGTAATTTCCTTATATTCTTGGTATTAATCCGTACAAAAGCAATACGAACATCAACAAATGTACCATTAATGGCATTATCAATAACAGACTTGTTTACTGGTTTATTTGTTATGACACCGTATGGAATCCATTTATTATTCTTAACTAATGAACGCTATGATTGTTTAACATTAATTTACAATGGCTGCATGGGACAATTGATTGTTATTTTTTCTATGACGTCAGCATTATTTATAACATTTGAGCGTTACTTAGCTATTTGCCATCCATTTTTTTATCAACGTCATATAACCGTTGCAAAGTTAATTACATGTATGGCTATTTGCTTTGTATTGGAATTTATTCTTGCCATAGCAACTTTTTTAACTGGTATATGGATGCTATTCATTATGACAACATTTGTCTTACTATCAATATCATATTTATTAAATTTCTATGCATATTGCAGAATGTATTATGCATTAAGAAAGATACACCATCGCACTGTTCATCCAAATTCAAGAACAACACATCAGGGGAGAAGTAAATCTCGTCATCGTCAAACAACATTTCTTGGAACTGTTACGTTAGTTATATTAATATTTTATCTACCAATAACAATACGAGTTCTACTTTTATTGATATTTCCTGAAAATTTGAAACCCTCAAATGATAGTACATATTTTGTAAATACAATTGTGCTATTAAATTCGAGTGTAAATCCTATCGTCTACTGTTTCCAAAGTCCACCAATTTGGAGGGCAGTAAAGAGACTTCGTAGCTTTTTACCTCAATATTCTCAAGATGAAGCAACTGCAACAAATTTCTACAGGTCCAATCAAATGACTATTGACTGAAAGTAGCTCATAATATTATAACCAGAGCCATCTATTTACAAGAGTTGGGACACTTCTGCCATTTTGTATCTTTTTGCCTGGACCCGAGCACGTTTTTAACAGTGCGCATGTGCAGGAGAATGTTGTGTGTTTTTTCAGACATATTGTATTGCATTTTTTCGCGCGTTTTACTTGAAATGATTGAGAACCTGTTTTAAAAGAACAAAGATGGCATCCAAAAATCACGTGACTGGCATCTGTCCAATTGGAGACGATAGCGGCACATGAAAGCGTATCCCAACTCTTGTAAATAGATGGCTCTGATTATAACTACTGGTGTTGATATTTAACGTATAATTAGATATGTATATTATACTCGTGATCTTTAATCTATTATTTTTATTGCTATGCTTTTCGTAGACTTATTCAATTTATAAATCATGTATAACGTAGGCTATGGCGGACTAATAAGAGCCTGTTTTGATAAACGACATATACATGTCTTAACAGTTTGAGTTCTGGAAAATTTAAAGTTTCATTCGATGTTTCCTCTTTGTTTTATCACTCACCGATACAGTTACAACAAAAGAGAAGCAAAAATCCTTACTCCAAGTCTCTGTATCAAGAGAAATCTTTTCTCTATGAATAAACTGCTGAAAAAGTAGTACAGTCAAACCTGTTATAACGGTCACCTCTATAAAGCGGCCACCTGTCTATAGTCTCAAATAGTATTTTCTATTGAGTTAAACCTGTATATATAAAGGCCACCTGTCTCTAATGGTCAATTTATCTACCTCTCGTAGCTGGCTGTTATATACAGGTTTCACTGTAAATGATGATTATAGAGAAATATTGGATGGTTTCGACTAGAAATCATTCTTTACGAAATTGTTAAGCCGGCTATCTATTTATGCATTAGGGATTACACGGGAATTGACAGAGAAGAGTGAAATGTGTGGTTCATTCCCTGGTGGAATTTAACATTTATCATATATATAGATAAATAATGTAAAGTTTTCCACACTTGTGTAGGTATAAGTGCTCAATGATAAATGTCAGAGGTTTAATAGATTAATGAATAAAATGAGTCAAAATGGAGACATACTGTTCTCGCTACTCTATGTCTCCTTTTTGACTCATTTTATTCATTAATCTATCATATATATGTATACATATTATTAAAGGGTTACCACATACTTGCCATGTTTGTATTCATATTTACTAAACGAGAAAATGTCGGGAGACACGAGTGAAGCGCTAAAAATTCACGAGCTCCGAGCGAGTGATTTTTAGCTTCCCGAGTGTCTCCCAACATTTTGCGAGTTTAGTAAATATGAATGCAAACATTTGCAAGCATGTGGTAACCCTTTTCTAAAATAAAACAAATGTCAGAATCTCATTCGACGGCGAATTTTCAATTCATGAAATCACAATTTAAAATTCAATTTCAATTCATAAACCAAACATGAAGAGAATCCCACAACAAGAGAGATTTTGTCGAATAAAGAAAGACATATACAAGAACGTCTGTAATATAAGTGGTACAATAGTTCTTTAGTAAATTAATGCAGTAATTGTCATTTAAATTTTAGGTTTACCTTGAAACAGCTTAGCCTATAATTGTCTTTCATTCTGTGTTTTTATTTTGCATGTTACACGACCAATAACTCATTTACCACGCTTTTTGATAAATAAAAACATCTTGAGCTAAATGTCGTTTTGTAAATCGTAGCCATTATTGAGATATTTATTGGATTGTTATCAAAAAGTTATAAATTCTGTATTTTATCACAGATCAAAAACTTTTTGAAGCTTGCGGTTTTTCCCGGTTTTCGGAGCCATGTTTTACCCTAGGATTTCATGCACGCTCATTCGACCAATCAGATCGCAGAAAACCTTCGTGATATTTTAGAAAACCTTTTCATCCATATAGTAGTTGATAAAAGTATTTTATTTGCTGCTAAGGCTGCAATTTTCGAACAGTGAGCTGACCATTTTCCATCTCAAGCAAATATAATCCATATATTATTCAGCGGCACCTTATAATTAATTATATACTCTAAATTTTAGTTCATATTGCTATATTTAATTTTTATACTTCTATTCTATATGTAGGCCCTATGCAAGCGCCCGCTTTTCAATAAATAAATACATCTTGAGCTAAATGTTGTTTTGTTAATCGTAGCCATTATTGAGATATTTATTGGATTGTTATCAAAAAGTTATAAATTCTGTATTTTATCACAGATCAAACCTTTTGAAGCTTGCGGTTTTTCTCGGTTTTCGGAGCCATGTTTTACCCTAGGATTTCATGCACGCTCATTCGACCAATCAGACCGCAGAAAACCTTCGTGATATTTTAGAATAATAGCTCATAAGTTAATTACATTTATGGCTATTTACTTTGTATTGGAATTTATTCTTGCCATAGCAACTTTTTTAACTGGTATAATGGATGCTATTCATTATGACAACATTTGTCTTACATAGTAGTACAATCAATATCATTATGTATTATACATGCCATGTGTCTGCTGCTCAGTCTTTAGTTCTCACTTAAACAAGCTTATAGCTCATAAAATGGTTATATTTGCTGAACTTCTGAAGCAAAAGAAAATTAAACACAGACACATATACCCATGCAGTATACTAATTCTTTTTCTATGTGATTTATTATCATTAATCTTAAAGAATTGCTTAAATGTAATTAAATACATTTGATTCAGTCCCGGGGGTAACCGTTCCATTGCCCTTCGACGGGGTCGTTCAAATGGAACTTTGGCAGAATGACCATAAAAATTTCACATGATGAAAAAGATACCCCAAATATATTTTTTTGAATGGCAGATTCAGCCAAAACAAATGAAAAACAAAATTTCATAGGCAAAATTTGTTTTGCCAAATAAAAAACTTGCAAAGGCGTCAAAAGGATACCTCAACAAAAAATTATCACTAAGCATACCCCAAAAATTTGTTTAATGATTTTGAAAAAGGTACCCTTTAGCATTTGAACGTTCCCGTATAGCCAAAGTATGGAAGTTACCCCCCGGGGATCTAGTCTTGATTACAAAAAATCATCGAAATTGTTAATTATTAATGGATTTAAATCAATGTGGCTGCTATATAAAGTGGGCGGCTCACATTTCGGATGTATTATAATTTAGTTGGCGAAAGAAAATTACATAAAATCATTGTTTTTGGTAAGATTAACTTTTAAACCATTCATGGATGTAATCAATTGCAATATACTCTTGTATGCTCAAAACACAATTCAAACATATCATATTAATTAATGTAACAAAAGAAGTATTCTGTACCCGGGGGGGGGGGGGTAACTTCCATACTTTGGGTATACGTTCAAATGATGCAAAAGAAATTTTGCATATGAAATTTTTTTCTTTACTCTTTTGTGGTTGAATTTGCCATTCATAAAAATATATTTGGGTATCTTTTTCATCACGTGCAATTTTTTTATGGTCATTATGCAAAAGTTCCATTTGAACGACCCCGTCGAAGCGCAAAGGAAGTTACCCCCCAGGATTATGTATGCATGGGAAGCACGTGTATTTCTGTTTGAGGTATATTATCCGCAAATAGATAATTTATCAGTCAAGCTTTGTACCATGTATTATAGAGACTCTATTAAGAAAAGACGCCATCTAGTCAATTATAATGTGTGAAAATAATCACATCAGTAATCTAATCTTTCGAAACTATTTTTAGAATTCAACTTCTTCTATTTGACTGAGAAATAAAATATTTGTATCTTAGTGCCGGTATTACAGATACGAGTGTCTTGGTTTTCATACATGTTATATAAACGGTTTCTTGAAATATACTATATATATAATATATATTTAAGTTATCTGTAAGCTAATTTGATCATCTTATAAACAATAAGGCGAAGAGTTTATAAATTGGATATATGCAATTTAACAACATAATTAAACCAGTCTTAAATTTGAAGAGAAAGCAACAAAATATTGAGGTAATTGTGCCTGTAGAATAATTGTCTTGACTTTATTTTTCTTCAAATTTTGATAATCACATCGTACGTCATCCACTTACAAGATAGACAAACTTGCTAGAAGTACTTGCTTCGCTAAATATGGAGGCCATAGTAATATTTGCTGTTAAAAACTGCACAATGATTGGGGGTTGGAAAGTTCAATTAAATCAAGCCACCCTTGAGAATTATCAAAGTCTAACATTTATAGCTATATTAAACTTTATCCTTGCTCCGTGGACCATTATTAGTAATTTGTTAGTATTATTTGCTTTAATCAGTATCAAAACAATTCGATCAACAACAAACGTACCGGTTATGGCATTATCATTAACAGATTTGTTTACTGGTTTATTTGTTATGATACCGTATGGTATCCATTTAATATTTTTAACTCAAGAAAGATATAATTGTATAATTCTCTTTTATAACATGATGTGTGGACAGTCAATTGTGATATTCTCTATGACGTCAGCTCTATTTATAACATTAGAACGTTATCTAGCTATATGCCATCCGTATTTCTATCAACGTAATATAAATGTTAAAAAATTAATTATATCTATGTTCGTTTGTTTTCTAACTGAAATTATTCTAGCGTTAGCTACATTTTTTACTGGTCTGTGGATTTTTACAATTATTGCAGCATTTTTTCTATTATTAATTGCATATTTATTAAACATATACGCTTATACTCGGATATATTTTGTGCTTAAAACGCTAAAGAATCGTATCGCCTTACCAAATGTAAAATTACCACGTCAAACAAATAAACTACGTCATCGTCAAACAACATTTCTTGGAACACTTACGCTAGTTATTTTATTATTTTACCTACCAATAACAATATACGTTATTCTTATATCTATATATCCTATTAACCAGAAAAATCTACGATATGCGAGATATTTTGTCTTTACAATTATGCTGTCGAACTCTAGTGTAAATCCAATCGTTTATTGTTTACAAAGTCCACCAATTTGGAGAGGCGTAAAAGAATATTTTCGGTATTTACCTTGGTTTTCTCATAAAGAAGCGACAAAAGAAGCAATCATACATCACAGAGCAAAACGTCATATCAATGAACCATGTATATTATTATCTTATTGTAAAAATGATACAAACACAACAGGAAAAAATGGCATGTAAATCAATAATCCGTAGCCAGAATCAAACTTTAACTCCGGCAGGATTTTCCATAATATTCAACTGCAGCAGGACTTGAGCGAATTTTTTGTCATATAGGAGCAGAAGTTGGAGTCGGAGTCTAAATAAAATTATACATCATTTAAGAGTTGAAAATTGCCTGGATATTAGAGGACATTGGATGGCTCGCCGTATTCCAGATTATATTAATTTATTGTGTACCTTTTGTAGTTGATATGAATTACTAAATTCAATTTTTGGACATTTTACAGGAGTTTCTCTGAGATAATCTGGAGTCGAAGACTATTTGCCTTACATTTTTGGAGTAGGACTCAGAGTCAAATCCTTCTATAAAAAGACCTTTAGACGGATATATATTCAGAGTCTGAAAATCCAACACAATACATCTCTCTGATGTCAATCATGGTATATCATAATCAAAAGATGTTAATAGTTTCTTTTTCTTCCATAATATTTACAAACGCTAAATAAATAAATTAGTAATACATAGAAAATTGTACACGCACAAGTATTTAAAAGTGCCCAAAGTTAATTAAAACGGAACGTAAATAGTATGGAAACAAAACTTGAAGAAGGAGATAATCTTTTTTGTAACTCTCAGAGACCGTCTGATGATCGCTTAAAGCGTGAAACTCAAAGTTACAAAAAATATTTTGCCTCAATAATTCTTTGTTTCCAACCTTCTAAAATAATTATAAAATAATAATAGATAGAAATACCGATGCATTATATAATTACGTATAGGATATGTTGATGAAACTACATAATTAATCAAAGCGATATCTCACAAGCGAGGCTCTGCGAACACTGGAAAAATAAAATCATATCTCCAAGAGCCCGTGAAATATTCTGTATTTTATAATATAACAAAATTACAATGAATGTTTGTTGAAGTCCTTTTGATACATATAGAAGACTAGTAAAATCATCAGTGTTGCTTTCAAATACAACTTTTTCAAAGTGTATATATATAGTGTAGAATTACAAATTTTCAAATTTGAAATATAGCTCTGAATTTGATTCCATTTTCAACAACCGTCAAGCAATATTACCAGTTATCGAATGCTCTAGAAAGCATATATGTTTACGAATAAACATCTTTTAAGCCTTTTAAGGTTACCATACTTCTGTCTTTTGTCGAAAAATCAAACCCTCGTATGATGGTCAAACGTTTCCGCCATTTCAAAGTTGAATTTTCAACTTTGGAACATTCTGGATTTTAAAAACAACAAAAACTTGCTGTCACAAATGGAGTTCATTGATTGGTATTAAAGTGTTATTTTCAGTGAAAAATATGATATTTTCACATCGAATATAACAGCTTTTTCGAATACGGCTAATCTTAAAAACAAGGAACCCTGTATACCCCTGATAATTATATAATAATCGGTGATTTAGTCATTTGAATAATCATGTAACATAACCTTTGTCTGGAACATCAATTATCTCTCATCAATTTCACTGCAACAGTGATTTGTTTTTAATTTGATGGGTCATTGATTTTTTATTAAATACAATTGGAAGGAAATTCTTTTTGCAAAAATGTTTGCAATCTTCAAAGTATAGTAAGAGTTACATCTGAATATAGCAAGTCCCAAGTTGTTACTATTTGAATTTCTCAAGTTGAATCTTCAATTACAAAGTATACATTTAAGTTGATTTTATGAAAAAATATTCAATCTGTCGCTGCTCGTCGCCATTTTGAAAACACATGTTATCGCTTTTTGGTCAAAACCGGGCAGGATTAGACCGAGCGCCACAGAACTAAAACGGCAGGTTTCTCCGGGCAACTTGAAAATCACATAAAGTGTGCATAAAAATATAATTTTGTGTTTTCGTCATGCTTCTATGAATTCGCAAAATCTTGTGAGAACTAAAGAATCAAAGACCATGAAGCTCACATCCAGCATTTTCTCAAAAATTATAAGAAGGCTTTGACCGTGAATCATGAAATATAAATTGGAATTTTGAAGGGTTTACAATAGAATTTAATTAAAACAAGGAATAGGTTATTGTTCAGCATATTTTTATGAACACTTTTATGTGATTTTTAAGTTGCCCGGAGAAACCTGTCGTTTTAGTTCTGTGGCACTCGGTCTATATAATTATATAATCGCATACGGCTGCACGCTTTTGGTTACCATGGAATCGCGTTGGTTAAATACAGGTGTTGATTATTAAATTAACCCACTTTCAGAAATTGCGAGAAACTGAGCAATGAACTTTATCTTATTTTATTACGGTCAGGATCAATCGCATGTACTAATTATCTGTTCAACAATACAAGCTAAATTTGAAGTAATTCATGTTAGATAAATGAACTTCACCAAGACACTATTGAATCATGAACCAGACAATGAACGCAGATTCTATACACAGATTCAAAAAAGCAAAAACAATTCGTTTGTCATGACCATCTCTTAGATGTTAAATCCCAATAAATCACGATTTATCAGGCGAACTTACAATCATTCTTATTATTTTGTATTTACTAAAACGTATATCAATAAAGTTTACAAAAAACAACTTGATTACAGTAAGTTGATCGTAAATTACCCTAATTATTAATGAAATTGATTAGTTTTAATATACTGTATTGTTAACTTCAGTCTGACTTTATAGCAATCACATTTACAATAATCGAGATTTCTCAAGAATCCCTACCACGGTAAAGAAATTCTAATTGATTTGATTTTAGATTATAAAGTATACCGATTGAATAGTACATACAATATAGAACAGAATTGAAAAATGAAAATGTATTTTTGTGGTGGAAACAACTTTGACTGACAATAAAGTCTGGACGAGTGGAAGGACATATGTTATTATTATTAGAACACTCATATAGACATTACCAACGTCATTATATACCGCAAGGTTATTTTGTGATTATAAATTTTGAAAAATTTCCCAGGGGACTTCTATACATTAGCCGTACGGGGACGTGCCATTTTTAACGGGTGCCTTTTCCAGATTGTGAAATTTTACGGTGTCAATTTAGATATTTTAACATTTTTAGAACTGTTCCTTTGTTTTGCTTGTAAAAATGTTATGTTCTAGGGTCTTCATTCTCATTTTCTATGAAATTTTACGGTTTTCAATCTATTCTTGAAAATGGTACACCCCTGTCAAAAGATTACCGAAGTAACCCCCCACCCAGGGACCACTCCATATTTATACCAGGAACCAAACGGTGTATACAAATCAATTTGTTTTACATTACATAGTAATGAATATTCTCGCTCTATTTATCAGCGACATTATAACCACTGATTATGATATCATACTTATGATATTATGATTAATACTATCATACAATTTAATTAGATATCTCGCTCTTTCATTCTTAGGTAATGAGATAGGTAATTTACAAAACATGTTACTTTAAGTATTGTTTATTAACCCATTATGCCAGGATACACCCCGGGTAAGTGATGTAGGCGTTATATATAATATATCAATGGAATGAGGCATTGCTTTGAGAGTTGTCATATTTGATATGCGAGTATATATAGAGTCATAAGCTGATCGAGTACAGTCATTCAAATTCTTCTGGATGACATATTGTCTTTAAGTATTGTCAAAAATTTCGAACAGTTTTAAATACGATCAATCATGAAAGATTACATTTTACCAATAAAGAACTGTTCGTTGTTAAATGGTATTCATCAAAAAATATATCCTTTGGAGAATTATTTTCATAGTATGTTATATACAATTGCTATGCTGAATTTTATATGCACGCCATGGACAATTCTAACCAATCTAATAATTATATTAGTTTTATTGACAAAGGAAGTGATGAAAAAAGTTTCAAAACAACCATTAATAGCATTGGCAAGTGGTGATCTATTTAATGGCATATTTATTTTCATTCCTTTTGGTGTTCATTTGTATTTATTAACGAAAGAAAGTTACCTTTGTACAACATTAATGTATAATTCATTTCTTGGAATGATTACTGTTATGTTTTCAATGTTTGCTGTTACGATAATTAATCTAGAAAGATATTTCGCTATTTGTAAACCATTTTATTATCAACGGACAATGACCGTACGAAGAATTCGCTATATGTTATTATTTGCTGTATCTATCGTTGCTGTAGTAGCCATTTTAGCAATTATTTTTAAAACAATTCTACCGATAATTACTTTCACCATATTGCTTATAACGATATGTTATGTATTTAGTATTTATGCATATTTAAATATATTTATAGTATTGAGGAAACTCCGGACCGGTTCTATATTTCCGATGCCTGCAACATCAGTTACGATTAATATCCGACGGAATCAATTACGTTATCGTCAAACAGCATTTCTCGGGACAGTAACACTGATAACATTAGTCTGTTATTTACCAGCGATTATTCATAGTATTTTAACAGGTATTTATTCAATTAATTGGAAACCTTTGCTATATAGTCAGTATATTGTTCAGGAATTAATGTTACTCAATTCAGTATTCAACCCAGTGATTTATTGTTATCAAAGTCCAATTATTTGGCGTACGGTGAAAAAAATTATTTGGAAACACGATGATTCGATTCAAAGTGTACATACTCAATCTAATGGAGGGAATGCAAAGATTTCGCAATGTTTCAAACCCGGCGCATAATAATAATTGTTACACATATGTATGTACGATGAATAACTTATGAAGGGAAAATACCCAAGAATATAGATATCATACACTGTTATGTTTCGTGAGGCTTAATTAAATAACAAAACAAACAATCAACGATGTTATTAAATAATCAATTTAGTGTTATAGAATCAAAATGAGGCTGCTTAATTAATTTAATAAATTATCTTGATACATTAAAAAACTGTCAGATCTACATTCTAAAGCGAATTCAATCTGATCAGCATTGTTTTTATTAAAAAGGTGCTTAAAAATGTTTTTAGTGTAAATTTAATTTTTGATATTTGTTACGCTGTAGTAGTTTATAACATAGGCCTACAAATTTTAGTATGAATTTTAGTAAATCTATAGAAATCATGTTGGATTTTTTTTCCATTCCTGTCTCTGTCGCACTTTTTGAAACATTATATGGATGTTTATTTATAATTATTGATAATTAATAAATTGATGATTATAAATCATATTTATTGCTGAACAGTTAAATTACAAATTGAACATCAAACACGAAAACTTGTACTTATACAAAGGTTGCATTTGCCGTACTTTCGTTAACAGCGGAGACATAATTCGTACAACGGCAAGGGGTTGGAATTCGTACAACTGCGTACAGGGGGGAGGAAGCGTCAAATATTGTAACATTAATTAAGTACGTAATATACGGATGTCCCCTAATAATGTTTGAGGTTGGCCACAGTTTGCCACGGTGAGGATGGCTATTATGTAGATAACATTGGTTGCAGAGCCTGTGACTGGACAAACCTTACTTGTTGATGGTCGATAGCTAATAGTATTATAATTTAAAAACAAGCAGGAGATTTACAATAGATTTACAGGAGGTACATACAATATTACAATTACAATAGATAATGACGTACACAAGAATGGGCTTTTAGTCTAAAAATACAAAACGAGAGAAGGAAATTGTAGATTTGATACCTATAAACAATAGAAATTAACAATAATCTGAAATGAATGATGTTACTCGCTCGGGAAATTATTTTAAGTAGCCTAAATAATGTTTGCATTTCCTCATAAGTGGGTAAAAGATACGTACCCTGTAAATAATGATGATGCTATTATATCACGTGGCAATAGAGCGTTCTTATGCACAGAATTTCAAAATTGTATTCCTGTTTGGGAAATTTTAAGAATGCTTGAAATAGTTAGTGAGTATATCAATCTGCTATTTTGAGAAAATATGATACTTGTGTTCGCTTGGAAATACAGAAAACTGAAGTAGTGCAGTGCTATGCAAATTGACTTCGAACAGGGAGAGAGGAGGGGGTGAAATTTGAAGCATTTAGTAAAATATCAAATTCAATATGACCCCAAAACAACAAAAAAGGATAATATTATCAATGATTATAAACTTATATCTATTTCTGTGTGATGAAAATTTGATTAAAACGTATAAAAATACAATATCAGCAGATAAGTTGGTTCCAATAATAGGAATTTAAACAAATTGCTTCATCATTTATCAAATTAACATCAAACAGAAAAAAACACATTCTGCTAACAAACCAACAAAATACAACATTTTTACAACAGACAGTAGAATACAACATTTTACTTGGCTTCAGAAGAATCACCTTCCTCGGTTTTACTTTCAATTCCAAGAGATTTTAATAATTCCTTCATGTTAGGATGATCACCAGGAGAATTCTGTCGATGTGTGAAAAGCACAGTTTTACCATCAGCATCGATAACAAGTGTTCCTCCATTTTGCCAGCCATCACCTTTGAAATCACCTTTTATCCCCCGAGCATTAGTCTAAAGAAACAAAAAGAGATGTTATTAAAATCAACACATGCGATGAAAATTTAAAACAATATAGTTTGTGTTCTATCATCTTGTCAATTCCTCATGCTATTGGCATAGAATATAGACCCTGCGAAAGAAACTGTTGAGTTCATAAACATTCCATGAACATCATAAGGCCAAATTTTTATGAACTATTCATCAACTGTTCATGAACTTAACTATTTCTTTCGCAGGGGAAGGCTATTGATTCATCGAAGAAGGTCTGATACATTGAATAAGCATTAAAATACTAACATTTAAGAGATATGATCTTTTCATAGAAGATCATAAACACAGCAAAAAAAATGTTATGAAATAGTAAATAATACGGGGCCATCTAGCATTTATGGAAAGTTTTTTGAACTAGTAGTAACTCCTGAACTGTTTTTTGCAGGGGTAACATTGACATTTCCCTAATTTGAGGAGGAAAAACTAATCAAATCTATATGGAGCCTTGACTCAATCCACAGTTATTATTAATATTATTCTCGTCATATTAATAAAAATTAAATTTTTGTATTTGCATCACTTTTGCAACTCCAGTCAACACTGCCCGTGCGAGAAAAATGTTCATGACTTCATGAACGTGTTTATGACTTCATGAACGTGAAATTGCCCTAAAGTACATGAACTGATCAAGCAATTTCACATTTATAAACCAGTTTGTGAACCGGTTCATGAAGAGTTCATGAACTCTTTGTGACTGTTCATGAACTGTTCAACAAAATTCACGTTTATAAACCAGTTTGTGAACCGGTTCATGAAGAGTTCATGAACTCTTTGTGACTGTTCACGAACTGTTCAACAAAATTCACATTTATAAACCAGTTCATGAACCGGTTCATAAAGTGTTCATGAACTCCTTTGACTGTTCATGAACTGTTCATGAATCCATAAACAAATGTTCATGAACTCTTTGTGACTGTTCATGAAGTGATCATGAACCCATAAACAAACGTTTATGAACTCAAAGATTTTTTTCCAGGAGTGGTCGAACATCCAAAATAGTTTTAAAAAGTTGTTTTGAATCATGAACGTCAACATCATACATTTCTAATATATACACCAAATGCTAGCCGGTGTGGCCAAACGAAGCCAGCATTTTAAAAACATTGACGAGAAAAATCAGTAGAATGTTAGCAACGAATGTTTCTTATCGGGAAAGAAATGAGCTGATTTGTGGCAGGAAAACTGCCTTCCCCTGCAAAACAAGTTCATGAACTGTTCATGAACTTTTATGTACGTTTATGAACTTTGATGAACAGTTAACGAACTGTAAGGAATAGTTCATAAAATAAAGTTCATTAACTCTTACAGTTCACAAACGTTCATCAACTTTGATGAACTCAAAGTCATCATTCATGAACTACACTCTAAGTTCATGAACTGTTATTCAAGTTCATGAATGTTTATGAACTATTCATAGTAGTTTGTAAACAAATAGTTTATGGACCCACATAGTTCATGAGCATTCATGAACTTTGATGAACTAAAAGGCATCATTCAGCAAAAACATTCAAAGTTTATTAACCAGTATCCAAAGTCCATGAACTATATTCTAAGTTCATGAATGTTCATGACCTTCAATCTATGTTCATTCCTTGTAGTCATTTCTCGTAAACCCCATCAATTGTCGTACTGTTCGTGGACATTTATTCTGAATCCATAAAACAGAAATCCTAGCTTATGAGAGTTTATGATAAAAACCTTCAAATGAAAATACATAATAAAGCCCAACCCATAGATATAGTAAGTGTGAACTGTATTGAAACATTGAAAGGTTTATTTTACCCATAACAGGAAAACATAAATCAATGTGGGTCTAATTGGCAGCATTTCTGGTAGCATGTCAACAATTTGATTGGAGATAATATTTTTATTACAATATCTGTGTTTAATATATGCTAAAATATCCTATGATGTGTATCTAAATTATGATGGAATAAATAGTTTAATTGATTAAAATTCAATTTATTTTTAATTATACACACAAGAGAGAGCAGGCCTTTCTTGTATGTTGATTATCCTGTATATTCAAATAAATTGACAACCTGGAGCTAAAATATCAAAACAAACAAACTGAAGGATCAATAGCCAATATGTGAAGAAGTAAGTTTTTAAATATTTGATGACAAATCTCACAAACAGGGAGTGCTACGTGGGTGTCTAGGTGATAAGTTGATAAATCCATGCTGAGCTCATGCTGATCTCATGCTGATTGTAAGGTGATAAGCTGTCTATATGTAGACTTGGTACTCGGACCTGGGTACTAGCTATTGTTATTAAACAAAACTGGCTTTTAAAGTCAATTTATATTTATTTATATTTATTTATTTAGTAATTTATATCCTTCCTTACTTTTGTTGCTCGTGTACTTGAGTCAGAGAAAAATAGCAAACTTAGAAAATGAGTTTCATTCAGTAATATGAAGAGTTTAGCTGGTGGATAGATATTCTACAAAGTTTTACATAAAATATATGGTTTCAATAGGATTGAGAATATAATTTCCAGGTGAACTAAAGTTTGATTTTGGAATACTAATTACGGTAGATGTAAATGTGGTTTTCAAAGTTCAATCAGAATTTACTACAGTACTCCCTCCACCGTTGCGAAAACCAGTTCAGGAGTTCATGAACGTTAAATGGCCTAAGATTTTCATGAACTGTTCATTAACTGTTCATGAACTGTTCATAAACTGTCTACGAATGTTCATGAACTGTTCATGAACTGTTCATGAACTGTCCACGAATCTTCATGAACTGTTCATGAACTGTTCATGAACTGTCCACGAATGTTCATGAACTGTTCATGAACTCCTGAACTGTTTTTCGCAGGGGCAAGGCCTCCATGCTTGTCTGCAATGTTTGGTTGTTCATATCTGGTGTTGGTGTATACATTGAATACTATGCAAAGAATATGAGGCCAGCTTATATATTTCTTTTTAATTATACACAAGAAGATAAATCAAACAGGCACAGCTTTACAATACTTTTAAGGGTCAAACAAGGCCGGCAGCCTTTGTATGGAATTTTTTGAACTCTGATCTCGTAGCTTTTCTATTTACGTCATGTTATTTCAGTGAGTAGATCATATTTGAGCTGTGAATTCTGAAACGCAGCTTCTAATATTGTAACATGTTTTGAAATACACAAGCAAAGCAATACGAGTTGAACATAAATACAGTCGAACCTGCTCATGCGGATACTTGTATTAAGCGGACACCTGCCTTATCCGGACACCTCGAGGTCCGCTGTTGCGAATTTCAATAGGTTTACTCCTGCGTTAAGCGGACACTGTCTAACGCGGACAGCGGACACCTTAAGCGGTCTCTTTAGACCAATAAACCTGTGTTAAACGGACATCTAATTTGCAATTCTTTAAAAAATAAAAAATCTTTATGATTGAAATAAAATACTTTACTTTTAAAACTATTTTAAAAGTACAGTACAGTATATTGATTTTACAAGCGGCCAAGCGGCGGACTATTTTATCAATCTATTTTCGAATGTGTTGATCACGCGTATGTGATCACGCGGCATGGCATTGTAATCACCTTGCAAATGTTTTAATTCCCCTGTCATAAAACACCTTTGAATGGCATAGTTGTTTCTTTTGTAAATCAAACCCTTAAAAAGAACAAGCTTTCACTGTAAAGTCATTTTTTTCAGAATACAGTAGAATACACCACGTTAATTATTGATTTATTCATTCATGATAATTGAATTTTAATGGCCAATAAAAACTCTAAACACAATCCTTTAAGTTTGGAGCAACGTAGCGAAGTTGTAACACTTCATGAAGGCGGTCTTTCAATTAGAGCAATCGCTGAAAAAATTGGTTGTGGAAAGACACAAATTGCAAATACGATCAGAAGAAAAGATGACATCAAAGCACAGCTTGAAAACAACACTCCACTAAGTTCGAAGAGAAAACGACATCCAACAGGAAATGAAAATATTAATGAATTAACATACAAGTGGTTTCTAGACGCAACAAGTCGTCAATTACCTGTGTCTGGTCCACTTTTACAAGAAAAAGCACGATCAATTGCTCAAGCCCTAGACAATCAAGATTTCAAAGGAAGCAATGGCTGGCTGGAATCATTTATCAAAGCTAGAGGTATTGTTTTCAAAAAGATGACCGGTGAGCGAGGCGATGTCAACATCCAATGTGTAGATGATTGGAAGAGCAGGCTACCAAAGTTATTAGATGGCTACGAGAAAAAAGATATATTTAATATGGATGAGACTGGCCTGCAATTTAAAGATACAAATAGAGCAACCTACATATCGAAAGAAAAGGACTGCGCTGGCGGAAAACTTTCCAAAGTTCGTGTTACTCTCGCTTTAACGTGTAGTTGGACGGGTGAAAAGCTAAAGCCTTTACTGATTGGAAAATCAAAAAAACCTCATTGTTTTAAAAACGTAAATGTGAAAAGATTGCCTGTGACTTACACAAATAACGGTAAAGCATGGATGGACGGGAATATATTTACAAACTGGCTAAAGACATTAAATAACACAATGAAACGGCAGAAGAGGAAGATCCTTCTTGTGATAGATAATGCGCCATGTCATGTTGGGATTACGACTGTTAAGCTATCGAATGTAAAGATTTTACCACTGCCCACAAATACAACTTGCTATACTCAACCTCTTGACCAAGGTATTATTCAAGCATTGAAAGTTAATTTTAGAAAACTGCAATTAAGTCATATAATAGCTCAAATGGATTGCAACGATAAATCAGCCCGTCAAATGCTGAACAATATTAACATTTTAGATGCCATAACATGGGTAAATGAAGCGTGGAGAAATGTAA
This sequence comes from Haliclystus octoradiatus, assembly GCA_916610825.1. NCBI lineage: Eukaryota > Metazoa > Cnidaria > Staurozoa > Stauromedusae > Haliclystidae > Haliclystus > Haliclystus octoradiatus. Next base: position 3,263,883 of record OU744453.1, on the reverse strand, counting down.
AACAATCTACAATTACAAGATGTTTTGAACGATGTGGCTTCGAAAAAGAAGTGGTTGCTACAGAAGAAATTGTAGATGAGGTAGACGACACTTTGGATTTAGACGCTGACGATAATAACGATGTAGATATTGATATTGATTTAGATATTTTAGCGGACGAATTATTTGGCTGCTGTTTTGCCGAGTTAGTGAGTATCGATAAAGACTACTATACAAGCAACAGTAGACCTATCAATTGGAACAATTCTATTGCAGAAATATTACAAGAAGAATCTGCCTATGTAAACAGTGACAGCGACGACGAAGAAGAAGACGTACAAGAGCAATTACAGCCACGGGTAAGCACAACAGAAGCATTACGAGCTATTTATTTATTCAAACAATACGCCCTATCTGAAGGTAGCGCTGAACTCTTACAGGCTGCTTCTTGTGCTGAAATGGCAACCCAACGACATTCCCTTAGTAGGCATAAAGAGCAAGCAACCTTGAATACTTATTTCAGATGTAAAAGCTAATAGAGTACATAACTTTGTTGATTTCCGAACATTGTTTACAAACGCATAATCAAACTATTTTTTCATAGTTATTGTATTTTACTTATTTCGAATATTATTTTACAGTAATGTACAGTTCTTGTATTTCAATTTAATTATATATTTATATATTGTATATATCTCAGTGTGATATTTATTAATCACTATAATTACTGTCAAACGTTGTTGTTTTTCAATCTATTGTTTCAAAATCCTTTGTCTGAATTCTATTGTTTTGCGGTAATGACGTCAACCTCTGTTATCCGCACACCTCTCTTATACGGACAAAATGGGGGAGTGTTTTGGGTGTCCGCTTAAGACAGGTTTGACTGTATGATGACAATCAGAGTTTCAAATACGACAAATGTATATGTCCTTAAAATCATAATTCCAAGCGAACAAGTCAGACATTTTTATCAGAATACTTCTTACCAAAAACATCGCACTTCGAAATGCAGACAAACGAACGACTGGGCAACGGTCAGTAATTAAATTCAGTTGGAATCAATTTTGTAGCAAAACATCATATCCAAACAGCCAGAAATCACTTTTGATGTTTATTTTGTTTTGATGGAGGTAAATTCCTTATTACATCTTTGATAAACGGTCTTAGCAAATCACAAAACATTTGTTTGTAGTTTTTTTGCCATTGAAACACCTTTTGTGATATATTCCAGATACAAGATTTCATCGCTATGGAAAACTCAAAATCAAGTTGGTGATGTCACAACTGGTGTTTGAAAATGAGGTTTTGAAAAAAATGTATTCTTTTTTCAAAACAATTATTGCCGGTCAATATTGCCCATTTAATTCACCCTCACAACAAAACTCAAGCTCTTGAAATTATAGGCCTACAATCCAAAGGTTCATAAGAATATTAATTATTATTTCGTAATATAGGTTAAAAATATCATGATTGGATAAAGATAGTTCTGAGCTGAATCATGGCAACAAAAGAATACCCCAACAGAGAACCAATTTACACTTAATATTCAGTAGGATACTTATACGACTATACATTTAAGAGGTAAGACTTCACATTATCATTTGCAGACTTAAAGAGATATGTTCACAGAATAGGAAGTTAAATCATGCTCATAACTGGAAAAATCCCTTCAAAGCAAAACACAGTCAAGGACAGCACTCTTTCAGAAGTTGATATGCTTTAGGCTTCAATGAGCAGAATTTGACTCTAGACATATCTTGAAGTATCGATCGGCTTCAAAATATCTTTGATATTTTAACAAGTTATACTAATTTATACATTGCTAAATCATGTATTTTATTTGTTTAAATGTATTGATTTGCTTTTACGATATCTCATTTTACAATTTTTTGTGAATTAAACATTCATACATCCAATGTTGCTTTTTCCTATTTTGATTTAATCTGTTAATTACTATACAGTTCATGACCAGTCATGAACTCTGATGAACTTTGATGGACTGATTACATGAACTTTGATGAATTACTTCATGATTTTTGATGAACTGGTTCATGAACTTTGATGAATTGGTTCATGAACTTTGATGAACTAGTTTATGAATTTTTTCGCAGGAAGTGTTGGCGGTTGAGGGCCATTCCTCCCACATTGGGGGTTTATTCATCCATTTTGGACTGCCATCTAGAAACCCCGTTGCCTGATTTGTGTCTTTTGAGATGCAAAGTTGCACCTTGACAATCAAGACTTATATACCATGAAATCTACATTGAAATTGATCTGCAGTGTCGCAGCTGAGATCAATAAAGAGCGTTCAACACGATTGCTCTCAGAGAAAAGAGCAACTTCTTTAGAAATAAAGGAGTGTGACGGGTGCCTTCGGCAGGGCCTACCATCTCAATTACTTTATAAATACTTTTTGATATTCTGACACAGCTTATATTCAAGATGTTTTTAATACGCCTACCTGTGAGAGTGAAGCTCGTGTTTCTTTCGATGCCAAACCACTAACAATACTCAAAGCATTATGTCTAAAATTAATAAGTAAATTTAAAACAATCAGTTTGAAAAAATATTGATAACACCTCAGCGAAATGAAACATTTGATAAAGCTTTTGCCAGCATTTAATACCATTTTTACTTATTGTTGTGAAAATGCTGGCTTCATTAATCCAAATAAATTCAAGTCACCATTTTCCTTGGTTTTGATGGAAAAATTGTTTTACCTCTTAACTCTTACTCAAAACGTAATTCCAAATTTGTTTTAGTCCGAATCGTCAAATCCTTCTTATCAAAGTCTGTCGATGTAGGTCTATGGGTCCAACACCATAGCAACTGCACTACGGCCTCTGAGTCCTTATCTATTGTCTATTGTCAAGTTTATTATTCTGTCGTTTGTGTTCAATTAATCGAAAATAAATCGATTCTTATCATTAACGGTGAATTGGTACACAAAATACCTTAACGAGGCCACCATTTAAAAGATCCCAAATATTCAAGAAGTGAGAAATGAGAATGTATCTAAGAACAACAACTCATACTCAATTAAATGCTTACCGTTTGAAACCAAGAGCCTTGAAACATTTCTTGTCAATATCAACATACAAATCTGTAAATATTTGAAAACAAACTCTATTAACATTACTTGATAACGTGCCCTGGTATTAGCGAGGGATTAGCTCAGATGGCAGAGCAACTGAACTTCAGATCGGATCATAGCGATCTGATCGACTGTAGTTCAAATCCCCCGAAGGTCACTCAGCCTTGACTTTATCTGAAACATCAAATGAGTACCATCTGAGGATGGCAGATGGAATGGTCCAGAGGGAATTGCATTGTGAGTAGCTGCGGCGCATCGCTGCGCATTGACAATCAAGGCCTATCTGCCGTGAAATCTGTTAAAATTGATCTGCAGTGTCGCGGCTGAGATCAACAAAGAGCGTTTAAAATCATTGCTCTAAGCAAAAAAAGCCACCCCTCTAGAAATAGAGGAGTGGTACGGGTGCCTTTGGTAAGGCGACAACGTCTACATTACTCAATTTTTTACTGGTATTAACGTGCTATGGTATCTCAGTACTCAAAAATCTTGCCGCTGCTAATATAATTTTAAAATCAAAACATTAAGAATACAACCCCTGCGAAACAAGTTCATGAAAGTTCATAAAAGTTCATGAACGTTCATGAACTTTGATGAACAGTTCATGAACTTTGATGAACAGTTCATGAAGTGTAAGGAATAGTTCATAAAAATATGGTTCACTAACTCTTACAGTTCATGAACGTTCATGAACTTTGATGAACTCAAAGTCACCATTCATGAACTACACTCAAAGTTTATGAACTAGTTGTCCAAGTTCATAAAAGTTCATGAACGTTCATGAACTAGTTTTCCAAATTCATCAAAGTTCATGAAAGTTCATGAACGTTCTTGAACTTTTATTCAAGTTCATGAATGTTCATGAACTAATCATAGCAGTTTGTAAACAAATAGTTCATGGACCCACAGAGTTCATGAAGGTTCATGAACTGTGATGAACTAAAAGTCATCATTCAACAACCACATTCCAAGTTTATTAACCAGTATTCAAAGTCCATGAACTATATTCCAAGTTCATGAACGTTCATAAACTTCAATCAATGTTCATTCTTTGCAGTCATTTCTCGTAAACCCTACCAGTAGTAGAAGTTCATGGACATTAATTCTGAATTAATGAAACAGAAATCCTAGCTTATGAAACTTCATGATAAAAAAAAACATTCTGATCAAAATACATAATAAAGCTCAACTAGATACAGTAAGTGTGAAACTGTATTAACACACAATTGTAAGGGCTATTTTAGCAGGAAAACATAAATCAATGCAGGTCTAATTGGCAGCATTTCTGGTACCATGTCAACAATTTTGGAGCTTATTGCCTAGTGATCAGGGCAGTATATAAGTAATGCCAATAAAATCTAGCAGCAAATTATTGATCTCAACTAATGACAAATAGACAATGCCTTAGGGGCAGGGTGTCACAAAATGTTTGCATTACTGGAATCAGAAATTCCAGATAAGATAGGAAACTTTCCACTTTTAGGGTTTTCAAAATATTTATACAAAATGAATGTGAAGCCTATGAATAATAATGTTGAAAAGTAAATCTTATATTTGAAAACCTACTGGTTTTGTGCTGGCCTTCAATGAACCAGGTTCCCAGGACCCCCTCCTTCTGATAGATTGTTTAGGAGAAGAGAGAGGACACACATGTGTCTTCATTTGTCAAGACAATGTATGTACATAAGTTAATTAATTACAATGTCTATAAGTTAATTAGTTGTAAAATCTACAGCTAACTTTTTTCTGAGTTTTATCCATCAGATATGATAATGTTCTTGTTCAAGTTTGTTGTTTCATGTCTGATGCATTAATGTGTTAGTTTGATTGTACTTTTATTATAATGTTAACATTGTGTTGAATATATCTCAAAGCATCCTATGCTGTGTATAGGCTATCTAAATTTGAATGGAATAAATATTTTAATTGATTAAATTCTATTTATTTTTAATTATATACACAATAGAGAGCAGGCCCTTGTGTGTTGATTATCCTGTATATTTAAATAAATTGATAACCTGAGCTAAAATATCAAAACAAACAAACTGAAGCATCAATAGCCAATGTGTGAAGAAGTAAGTTTTTGATGACAAATCTCACAAACAGGAAGTGCTAAGTGGGTGTCTAAGTGAGAAGCTAATAAATTCATGCTGAGCTCATGCTGTCATCTCATGCTGATAGTAAGGTGATAAGCTGTCTATATGTAGACTAGGTGCTTGGACCTGGGTACTAGCTATTGTTATTCAAAAGAAAACTGGCTTATGAAGTCAGTTAGTAATTATATCATTCCTTATTTTTGCTGCTTGTTTACTTGAGCCAGAGAAAGATAGCAAACTTGAAAAATGAGTTTAATTCAGTAATATGAAGAATTTAGCTGATGGATAGATATTCTACAAAGTTTTACATAAAAATATATGGCTTTAACAGGATTGAAAAGATGATTTCCAAGTGAAACTAAAGCTTGATTTTGGAATGAAACTGTGGTTTTCAAAACTCAAACAGAATTTACTACAGTAGACCTACTCCCCACATGGTTGTTTGGTTGCTCATATCTGGTGTTGGTGTATACATTGAATACCATGCAAAGAATGTGAGGCCAGATTTTATATTTCCTTTTAATTATTCACAAAAAGATGAATCAGAGATGCAAAGCTTTGCAAGACTTTTATTTACCCCCACAACAAAACTACATAAAGAAGTTCAATGTATAATTATTTGTGTTGCTTGCTATTTTCAATTCAAACACTGGACATGTCACAACTTCAAGCTCTTGAACATATACAATCCAAAGGTTGATATTAATATTAATTATCATTATTATTAAAAGCACTTCTTAAAGTAGGTGCAGATATCATTACATGATAAAATAAGTTTTGAAATGAATCATGGCAAGAAAAGAATATCCCAACAGAGAACCAATTTACCCTTAATATAGTAAGATACTCATACCACTATACATTTAAAAGGTAAGACTTCACATTATGATTTGAAGACTTAGAGAGATATGTACACAGAATAGAAAGTTAAATCATGCTCCATAACTGGAAAATCCGTTCAAAGCAAAAGACATTCAAGGACAGCACACTTTCAGAAGTTGATATGCTTTAGGCTTCAATGAGCAGAATTGATTTGACTTTAGACATATTCAAAGTATCAATCGGCTTCAAACAATCTTTGATATTTTAACAAGCTATACTAATTCCTACATTTCTATATCATATATTTTATTTGTTTGAATTTATTCATTTCCTCTTACTATATCACATTTTACAATTTTTTGTGAATTAAATGTTCAAACATTCAAAGTTGCTTTTTCCTATTCTTGTTTTAATCTGTTATTTACTATACAGTTCATGAACGTTCATGAACTTTGATGAACTTTGATGGACTGATTTCATGAACTTTGATGAACTGCTTCATGAACTTTGATGAACTTGTTCATGAACTTTGATGAACTTGTTCATGAACTTGTTCATGAACTTTGATGAACTTGTTCATGAACGTTCATGAACTTTGATGAACTAGTTTATGAACTTTGATGAACTAATTCATGAACTTTGCTGAACTAGTTCATGAACTTTGATGAACTAGTTCATGAACTTTGTTGAACTTTCATGAACTTGAGTTCATGAACGTTCATGAACTCTGTGCCATTTAACGTTGATGAACTAGTTCATGAACGTTCATGAACTCAGTTCATGAAAGTTCATGAACGTTCATGAACTTTTTCGCAGGGGAATAACTAACTCACACTAACAACAATCATTTCCAATCATTTGGGACTTCACAATGAAAGGCCTACCAATATCGGACTAAAAATGATTATACATAGGCCTACTTCATAACAACAAAACAACAAATCTTTTGTAGATATAATTGGAAATAAATTCTTTCGGAAAGTAATCGGAAAGTAATAACAATTACTTGATCGCTGCAAATACGCGTTACTGCAAAAGTAATAGTCTGCGTTACAGACCGCGATTCATTCACAAAAGAATAGGGTCTGTGTGATTTGCACAGTTCTCTGTCCAGCCACTCTACAAAAACGTAGAGCGGAAATTTCTGATCCATGCATGGTAAATTTATTGTTCTTAGATAATAAACTTATCACCTCTGTTCGATTAATGAATTGTCATAGCTACGAAGCCTAAAATAGAACTTATTGCAATCATGTAAACTGAAGTGAACAAAGTAATGTGAGAATCCCAGTGAGAATCATAATTATGTGACATCAATCTTATTCTGATACGAGGCCCGGACAGAGACCGAAACCGAGCAATTCACACAGACCCTATTCTTCGTGAATGAATCGCGGTCTGTAACGCAGGATACAAAAGTAATTGATTACTTACTGATTACATTTCTAAAAAAAGTAATTAATTACCCCTAAAATTACTTCAAAAGTAACGAGTACCAAGTAACGTGTTACTTTTGTATCGAGTACTCACAACACTGATTATGAAAATTCAAAACCAAATTTGTCTGCTGATATCTAGGCCTATCGTCTATTGTCTAGATCTCCATTGTAAACAAACAATAAACCACTGTTTTTGTATGCAACAGAATTAGTTGAATACTAAAAATCTAAATATTCAAATAGCGATTACGCATTCCTGAAATGCGTAGGCTATTGATTGGTAATTTTTAATAAAAAACCTGGTAAAATAGTTGTTTTATGTGGTTGGTTAGTAGGCTATTTTGGAGAGTGTAATGGCTAGATAGGCCTACACTTTCCTATGAGAACCAACAATGGTGCAGCATGTTACTGTCTTCCACATGCCGACCTACAAAAATCTCACACAAAAGAACAATGGGATTTTATCTTCGTCTTTTACCCTAAAATTTTTAGCTGGATTAAGCAAATGGTTGATCCAAAAATTAAAAAATCGATTGGCAATTTAATATATAGCCTATATGTATTCAGTAATTAACAATTCAATAAAAAAAAATAACTTCACAAGAATTTCACAATGTGCCTACAGAAGCTCACTGAAATAATATCTGATATAGGTTTAATGAATATTCAATTACCTCCAGTGAAGAATTCTCCATCCAGGTAAGGCTGTAATCCAAGTTCTTCTAGACCAACAGCAACCAGACGGATGTTGTGGGCATCCAACTCAGGTTTTATATCACTGAGTTGTTTTGACCACAACCGGCACAAGGCTCATCCAAACCGACGCAAAAATGTAATGACAAGACGTTGATTTCCCAATAAGGAGGACACAGGAACTTGCTATGAAATAAAATTGAAATATGAAATGAAATGAAACAAAGTCCGGAAACTTGGAAACCTAGTTTGCAGAAGGCTAGAAAAATTCAGAAGGTTAGCCAAAATGTTGACTATAAAGCTAAAATAAAGCTTCGATTTTACGCTTTTATGTAAATAAAATTACTTAAACATTTTTCTAACGTTCATCTAACAATATAATGTAGTAGTATGAGAATACTGTGTGTAAGCGGGATTGAGATTTATGACACAAGAGATTGAGTTGAGATGTTATTCGTGAGAGCACCAAGCAAGGAATGAGTTTACAAGTGTCGAGGGACGGTATTTACATGAGTTACAATGAATGGACGATAATTAGTAATATGACGTTACAGGATGTTATGACAATGATTATAACACAATTACAATACTACTACATGCCCCCACTGGGAGCGATGAGCACGAGTGTGCTGAACGCATATGTGATTGTTGTATAAATAAATAACTGATGTAATCTGTCCTAGAATGAAAGTCATAATTAGTATAATAAAATATATAAACGAACAAACGAAGGCATAATTAGTCTCCGTAAACCAAATTATATTCTTCAGAAGGCTTGAACATAAAATACGTCGGTGTCACCAATGTAGAGTTTTGTATAAGATTATATTTGATAGATGTTGACTTTACGAAGGTTGACATAGAAAGAGGGCGATTACATATTACAGTGATTATTTACATGTAGAGATAAACGGAAGTTACAATATATATATGACAACAAACAAACCACTACAATCCCCTATTAATTACCGGCAAAACTAGAAGTTAGCTTTCTTTTCCTTTTGCAATGGTGGTTTGATTTGTAACAATATAAATGATCATATGTACAGAAAGAGAAAAGCATGGGCATTCGAATCCTATAGTCACGTGCTTCATAGATATTTTAAAACATTAACTGTTCCAGAAATTGTCATAAATTCTCACAGTCTTTTTATGACCCCGTACTAAAAAGCCATTGACGAAGTTGAATTGCAAATGTTTACACTCGCTGTGCAATGGTCAACTTTATAAATCAGAAGGTAAGACATCGATTTCTCGCTGTATTTTAATGTTAATTTTTCATATTAAAAGTCACGGGATCAATAGCTATAGCAGACATGAAATTATATCGATATTTTATCTCAAAATTGGCATAAATTTACTCAAAACAGGTGACAAATTTGCGGCTCAAACGCCATTTGGCGTAATGCTCACGCTACGACTAGTAGCATCAATCTACGGTTATCTATCGACTACAGTCATCAGTTTACAATAAGTAATTATACGCTTGGTGAGTCCACCGATTTATTCTGATTTAGGCCTAGATAGCATTAGAAGTTAGCAGCTAAGCTAAGAGATGTGCTGCTCAATCTTTTTTCCATCTTGTTTCAAGAGCTTTTATCTTGATATTGTTAAAGTTAGGGGAAATTATGGTAAAGGGACGTTATAACGTTCAGTTAGCTAAGTGACATGACATGACTAGGTCTACCTAATTGATTGTTAAGACAAGGTTAGAATAGATTCAAATTACGGCTCAAATGTCTGAACTGAACTTACCTCATCTCTGGTTACGCTTCGCACAAAGTTAGAAGCAATTTTCCCTAGATCAATAGCCATGCTGTAACTATTTCTTTCAAATTGTTGTTATCCTTGTCGTTTCAAAGATGTAATGCAGATAATCCAGACAAATTACTTCTGTTCTGTACAAATCTAGTTACGTAATTCTGGCCGAAGGATGAACTTTGAAACTTTTGAGTTACAAAACAAAAATATGCTGAGTCAGCATTGGCCTCGATTTATCGAGTAGCGAGGTTTCCCGCTTAAATTCTTAATTAATAACGAAAGAAAACATGCAAATAAGTGGAGCTCGCAGCTTTAATGACACCTAATACCTTCTTCAAAGTAACATAAACTGTACAACGAGTATGAATCAAGCTGATACATTATAATTAAGTAATCATACGTCGAGCATTTATAGAAGCCGTGGTTAGTGAAATAGCCTACAAACGTTTCAATGACATTCATCGATCATCATATCATAAGTCAGTATAAAAAGGAAATAACATTTTGAGTTACAAATTATTTATAGGCTAAATATCAAACGAAATCAATATAAATGTCATTGTCTCTTTGTATGTACACCATATTAGTGTATACCTAAAACTCAGCCAAATTTAATAGCAACGATTAAAGAAGCATACATCAATTGATGTGTATTGACAACGTTTCCAGCTAAGCTACATTGCATCCCCGGGGGGGGGGTAACTTCAGGTGACGGCTATACGGGGACGTGCCACTTTTTGGGGGGAATTTTTTGCATCATTATTGTGGATTTACTTAAAATCAATCAACTGGTTGGAGCTTTTTGGGTAGCATTTTTGAATATTTTGGGTAGCATCAACAGAATTTTTGGAACTTTTTGGGTATTTCACCTTTTTCTAAAGTGGCACCCCTCCCCGTCCCTGAAGAAATGGAGTTACCCCCGGGCATCGCATTCTATCTTTCATATGTCTTTTCAAATCTTATTCTAATTGTTTGAAAAAGAATTATCAACCAGTTTTGAAATAATCGCTTCCCTTTGAAGTGAAGTCACTTATAATATTTTGTATGTTATAATTTTCGAAATATAAGACAGCCACAGCAAGTCGATGTGTTTTCTATTCCAAATGTAATAAGTGTAAGTATATATATATATATTGAGTAACGGTGAAATGTCTATTTTTTCTAATCTATTTCTATTACAGCTCTGGTAAATCAAAATTAGGCACTATATATTGATATTTTGCCTTCGTGATATTAGTAAACAGATTTATCCATCTATTAAGTGGCCTAGAGTCACCCTTACTATTATTATCGTTCAAAATTATATATGTATTCGAACAGATATAAAAAGACGAAATGAAACGAAGCTATATAATAACATGATGATAATGATCATACAATTATCATACATATATTTAATAATGAACTCATACAATATATACGTTTTCATCTTGAAGCTCTGAAGGTCCTTTTCCAGAGGTGTTGTGCGAATTCATTATCCACGTAACTGGATATACTCCTTTATATCCAATCAAAGCGAATGATCCTCTATAACTAATTCTTCCTGTTGTTGCTCCTATACTTAAAATTGCAATCTCGCTGTCAGATGTTTGAAATCTAGCTGATTCATCTTGAGTTGATATTATGATAATACTTTCATTTTTTAAAGAGTTGATTTTATTTGTAAGGGCAGGTGCAGCTCCACCATCTCCATGGAAGTCAAAAGAGTAGCTATCAATGTATTCACCTATAGTAAGATATTTAAAAACGTTTTCAAAACGTCTCTGATAAGTCCTTTGACAGGGGGGATGAAACACATGTCAGACCCATCAGAGACTCAAACATCTGACGCTCTCGGCCCTCATTGGACAGATGCCAGTCACATGATTTTGTGGACGCCATTATCGTTCCGTCCAACACAAGCTGGTGAAATTTATTAAACAAAGAGCAGGAACTCAAAAAGCCTACAACTCGGGCTCGTTGTCTAATTGTTAAATAAATAGATAGATATTTTGATCAAAATAACATTTAACGACTTAAACTTAAGCTGACTACCGGACTAATTTATATCTGCAATAAAGTAGCGAGAAGTTGCAAGAAGATTGTTAAATAAGATTTAAATTGTATATGCATAGCTTACCATTGAACATGTTGGAACTTAATATCAGATTTTGTTACTTGTTTTGATTTCTCAGGGACGAAAGTTATAATTTACTTTCGTAATTCGTATAAAATTTTGATTCAAAAACATTTGCGAACCCTTGTTTACTTTTTGAAATTTGCGAGGGAACTTGCCAGCGTTGACTATGAGAAAATAGTCAACGATTGAGCAGCCAATCAGAATGCAGCCCCGGGGGGGGGGTAACTCCATATGGTTTGGTATACGGGGACGTGCCAATTATTGAGGGTACTTTTTAATCGTCTTGTAAAATATTTAGGGTATACATTTCATGATTTTCAAAATATTTGGGGTATGAGTTTTCAAAAAAAAAAATATTTGCAGGTATCAATTTGAAAATAATGCTGAAAGAACATAAAATGCTTTCTTCGCATTTGTGGATTATTTTCTGGGGTATTTATTTTGGTGTGAAAAAAATATTTGAGGTACCAATTTGGGATTAAAAAAAGTTTTTGGGGGGTATTTTCAAATTCAAATTGGCACCCCCCTGTCCCTAAAGTTCTTGAGTTACCCCCTCCCCCCGGGAATGCAGCTCATCGAATAGTACCCTAGTCGGTTTCAACTAAATCTATTTATCTATGAGATGGATTGCTGACACGTCCCGAATATAGTGGATGTATAGAAATAAACTCCTACAATTGAACCAATTTAATGCAAGATTTAATAACACCCTTCAATGTGATAAAACATGTCAAGCGAGTTGTTCAAGTTTATTTTTCATTAAGTAATGTAGTATGTTCTGGACAAAATGAGGATTGTATAGTGTTGAGCAAATGCCGTTGGTCCAATATGATAAATACTCGAGGCAATGATTAACTAGAAATTGATTGAATATTTAATAAATTTTGCATCCCCTCCCGATTGGTGAGGTTCTGATCGCTATATGGGCTTGTGCAATTTTCCAACTTTTTGAAAAACACGACACTCGTGCAAATTAATCCCGAAATAAACTTGAAACTGTAGGAAATAGTATATTATACTCATTGGATGAACATTAATTATAATCACCAATAGCCATTTGTTATAGTAGAAAATATACCATTATTATAATTATAGACAATTGTTAGCTAATTAGATTTACATATACACTTAGCTTTTAACACATAATACTATACTTTTCTTATTATCTTTAAATTGTTATTTTTAATACTATGAGTACCAACAACACTCTGTCTGATGATTTGCGTCCTGCGCGAAGATCAACATCTTAACAGAAACCGTATGATTTCGTATGCATTTCATATTGTTTAAATGGTATTAGGAAAATGATATTACCTGTCAGATAATCCACCACTACCATATTTACACCTCTTTGCATTAATGATCGTTCAATACCATCAAGTACTATACTTCCGGTTCCACATGGTCTGACTGACTTATCTATGCCTGGATCAGCGCATCCTTCTGACCTCACTGATATATTTACTGGAATACAGATTAGAAATTAATCAGACTTAATATATTACGCTCAACTGTTTCTTAAATTAATTCGGATATGAATATATGCTTAATAGGTTTTCCAAGCTTTTACATGGTACATTGTAAAGATTGGGGCGGTGGCTGATATAGGGGAATATAGGGAATGATATAGGGAGAATAAGCGTAGATGGTAGAACAACTGAAGGACGCCATTTTTTACTCTACATTGATAGGCAAGCTCAATAAGAACTCAAAAGGGAGTCAACTGTATATTGAACTACCTTAAACAGCAAAAAAGAAATGATTAGAGTTCGTTGTTTAGTAGTGAAGCAGTTGTGCGTATAATTTGGATCCCAGTACATACACACACGAGTGTTTTTATTATTTTGTCGTACTTTTCTACACCCACATGTTCTATAACCGACAATTTTATCCCAACAGCTATAACACGTGTTTTCGAAAAATGTTGCAGAGCCAAATTTAATGACTTTTAAGATCATGAGATAATTGATGTTCCAGGCAAAGGTTATGTTACATGATTATTAAAATGATTACATCACTATTGTCAATGGATTACCGAAATTCAGATCCATTGGCGTTCTCTAACAACAAACTCGAAATGCACACATCGTAAACTCGGTGGCAAGAGTGATGTAATTATATACAGTTTATAGTTACCTCGATTCTTACAAATAGTTTGCTCTTCTGTCCATGGCAAACCTCTTGCACATGGTAAAACGTGTGCTTGTCCTTTTAAACTGCAGTCTAGATAATATTTTCTACACAATGCATGCGAACATGGTAATGCTATTTGTTTTTCATCAGAGGAAGATAGAGTATCGCATACGGAGGTATCTATATAAAGTAAACATAAAACAGCAGTTTTGCATGGTATATAAACAGCTTAATGGAATCAAGTACAGCTAAATCTGAATAGAAACAAGCTGTCTCTGCATGTACTGTTCCTAAAACCTGTAACTACTACAAAATTCCACAAATTTCAGATATCTTTCTTCAAATTTCTTCAAAGGAGACTCAAAACAGTTCCAGAATCTGCAAATTTCTTTTCCAAAACGTATTTTTCTCAGCTGGAATATGGACCCTAATAAATTACAATTCCTTGTTAGGTGTGAAATGCGTACGTGTGTGAGTGTGTCAAGTCAACAGAGTAAGGAGAAATAGACTACACGTGTTGTTAGATAGCCATCTTGTTTATATCTAAGTTTTTATGTGCTATGAGGCTGGTATCTAATAACCAGTCTACTTCATGGAATTCAGCATCATCTTTTCTCAGGTTATATCCAGTCCTATATTTTTAGGTTACGTATTAATAAGAAAAGTCAACGAAAAAATGATGTTTAAATTTTTATTAACATTAATTATCAACGTTTCGATCGCATCATGCAATCATTTTCAAGTTAAAGGGTAAAATTTGTTATATGACTATTTATATGGGCTAGTTTGATACAATATACAAAGGATAATAATAAAATAATACAAAATAAAAGAACAAAGAAAATTGACAAGAAATATCGATTTAAACACTTGGGACTTTGAAGAATCCTTTTGCGTATTAATAGATTTTGTGTATTCATTTATCCCTATTGGTTAAATAGATATTTCTTGTCAATTCTATTAATTCATTTATTTTGTATTATTTGATTATTATCCTTTGTATATTGTATTAAATTAGCCCATAGAAATAGTCCTATAATAAGGGATTACATCACTTATTACGATATGGATTTCGAGTTTGTTGTTAGAGAACGAGTGGGTCTAAATTTCGATGGACCACGAACAACAGTGATGTAATCATTTTAATAATCATGTAACATAGCCTTTGTCTGGAACATCAATTATCTCTCATCAATTTCACTACAACAATGATTTGTTTTGGCTAATTTAATGGGTCATTGATTTTTCATTAAATGCAATTTGAATGAAATTCTTACGAATATCATTTAAAAATATAACGCAAAGAATTCAATATGTTTGCAATATTAGAAATATATAGTAAAAGTTACATCTGAATGTAGCAAATCCCAAGTTGTTACTTTTTTTAATTTCTCAATTGAATTTTCAATTACAGAGTATACATTTAAGTTGATTTTATGAAAAAATATTCAATCTGTCGCAGCTAGTCGCCATTTTCAAAACATGTGTTCTAGTTGTTTGGCAAAAACCGTGCAGGTATATGTCTATAACCGCACACGTGCGGGTATAGACCTATACCTGCACGCTTTTTGGGGTTGCCATGGAATTTCGTAGGTTGTCTTGACATAACTGCTAAACACGTGGTACAAATCCACCAATCATGATAGAAGTTTTTTTCAAGTGATTATTAATAAATTTTACCCTTTAACTTGAAAATGATTGCATGATGCGATCGAAACGTTGTTAATTAATATGAAGTAGATGCCTTGTGTGATATCGCTCTTACAGTCCCTTGCTGTTGGCTAATTGCATTGTTGTAACTATTTGAGTGTCCTTCTGTCATTCCTTTACCTTCATTTTACAGCAGATGTTTATTTTTACATGCATAACATTGTTGTCACCGAGCAGACATAACTTTGAACTTGCTTGACTTTGTTGCACGGTGAGCAGAGGTAATTTTGCGAGCTTCGCTTGACTTTTGTGTGAGTAGAGGCGTGCTTGGCTTGCTCGACTTTGTTGTGAGAAGAGGCGTGTTTGGCTTGTTTAGCTTCAATGTAAGCAGAGGTATTTGTGAACTTGCTTGACTTTTGTGTTAGCAGAGGCGTGTCTGGCTCACTTGATTTTGTCATGAGCGGAGGTATTTGTGAACTTGCTTAACCTTGTTGTGAGCAGAGGTATTTGTTAACTTGCTTGATTTTCTTGTGAGCAGAGGTACTTTTGATCTTGCTTGCGATTGAAGTAGAAGCGTAATTGGCGTTCTCATCTTGTTTGTGATAGCAGATGTGTTTGTGGGCTAGCTTCACTTTGTTTGCTAACAGAGATCTTTGTGGACTTGCTTCACTTTGGTTCTGAGTTCTTTAGAGGTTGAAATTTTATGACGTTTATGGATAAAGTTTGCTTTGATGTTAAACAAGTTATAGCAGCGGTTTACGTACATGTATTTACAATGATTTATGAGCATGCGTTTGATTTTGGATAATAATATGCATTGTGTAGAAGTTCAATGACTTTCCTTGATATGCATTATAGAAAACGTAGGCGTTCTCAAATGAATGTTTCTTATTAATAATTAAGATATATATATATATGTACATAAAAATTGTTTGTCCCTTGAGGGTAAAGTTACATCATGAAGAATACTTACAATATGATATTGATATCAGTGACAACAGTGAGTATGGTAACTAGCCTAGATATATTGAATTTCAAGAATAAACATCCAATGCGATTCCATCCGAGCCAAAGTTTTCAAATAACTTCATGCATTTCATAATACAGCATTTCCTCTAAGGATCAGAAATATATCTAATCATATATGTTTATCAAAACAAAACTTGGCAAAGTAATCAAGTCACCGTAGTATACAACAAGCTAAAGTGAAAATTGTGATGTTCAATTTTTTGGAGTTAACTCTATTAGCTTATATGGAATAAAACAACATCAAATGTTTTACTTACAATCATAACTAATATCCTTCGCAGGACAATCAGACATCTGAAAACCGTTAGTAAAAATAATCGGTAAAAGAATAACAAATTGATGAAAATGAAAAACTCTTGTAATCATAGTGTTTGTCCTTTGTTTGTTATTACTTATAATTTATTGTTCGTAGTAATATTGTACCATTAAAAGAAAGATTATCATGTAGAATTGACTTCATGAAATTTGAACATTGAAAACTTCAAAGAAGTGAATGTATAATAAAATTCGAACAGCTGTAATTCTAAAATAGAACGACCGAGCTCTCAGCAGTTCTTATAGCTATTCTACAATCACTTCTTTCGGATTTCCATATTGATGTTTTCTTGCCCTATACATTTCGTAACATTTCGTAGCTTGTTTATAACTTATTGCAATCAAATCATTCACATTTCTGGATTAAATCAATTTCTCAGACTTCTTCCTATTGGAATTCTTCAATTCGTCAATTCTTTAATTTCTTTGAAATTTTTACGCGGTGTTATAATTTAATGTCCAACATGGATCGAAAAGTTAATAAAATTCAAGAAGTTGAAACAGTAAATATTTTCTTTCATTATGCGGAAGAAAAAATGAAATAAAAAATCACTTAAGGGCCATTCCAAACCAAGACAAAAAATGGAATTCTGAATGTCACAGGATGTTTTATGCGATTGAAACCTTCATAAACAATGAAAATTAATATAAAAATATTTAACTGAGACTTTGAGTATTAATTTAATTTAGAGCTGCATTTAGCTCACATTTCCCATTATTTTCTTGAAATAAAATTTAAACTTTTTTTACCCATAAGAACAATCAAATGATCAACTTTCAAATGTTTTTTATTGTGCTTAGGTTCTCTGATACCAACACTTTAGATGTTTGTTTATATGTGTTGGAGACACTTGAAAATTGAAAAACACGTGCTCTTGTTTTTCTGATGCTTTCTCGTGTCCTCCCAACATTCCGCGTGTTGGTATCAGAGAACCCAAAGATGGCTGCAGTGCAGTGTGTGTGTATAATTTTATTTCGATTCGTAACCAAAATGAGCAAATGCTCGTTTATACATTGATACGAATTTAAAAGTAAGTTATTAATTATAATATTGTAAATTAGTAGAAATAATGATAAGGATAATAGTATTAATAATATAATACAATTTTTATTTTTATTTTATTATTTTGTTATTTTTTTTTTTAGTAACCGTTTTGGGATGCACTCATGCTAGTCTAAATGACGCAACAGAAAATTGCATTTTTGATACATCAAAATTACATTAAAATTGATGTCACAGTTATAAATTTAATCTGGTTCTTAATTAATATTAAGGCTGTATGTAAGTGACTCCTTCTGTAATAGCGTAAAGTGTCCTTCATTTGCCGGTCAAAATGACAAAATATATCATATCATATCATATGCTCAAAAATTGACCTATTGCTGAGGAATCGTTGACTGAAACAGCTATTGATCTCAGGCTCTATGATATATCAAATGATAAGGATCTAGGCCAGCCAAGGAAATTATAAAACTGCTATGGAAATCTTTTAGAAATGATATGGTATACAGCCAGAATATTGTGCAAATCTACAATCTTTGTATTAGTATATAATCCCATAGAAAATATCATATTGATCATATGGACGCTTTGGATAGAGAATATAGTGATTGGAAATAGTCTAGAATTATTCAACGTGATATTTTGAACAAATTGGAGTCAAAACATATTTAAAAATGTGCATCGGAACTAGTTCCAGGCTCTGATTGTGAAAACTCAGATAGAAATATAAAGAACCTGGAAGTATAGTTCTGATTCTGGATTATTTCCAATAACTATCTTTTGTTCAAACTGTCCATTTGATTGGTTGATTTTTTTCTATTGAACTATACTATACTACACAAAATTGTAGATTTGCGAAATACTTAGCCTGCGTCCAGACTAAAACGTTTCTGAAGGAAAATGTAAAGTCTGCGTAGCCGACAAAACAAAGCCGTTTTGCTGACACTGCACTAGACTTGCAAAAAGCAGTGACTCAATCCTATTGGTTAGCTTTGCTCACGTGATTTTAATTCAATGCAAACCAATCAGATTGTGGGTATCAGTCATGTGATCAACAAAAATTGGGCCACATTTAGGAAGACTTTCGGATTTGGAATGCAATCTCATTTGATGAAAATATTACAACGTATTTTTGAGTGAGTTAAATTAGTGTGAGTTAAATCCAGTAACAGCTATAGTTCAGTGAAGAAAAATTCAAAGAAAATATTGACTGCTAATGTTTTATTTTCACATAAATTCTGTATAAATCCTTTTCGAACGTACGGAGAAAATCGAAGATTTGATGAGCGAGTTGGAATGTCACTTTAGAAAGACAAAATTTTTTTTACAAATATAGGAGTTATAACATTGGTATTTTATAACATCGGGACACAAATGATCAATTCCTCCTTCGGTTAGACAATCTACTAAACAAACAACACAAATTTCTACTCAAGTTTTCTCTCGAATGAGTGTCATAAACTTTGTCTTTTTTCAATGATTTATTCCCAAGCTTGAGTGTTTTTTAATGTTTAACATGTAAACATGATTTTCACTCACACAACTGAGACCGGAAATTAAGGTTTTATAAGGCGGCATCAGTGTAGTACAGTGTCAGCAAAACAGCTTTGTTCGGTCGACTACGCATACTTTACACTTTCCTTCAGAAACGTTCTAGTCTGGACGCAGGCTACGAAATACTGTACAAATGATTATATTTAAAAGCTGCTAATACAAAGCTGGTATACAGTACAAACATCAGTGTAATTACGAATCGATATGCATTTGCACTATATATATCAATATGAGATTTGTTAACTACAAATTTATACTAAAAATAAATTCAGAATGTTTTAATAATTATTTATCTATATACTTATAAAAGTCCTCGTTTCAGTTGGACCCTTTCCAACATGATGTAATTTAGATTCAATCCACTTTACATCACGCTTTCCTTTGTAACCAATAACAGTCATAGAGCCACGATATGAAGGATATACTGAACCGATACCAATTGAGCTATAAACATCCAAAGGCACACCTTGAGTTTGCTTTCCACCTTCATCTTGAACAGAAATCATAACAATACTATCATCTGGAACTGATTCAATGAAATCTGTAAATTTTTTAGGTGATTTCGTATCTTCATGAGTATCGAAACTTGTAGTGTATTGAATTACGCCTGGAATAAATGTTTGAAAATTCAATTCACATGGCTAGTGCAAACCTGAACTACATATTCTATCATCGTGTCAGACATATTTGACAGTATTAAAAATATTTAGCAAATCGTGCAAAGTCCAAAATAACATGTTCAAGGCCAATGTTCAAGGCCAATCGACATCGTGTAACATGTTCGGAATCCTTTTGTTGCTTCTGTGTGGTTACTGTTGTTATTATTGTTGTTGTTGTTGATGTTGTTTTGATTAATTGTTTGCTGTTGTTGTTGTATTTGATTTTGTGTTATTGTTATTGTGGATGCTACAGCTTTTTTGTAGTTGCTATTGTTGTTGTTATTGTTGTCATTGTTGTATTCTTTTGCTAAAGTTGATGCGGTTGTGTTGTTGTTTATGTTATTGCTGCTGTTGCTATATTGCTGTTCTTTTCTCTTATAGTATTTATTGCTCTTGTTGTTTGTTGTTTCTGTGGTTGCTGTTTATCTTTGTTGCAGTTGCTGTGTTTGCTATTGCTGTGGTCATATGAATATTTATTGTAATGGTGTATTTCTTATTTTACCCCAAGTCTCCATCTAAATCTTTAACACCCTACATTAGTTATTTAAAAATCAAATTTAGAACAATTTTATATTTGCAATATTTTAAATTTGCTTTTTATTTTGACAGGATTTGAAGTTTGTTGATATTTTTCAATATTTGTTCTAAAACTATAAAATGATTCCGAGATTTGATTGGTCGTTGAGTATGCAGGTCAAAGTCAATGAAGGCATGCAGCACCCTCTGTTCTAAAATAATTCAATGGTCAGTAGCAATTTGATTTGTAAATTGAGCGTAGAACTCTATGAAGAGCGCCAAGTTTGAAGCATGTTTTTGTGAAACAATACAAATAATCGAATGATAGAACTTGACAAATTTATAACCGCGCATACAATCAATATATTCATTGACAGTTTTATTGATAAAATTAATGCCTTCGGAGAATAGAACGATTATAAATATTAAATTTGTATCATTTTTCATTTTAGAGAAGTGCTCATGTACAGGTTTTTTCCATGCTACGTCACAAATTCTGCGCTAAAGATGTCGCCTGACACTCAGGAAGCTAGGATAAACTCGCTTGTTACTCGTTTATTCATTACGCTTCACCCGTGTCTCCCAACATCACTCATGCAGGAACTTTGCGATGAAGTATGGCAATCCGTATATGAGCCTTTGATTCAAGCATTGGCGCAATGGTAACTTCTCCATGATGGCTTTCCCTCTTACAGAAATTTTACCTGTTGGATAGTCAGCAGTAACGACATTTAAACCTCTTTTCATTGGTGAATATTCAATCCCATTGACCTTCATCGATGCTGTTCCACATGGACGGATACTTCTGTCTATGCCTGGATCATCGCATGCTTCAGACCGCAAATAAATAGAAACTGCAAGCAAATGATTAAAAAGAAAATTTGATTATAGTTAGGTATGTGTTGATTCAATCGTGAACAATTTGCTAGGCCAAAGATTCTGTTAGAGGATCTTTGGCTTGGCGAATTTATGCGATTAATATCTACATACGGTGTCAAGCTATGATGAAGCTGTACAGGAAAGGATTATATCATTGTATACAAACATATGTAAATAGAGTAGACATGATTATAGGTGCACATAGATGTTTCTATACACATTTACGTAGTCATGTTTACAGGATGAAGGACAGAGATGATAGAGAGTGGACAGAATAAAACGTGATAATTTAAGTTATTATGAAACGGACATAACATGTTTTACAAAATTCATCACCACAAATATTCAAAAACTTCAAGCAGAATTGTTTGCTAATTGTTGATAATTCTAATCCCATGTTGACTTCATTTAACATTATAGTCTTTTCCATGTTTTGAGAATAGAATTATAATAATAATATATCAACATTTAGGCATTGTATATCTTCTCTCTAATCTTCGTTTACATTTTTACGCTGATTTAATAAGCATTTAAACTAAGCTTACGTAAAATATATAGTTTTCACAACAGAAAATAGTGTGCTCGCTCATACATTGTCCGGTTTTGATTGAATAGTTTAACCTGTTCCACATCTTGACTATGCTTGGAGAGTTATTACGAAGGAGCTGTATTTTTATAAAGTAATTATGAAATATCTCCGGGTTTTCATTGATTTTAACATGATTTCAACCTTTCGACTGCCTCAAGGCCTCAAATGCTCAAGGCATTTCTCGCTTGAAATAAATTCAAACTATGATAAATCATGTAGGTAACTTCCATATGACGGCTATTAAATGACGTGCCATTTTTTTCTGTGTGGGCTCATCTTCTGTGGGTTATGTGAAGTAGACTAAAATAGAATTTGATTAGAGAAAAATATTCTTACAACAGAACGAGGTGAAGCCTCAGCTAAATGAACGCAACTTTTGCTTTACACAAGCTCTAGAAAATTTTAGCTGAGAAGTTATGGCCAAATCCAGGGGGTAACTTCCATATTTTTGGTATATGTTCAAATATTAAAGGGTACCATTTTCAAAATTCAGAAAAAGTTTTTAGGATATGCCTTTATTAAAAGATCTTTTGAGGTATCATTTTGCGAAACAAATTTCATTTCAAAAAAACAAGCTTCATTTAAACAACCCGTCGAAGCGCAATGGAAGTTACTCCCAGGGAGCCAAATGCAGCATTGTGCTCGTGTAGCGCTGGCATTGACAAATAGCCTAAATTGACCAGTGGTCTTTGTATACCTCCCCATGCGCATCTTCTTGTCTTGTCGTCCCATAGCATTCCTAATGGACATGGTACTATAGTACCGCTACCACTTTTACTTTCACATCGAATATAACTTGAATGGCACCCAAAAGTTTGACATGGAATGGCATAATGTGACGGCGAACGAGTCTCTGAAGTTGCACAGAAGTCAGGTTCTAAAATATATACAAACATAACCTGTAATGTATAGCAGAACTCCAAACAATAGGTCGCACTATAATGGTAATTGCAAGAATAGCAAAGATTGAACAATGTGGGAAAACGATAAGGGTGCTTGGTTGTGACAGTACTAGAAAAATTAACTTTTCAAATTCTTGGCATTTAAATTGCAGGATGTTACTTGCAGGCTTTGCAAATTTTATTATTTCAATTTCAAGTTATAACAGTATATATGAGATAGTATAATTAGAACTAAGATAATGCAACTCAAAGATACGATTTTATGTATTTTTAAAAGGACAAAAATTAATCTATCTTACCTAATATTGGGCATATAAATAACAAGACAGCTGTAAGAAAGTTTGAAGACTGAAAACACGATTTCCGTATAAATTTGATATCTGTAAAGATCATTTTGATGAAGTTTTTATTTTAAATAATATGTGATACTTCAATTACATTAAACCAGTAAATAATTGCAGATACCTATTAGGCATTTGAATTATATTTGTTAAGAAAATGTATAACAAAATAAATGACAGCGATAAGAAGCACGGAATTTCACAACGTTTCGCCTTTTCATATCTTCATGGCATCATCAGTTATATGAAAGCATCTTGAAAAGTTACAAATATATGAAATTTGAGTCTACAAAGGAGATTATTTAGTACAATCAAACAGAAACTAAACAATCACAACAGGATTTCATAGAATCCGATTGCGTGATGAATGTTGGCACAAGCATTTCATAAATAAGACAACCTTATTGAAAGCTTTGTTTTTGCATTTGTCCAAATTAAACATGAAAAGTGTGATGGCTTTGTTTATCGCTATACCATTGCATAATTTATTAGTTAAGAAAAATTGTATATTGAAATTACGATTTTCTGAAAGCCTCAATTAATACTGTCGGATTCTAAATTTTCTTACAAATATAAAAACATGTTTAGCAACTTACCCACTATGTCATTTGAAAAGCATACATTCGCAGACAACAATAATAAATACAACGCATAAAGAAGTCGTATTTTCATTTCTTCTTGTAATCTTTCCACGTGCTGCAATTTATTAGCATTTATTAGAAGTGTTTACATGGCTACGTTTTACGTTAATTTTTTATTTACGAAATAGTAATCATGGTTCGAAAATTACGTTCGATTTTACTTTCTTCGAAATCGACGTCGAACTTCGAGTTACAATAACAGTTGGGTAAAGTAGACTTCAATGGAAGAAACCCAACTAATTTAGTAGATTCAATTCTATTCATTTCATGCATACTTTAGCTATAGCTATATAAATATGCTCTAATGGAATATATATAAGTTCGCTAACTATTATCAAAGTAAAACGAATTTGCAAGTATCATTAGTGAAATATAATCAAAAAATTTCTCTACAAACAATCTTTGCATAAGGCAGTTTGACCTGGGATAAAATCTCTACATGGACAGAGTCTGTCATGCGCACTAGATTCTGCTGAGCAACTATACAGCAAAGAATGTGATTGGATATGGCAGTTTTTTGTTACAATATTGTAAGAAGGAGCAAATAATAATTGCCCTTTGACAATTTCTGAGCAGTTATAACCCTGGTTTTCTAACGATAAAGCGTTGTTTATCTCGTGGAAAAAAGTTGCTTCGCAAATCAGTCCTTTTTCACGACATAATACCTTGCATGACTT
Organism: Haliclystus octoradiatus; assembly: GCA_916610825.1. Classification (NCBI taxonomy): domain Eukaryota; kingdom Metazoa; phylum Cnidaria; class Staurozoa; order Stauromedusae; family Haliclystidae; genus Haliclystus; species Haliclystus octoradiatus. The sequence goes on along the minus strand of OU744453.1, from coordinate 3,238,995 downwards.
CCCGTTTTTTGACATAAATAAATGCTTGCTTGATAATGGAGGCCACCGTTTAATATCTTCATTACAAAAATTTTGATTTTCTATAAGTGAATTTAATCTTTCTACCATTCCTGTTGTTGTATATTCACGTGGAAGAAAGGATGGTAAATCGTCTTGTTCTTTAATGTGTTGATATATTTCTCTTAGTCTAGTATGATTTTTCATATCTACTGTATAAACGTAAGGTTCTTTAACAAAATCTTCCATATATGGATTTTGTGAAGTAACTTTACGCAAGGTAGGCTTATCACCAAAAAAATCTTCATTTAATCTATTTTTTGCAGGTTGAAATCTTGGATTAATATATGTCATTCCTGCAGCTATGGCATCAAGTGGGCCTGGTCCCTCATAGGGGAAACCTAACCCTATAAATACTTTAGATTCTTGTAATAATTTCTTTAATGATTTACTATCTAGAACACCATGGTTAATAATATATTTTGGTAAATCAAATGCATTTGCGCATGTTGAATGTACCTCAAAGTATTCATTAGCTACATCAAGATATTTTTGATGTCCTTTTAAATATTTACCTAATTTACCATAGATAACAGCTTGATTTTTTTTCTTTGGCAATTTATTTTTTATAATATTTCCAGCAACAAAACCAAGAAATGTATTTTCTGGTGTATGAGGAAACATTGTTTGTATTTGCTGTAAATGAAAATCATTCATTCCCCACATAGATTTTCCACCAGGTATTGGTAGATTATAGCTCTGTAAATTAAATTCCGGTTCAGTTCCAAATGAATCCAAACATCGAATTTTACATTTATAATTGGCTAAAAAACCACCATTAAATTCTTTCATTAAAGTATAAAACCCTCTAAAATCAGTAAAAATAACATCGTAATTAGAAATTTCAGATATATTTTTTGGCGCACAGCGATGTTTTGAACCTTTTAAATAATGTTTTATTTCAGAAACATTATAAAAAACTGAAATGTTATGACCAAGGATATATGCGCTTGTTATTGTATCTGTCCACTGTACTAATTCACCGACAGGTCCCCCAATTCCTGCATACTTGAGCAACATTCCCATTGCTCCCATATAAAATAATATATTTTTACGTTTTCTTTTCTGTATTTGCAAGCTTTTTTTCAAATCATAAATAGCTTCTAACCACGATGGCCATAATTGAGTGACTCTCATTCGCATCCAATTATATTCCTTTAATGAAAGTAGATTTAATAAACCATTTAGATCTTTTTTAAATTTAATCATAGTTAATTCTGAAGACGATTTTTGTGCCATGACCTTGTTTATGGATTTACGTTTGCAGAATGGCTCATTTTCTTGTAAGTATTTCATAATTGAGCAATCAGCTCCATCCAACCCATGTGCGTCACGGAAACATTTATCTTTCCATGCGTATTTAATATATTTAAATTTTTCTTCGCAAAATGGATACAACCGTGTATTAACTGGCATACAGTTATCCTTCGAAGTAACATTAACAATTTCTTTCTTTGATTTTTGAAATTGGACAGTTGACTCCGCGGCTTGTTCTGTTTGTAAATACTGTTTGACTTGGTCGTCGTACTTTTCAGTCTCCGATCCTATTGAATAATTTTTAACATTTGTGTGAAGAATATTATTCAAATTTATTTTCACATAATTCATGTATAATGTAAAAAATATAACTATTAGTAGAAGATAAAAAACATCAATAACAATGCGATAACCTTTAAATCTCATCTTCGTTAAGTTGCTATTAAGTTGCTGGTTTACAATATTATGTGCATGTTTTAATAATCACAATTAAGGATTGAAATGAAAATGAAAATTCAACAATGTATGTTGTGTCTATTGATAAGTCAAATCTCTTGATGTCCCGAGTAACTATGGTGATATTGTACTTATCGGATAAGAGAAACTCCTCTTTAACTCGAAAGGGATTTTGAACACTAATGACCAACCACGGGGCTTCTTTTTACTGGTGTCCTAATTTATTATATCAAAGTCATATTTCAAAAACTACTCAAAAGGGTTAGACCCACTCGTTCTCTAACAAACAAATCGGAATCCATATCGTAAACGAGGCGCCTATGGATTTCTCGTTAGTTTTTAGTGAATTCGTAGGTCTAACTTCCGATAACCAACTCACAAGAGTGATTTAATCTCTCAATATACGATAGACAAAATGTTAATGAGCTGATTTTAATTTCTCTCCTAGACAAAAGCTATAATTCCAAAGGGTAGGGGAAGTGATATACCCAATAAACATATCAGCCTATTTTGAGATGAAGAATTCAAATTCGTACATTTTAAAATGTATTACAATGATGAAGCTCCCAAATATGCGAATTCCATGTCATTTTCATGCAAAATCGATAGCTACCTCCTGTCAGTAGAACATGTATAGTGAACGGCCGTTCTCCTAGATAGATGATAGAAATAATTTGTTGCCAATCATTGATGACCTTTTTCAGTGATTTTTACATTCTAATCAAACTAATCAATTACTCTTTTAGTACAGAAACTTTAGATAGTCACATTATAGGAATGCTCCATCCGTCTTTCTATTTGCCAGAGTAAGAATGCTCAGTACAAATATCAGGAGGCCGGAGTGTTTGACCACTGACCAGTTGATCGTTTGCATGGTATTCATGCATTAGCTAAGACATGTATACACCGCAACGATAAACATGTTCTTCGCAGATTTTAAGGCCTTTTTAATTGTATAGGCATATGAAAATTTTAATTGTTAAAATATAAATTCTTAGCATACAAATTATAAAATGTATTTCATTTTTAAAACTTATATACTATGTAAATTACAAAATCTATTGAATTTAAATCTATATATTTATGTATACTTTAAAATTTTATTCTATTGAAAATGGCTAGAGATATTAGCCGAACGACTTTGAGATTACTAATAAAATTGAGAAACTGTTGCCATTGACTTTTGATTTAATGTGTTTCAAGAAGAAACTTTTAATCATATGAAAAATTGTTACGAAATTAAAAACCTGATCAAAATTATGTCATAGTTGTTACGGTATATTTGTATTTTGCTTTGTGGATTCGTTTACTTGCATGTCACTTGTAAACGTATAACTAATAACGTACATACATACATCCATAATTATTGTTCCCTAGCAATTAAACTTTTACTATTACCGAAATATCGTTATCTCCTTAGTGACACGATAAATCACCCAACGATACAACTTTATCAAGATATATCATATATTATCGATTTTTTTCTATAATTGATAAATCATAATGTTTTTGTCCCAAGAAATTCTTTGAATGATAATTTATTCAGTTCACACAGATTGAGTTTAACTATATCAAGGTATTCAAAAGCGATTTAAAGTTTTCTTAATGATATCAAGTTTTTTGTAATTCCTTCATTGTACTATACTTCACTTTATAGTGTTTTACAAGGAAAGGCATGACAACGTTGTACTGTACAGATCGACTACATCCCCGAGGGGGGGGGGTACTTCGATATTTTTTAGACGGGGGTGTGCCATTTTGAAAAATTGAGGAAACCTTAACATGTTCACAGCAAGTGAGGACGGAGACCCTAAAATTTCATGTTTTTACGAGTAAAACAAAGGAAAAGTGGTTAGTACATACGAAGTATATACATACATAGTACATAAGAAGTGGTTATAGCTCAACCTCACTTGCTGTTTTTAAAATTAGTTTAAATAGCGTATCTTTAGCATAATTTTCAAAATTTACTTAGGCTGTATGTAAGTGAAATTAAAGTTTCCTTTATTTGCCTGTCAAATTCCAATTGACAAATACATCATTAATTCATTCATTCATTCATTCAAAAGTTCTACTTAAAAATGGCATGTCCCCGTACGTATAGCCAATGTATGGAAGTACCCCCGGGACTACAGGAAAATGTCGGGTTCAGACGCCGTTTCAAAAGGATTTCACGAATGAATTCACACGTCATAGAGTCGCTCGAAACTCCTGAACACTATCCAATTATTGAAGCTCTTCTTATATTCCGTTTCATGAACAGTCCCGAAACTAATGTTTAATTATGATGGAGCATAATAGGATCGTTAGATGTACAGAACGGAGTATGATCACTATAAGAAAGTTTAATAATCAGATTTGTATATGCCTGAAAAAGTCAAAACTATCGCGTTTACCATTATTTTCACTTATAGTCAGCTCCATTCTCAGATTCCTAGAGTCTAGATCAAGTACATTATACTAAGTTTTCCTTTATATTTTTGTATGCTGCATAGGCATATCTTATTATTACCTACTTATTGCTTAGTTACTAAGTAAAATATCAATATCAATTTTATATCATTGTCATATTTATTCTTCATGACACCTTGTATGATAAAAATTGGAACTATATGATATTTGATATAATACTTTAATATATATATTATCAATTTAGGTCGGTGAATTAACAAATATTTGTAATAAATAGACAAACTACATATTTCTGTGAATCAAATGATGCAACCTAGCAACATATGAGATTTGGCTTTCTCATTTGTTTTATCATATATATTTATTATCATTCTGAATTATGTTTTTATGATATATATGAGATATACCTGGAATATTAATTCGGAATATTGCATTTTATGATAAATACAGAAATTTTTTTAAATAAGTTCTTTATTAGAAATAGTTGATTACTCGAAATCCAAAATTGCTAATTAAGCCTGTAGTAATTTTATATAGACATAAATTAGACTTGTCACTAATAGTCTATTACCAGACCTCTTACACCTAAATCACTAGGCACACTAAGATGGCTGATTAACAACACGTATACCTGTTCCACATGCCCCTGTACTTCACTACGCTTCGTATAGGGCGCAGATGAGCGCAGCGAAATAGTGGGCCTTTCCTTGTGGAGCTAGGCTAAACAACACGTGTCTTGTGGCTCTGTCTTCTACATACTGTTTTTTTTTTAAGGTCACATGTAAGTGAGGATACATTAAAATATATCCTCCTTTGTTCATTTGCTGTACTATATCTCAACTTACATTACAATTACTATATTAAGATCATATGACTTTAGCAGTTACACAATAATCACAGTAGGTATTTACATGTTTCTAATTAGGTGACTACGTCACATTTGCCTGTTAGCCATTGTGCTACAAAAATACATACATACATACATACCTCGTATTATAGAATAAGAACATTACAAACCCTTCAATATTGAAACCCCGGGGGGATAACTTCCATACTTTGGTATACGGGGACGTTCAAATATTAAAGGGTACCTTTTTCAAAATCCTTAAAAATATTTTGGGGTATGCTTAGTGATCATTTTTTTTTGATGTATCTATTTGACGCCTTTGCAAGTTTTTCATGGTGCAAAACAAATTTTGCCTATGAAATTTTCTTTTTCATTTATTTTGGCTGAATCTTGCCATTCATAAAAATATATTTGGGGTATCTTTTTCATGAAGTGGGATTTTTTTATGGTCTTTCTGCCAAAGTTTCATTTGAACGACCCCGTCGAAGCGCAATGGAAGTTACCCCCGGGACTCAAACTGGGGTAGCAGCATGTAGACAGCACATTATGAAATGTGCCGTTCATCTTTCGCCCATAGCCTGCTCACAGACCCAAATCTGTTTTTGGTGATTAGTAGATTATTTGTAGATATGCTATAAACTTACTAATTATCAAATAAAGATTTAGGTCTGCACGCAGGCTATCTTTCGCCTAGATTTTGCTATATCTTATTATAGGAATTATACCTTAGTATTGAATCCTTATTATACCCTATGATATCAAGTATATCCTCGATCGTACACGGCAAATTAGTTTATTGTTAACAGTCTACTAATCCCGGGGATGTAACTTCCATACTTTTGGTATACGGGGACGTTCAAATATTAAAGGGTACCTTTTTCAAAATCCAGAAAAAATGTTTGGGTTTGCTTAGTCATGAAAATTTTTTGAGGTATCCTTTAGACGCGTTTGGAATTTTTTCATTTTGCAAAACAAATAAGTTTAACTATGAATTTAATGTTTTCATTTGTTTTGGTTGAATCTGTCATTCATTAAAAATATGTTTGGGGTATCTTTTTCATCATATGGAAAATTTTTCTAGTCATTCTGCAAAGTTCCATTTGAACGACCCCATCGAAGCGCAATGGAAGTTACCCCTCCCCGGGTCTATAACTATTGAAGATCTACTAGTTGTTTTCTTTAATGTTTTTCACAAAAGGCATTCATTATTTATCTTTAAATTTGAAGGTTCTCAGATAGCTCATTTGAAGATTTTATTGTAGGTATGCCAGTTCTTCGTAGTATGTGCAGTATATAAGTTCAAACATTTAACAGTATGCTCGCCGGGCAGTATGGGAGTTACCCCCGGGAACATAATTGTAACCTTCATTGGTGTCTTCGTCTAAAAAATATCTCGTAGACTACGATCACTTACGAGGCATTGAGAGACTGATATTCATGTACCATCGAAAATTTCAAGCATTGATTTATCTCTCGGCAAAGCTATCGCTTCTGACATGTTCTTTATTATTACTCGCAGGAGACATTGAATCTATCCTGGACCAATATATAATCCATCTTGTATTTGTTAACAATTAGGGATGCAGAAAAAAATAAAAACCAATACGGTGTTATAAATGTAAACTTTTATTTCCTGCCAAATGCATCAATATACTAAACACCTGATTAATTCAACATCGTCCCAAAGTCAAATACTAGCGAATTGAGCTGTTGAAAATGTGTATCACTCCTGGCATCAGTTACTTAATGATAGGAATACAATTTCAATAAATACAGACTCTCAACAAATAGCTTCACCATCTATATATATATAATCACGCATGACTTAATTGATTTATCTCTTGATTCGATAAATTGTAAATATCTTGTAAACAAATATACAATGCGTGGTCATCCTTACAAACTATATTCAACGCAAATGTGTAGGACCAATATTACGAAATTTATGTTTAACAACAGAGTGATACCATGGTGGAACTCACTACCGGACTTTGCAGTTAATTCTAAGACTGTCAAAGAGTTCAAGGCATCACTCGAAAAAGTAAACACGTTATCACATTGCAAAATGTTTGGCTATGGTTAATCAGTTAATCATTACAACAATATCTTTAAATAAATTACTTATTTACAATCAATTTATCACACATTAATTATCTTCTTATTCATGTATTATATATATTACTTAGGCCACATGTTAGTGAGGGTGCAAACTCTCCTTTGTTCTTGCCTGTCATTTTTTGGCAAATAAATGAATGAATGAATGAATATATCCAATACTTAAAGACAGTTTAATAGTCGGATTACTATTTTTGGTAAATATACAAAGGTATGAAATGCAAAGATAATTATTAAAATCGGTTTAAAACAGAATTTAATACAAATCAAAGCAGCGATTAATTTTTTATAAAATGTCCTGATCTAGCCACGACCGGTCTGCACGCAGGTTAGTGAGCAGCCCAATTGGAGTGATTCTGTACCAATAGAAGGCTACAATGACAGGACTGCGCAACATCATAGAAAGAAGTCATGAGACTTGAAACAGATTGATGTAGGCCTATGTTCATCTTTCAACATGCAAATGGACAGCAAACTATAATACAGCTATTACAATCACATAATGAGTAAGGGACGTTCTTCAGTGTATAGCTCTAGTGATGTGTTGGTTGAAATTAGTCACGTCAGTGCAAGTGATCAAGGACAATTTGGTCGAAATTATTTTTCAAAATTGCGTAATCTCAAACATGTTATTGTAGAAATTTTCATGTGTATATCAACATTGGTTTGTATTACTGTTTTGGTTCTCGCATGGTTTGTAAATATTCCTGTTTTATCGAAGAACTTGCTGGATAATTCACGCTTTAGTGTTCCAATATCGATAACATGTACAATCACGTTGAGTGTTATTTTTGTCGTTTGCCTGTGGAAGATTTTAGATGTTTTGTCATGCTGTGGATTTGGACGAAAAAGACGTTGTTATGGCCGACCTGACAGTGCAAGTCCATGTGAAGAAACACCAAACAAATCATACAGTTCAAAAACAAAACATGAACGTCATATGACAATACGTAAAAAATTTGCAAGTCTGACTGATTTACCAGAAGAATCAATCAAATCTATTCGAGATATTGCTAATAACTTTATATCAAATCAAGCTATATTTAATTCACAATTATTTATATCTGCTCCAAATATACATGCAACTGATGATAGTTTAACAGACTCTGTGAAAATAAATGGCAATGATAATTTTCAAACATTTGATATGTCAGCTAAAATTGCATTAATTGGCCCAACAAATGCAGGTAAAACATCAATATTTCATCGTTTATTGTATAATAGTTTTTCAGAACGTTATGTATCAACATTAGGTGTTGATATTGGTTTTACAACACTAAGTATTTACTCTGAAGAGCAACATGTCCAATTAAATATTGGTTTACAAATATGGGACTTGGCTGGTAGTGAATTATCACACGATTTAAGCAGTATAGCTTTCAAAGATGTATTAGCATTTCTTCTTGTTTACGATACAACAGACATAAGCAGTTATAATAATTGTCAATATTGGTTATCGGATATAAAGAGTAAAAGATACGATCCATATATGGCTTTATTTGGAAATAAAATTGATAAAGGTGATAAATGTCTTATGACTGAATTCAGATATTCAAAATCTGATATTTCTAATTTAGATACATTCTTCATATCAGCCCGTAACGGTGAAAATGTTTCACTATCCTTTATAGAGGCTGTGACAAAGTCATTAATACACGAAGCTGATAAATTACTATGATAAAGAAAGCTGGAGTAGGCCTACACATGAATTTGTATACATGATTACATCGATTGTAACATTTGAGGAAATATTTGACCATGAATTTCATTTTTGAAGCTGCAAAACAAGGCCACCAACTTCTATAGTCTTTTTGAAAACAGACATTGATGTTCACTTGGAACATATATAGGCTACATACAGCTTTTATACGCGTAGGCCTATTGCAAATCTGGTTATGATAATAAAATTGTGTTTCATTGCTTTCGAAGAAGACTTTTTTTGGATAACTTGACTAGGCCTACATACAAACGGAACTTAGAATTTGTTTTGCAAAGAATTCCAATCATTTATGAAAATGCACCTACACGATATACAGTCTCAAAACTCAAGGTGTAAGCACATATGCCAATGCTACTATACAACCTTAGAAGTACAAAGCCCATCACAATTTGTCCCCGGGGGTAACTTCCATAGTTTTGGTATACGGCCACGGGGACGCTCAAATATTAAAGGGTACCTTTTCAAAATCCAGAAAAAATATTTAGGCTATGCTCATTTTTTAGGGCATGCAAATTTTTTGAGGTATCCTTTTGACGCCTTTGCAATTTTTTCATGTTGCAAGTCAAATTTTGTCTATGAAAAAACTTGTTTTTCATTTTTTTAGTTGAATCTGTCATCCATATAAATATATTTGGGGTATCTTTTCATCATGGAGAAAATTTTAATCGTCATCATACAAAAGTTCCATTTGAACAACCCCATCAAAGCGCAATGGAAGTTACCCCCTGGGGCAATTTGTTGTTCAATTATATTCATTCGAAATACTGATCGTCGATAATTGACATAGTGTTCTTGAAAGGGTATTATAAAAATATGTAGGCTTAGATGCAAAATAATTCAAGTTATAAAATTCTTTCTTGCTATGTGTCAAGAAGTATAGGAAGACTTGATTGGATTATTCATTTCTGGAAAAGTTTGATTATATAGGAAAGATTAATATGTAGATATAGTAAGGGATTGGAATTATCAAAATTATTTATTATTAATTGTAATTTTTGTAACAATTATATATATATATATATATTTCTGTTTTTGAATTGAATTGAATAGGAATTGAAGAAATCAAATTAGAATTTTAAATTTTGTAAATTGCTTAGTCTATCATTGTCATCTAGATTATCAACTTTCAGTTACAACAATTTATATAACGCAGACATTAACAAATGAACGATGACGTGATATTTATAGTGACTTCATCTTTAAATTTACCGAAAAATTTAGGGGTGGCATTTGCCCTACTTGCACCCGCCTGGATCCGCGCCTGTATCATTGTCATCTATTATCAATTTTCAGTTGCAACAATTTATATAACGCAGTCCAGCAACAGCACACCGCAATGGCATTTAGCAAGTTCTAACAAAAGATGGGACGAAATACACACGACTCAGCAAGCCCGCATTTTCTGCAATCTAAAGGCCTCGTTGAAAGAAGCATCCAAAATATCGAGACATTCGAGAGGATATAAGAAAAGCCCACAGGACATGTCAAGGCTCTTATATAGCACTATACTTGCTTTTAATACAACACCAAGTGCAAACAGGGAATTACCGTCAATCGAATTATTCAGTCACAAAATTCGCGGTACTCCCCTATCCATAGGCCGTAGCCGTACCTACTTTCAACTATGAAGATGACCCAGTAGACCATGGAACAATAGTTATTTGATATAGAAGTTGACGCTGAATGGATGTTGTCGTCGTTTCGTCATTTGCGTGTCGCGGTGATGATATTGTTATTATCATTAGCCACCACGACACCAATTTGAAACGACGTACACTTTTAAATGAGCAACGACGAAAACATCCAGGAACTTTTAAAACGCAGCATTTGTCATCGTCAACGATGCTACACCACCATCTACACACCTGAACCGTCCTTCCCATTTAGCCAAAATGATAAAATTGGGTCAACAATCGCCCGAGACGGACACCGTCTCTGGCAGTCTCCCTTTACAGTCACAGTGCTTTTAAAAGCGAAGGAAAACAACTGCCATAATATAGTTTGTAGACTTAAATTTTGTGTAGTCCAATTTATATCGATTATCAACAAAATACGCATGTACTGTATAACTTTTCAATGATAAGTGGAATAATTGAAAATTTTCATTTTTAAAACTTATTTTATTCATTTTGAAAGCATTAATACATCAGCACATGGACATGAGTCAATTGACATATCATGACCCCCTGAAATTTATCAAACACCAAATAATGATTGCTTATCTGAAAAAGTCTTTGTAAAGGTAGACCTGCCTTAAAACATTAACTTCACTGTGCGACTGTCTATATTTGCGATAAGCACACCTAAATCTTAGTTCAGGCAAGATAGTAGAAAAGAGAGTAGTAACAAATTTACATTAATATTTATTTCAAAATATGATTTACTTGTGTCCTCGGACCAGTAATCAGACAGAAGAAGTAATTATGCCATTACAAAACCAAGAATAGTTTATCACTAATTATGCGCGGCAAATGATTCTCCGTATTAATTGTTCTTCGATCCTCTAAATTTCATTTATTCCATGATTGCTGTTCAATACCGTTCAACGTTCATATGTTGTTCGTAACTTTATAAAATTAAATCCGAATGTAATTTCATTACTGCAATCCCTGCAATACAGTTTTATATGTATCATAAGATGAAAATGGTTATTCCTACTTACATCGCTCATCTATGTACTAAGATCTCTATCTCTTATATAAAAATGTACATGGCATTACTGACGTTCCAGTTTGCGACCTTTTTAGAATTGAAAATCAAAATATTTATTGAGCTCCCATTCCTTAACATTGAAACCTCTGTGTAACCCAAAATATGATTGAGTAAAATTTGAATTTTCCTCCAGAGTCATCCCTTGGTGGAACTCTATACCAGACGTCTCATTAAATCCTATTAGTTGTATACTTTCAAAAGAGGGCTTGATGCGATCAGTATCTCCCCCTTCTGCAAATTATTTTTTTTAGTTTCCAAGTACATATTAATCAAGTACAATATTATACGCATGTACTAGACTGTGGACACACATATATATATATATATATAATAATAATAATAATGTTGATTTAATAAATAAATACATTTATTTATTAAGAGCAAAACATCAATATAGTGCTCAATACCGGTAAGCAGAGCTGTATAGATATAAAATAAGAAAAGAGACGATTTCTCCGTTACTCGAAGTTTCGCGCTGTAGCGCTCCTCAGACGGTTTTATTCATATCTTATTATTATTTATATCATATATGAATAAAACCGTCTGAGGAGCGCTACAGCGCGTAACTTCGAGTAACGGAGAAAACGTCTCTTTTCTTATTTTATTCGTATCCCGGGATTCGTATCATATCTAATTATATTTACCTATACTACACTTATTCTAACAACTTGCTTGTAAATTATATAGGCTGCAATTTAGCGAAATAATTTGATGTGACTCTACTTTGTTTTGTCTGTCAATTTTGACAAAATGAAATAAAAGACGAATTTGCCCAGTAAGTATCCCGCTAAGTATCCTATTCGTGGACATTATTTGAGACTTCGTTCAAAAATGAACTGAAAATATGATTGTTGCAAATATGCCTTCGCTAACAGAGTCATCAGTCCATGGAATAGCATTTCTGAAGACTGAAGATGGGATTTCTTACAAATCTTTGGAAATATTCCAAACAAAACGTAACAAAGTTAGTTATCTAAATATTGTAGTTACTCTAGTTAAATCTCAGTTGCTTGGTTATGTATTTTCTATTTACCATATGATATATTTTAACTCTTTGTATGCACTGTCTATTGATATTTCTCTGTACATATGATAGTAATGTTTTATTTTTAGAACTTTAAAGGCCACATGTAAGTGAGGATACATTTAAAAATATCCTCCTTTGTTTCTTTTGCATGTTAGCATGTGCTGCAAATATATATACATATATACATACATACAACTTTAAATGGAACTTCAATATGTATATTTACTGCAATGCAGTATTCTATATAATCATAAGCTAAAATGATTATTTCTACTTAAAAATATCTCCTATATCTATTTACTAAGATGATAAGTTATATAATTGTTAGTAGCTTGATAACTTTTATTCGAACTTTTATATATTTACTGTAATGCACATATTTACAAACAGAGTCCATCCACGATCTATCATACTCCATGGCCAACAGAATTGTGGCCGTTCAAAAGCTTGTGCCAATCAGAGCAACATAAAAAGGCCTCTCCTTTCGGGTCTGTATAGAAGTAAAAGTTGCAAAACTGCCGAGCCTGTGCAGCTCACTACAGAACTCTGTGCCTTAGCAACACGTCAAGAAAGACGGTTGCAGCCGCTCGAGCATCAAATAAAATATTGAAATTCATTCGAAGTGCAATGCCCGATAGGGCAATTCATTAGAAACTCATAAAAAACTGATAAAAAGAAGCAATGCTTTGCGGTCATGCCATGCCTACTGCGGGCTGATATCACAATACTGTCGTTGTGCGGGCGGCTCGACTGATGAGGCTGGCGTTCTCTGTCCGTTCGGCTACGACGTCCCAGCGTAATGACTCAACGAAGAGGCTGAAATTTGATAAATTAATTAAAAATCAACGGATGCCTTCACAACGCTGAAAAAAAACCTTCTCTAATAATTTGGCCCTTTCTTCCGATTGCCGCTGCTTTCGTATTGATCTGAACAGCCGTTGCCGAGATGTCATAGGAGCTCTACCAACTCTAAGATTAATTCGGCCTGTAAAGACTGTCGTCCGTGGGTGGTAGTTGTGTTTCTGTTTTTTGTGGCAGCTTCTCACGAGGACGCGCTCGCAGTCGTCATGGCAGCGCGAAACCCCGACCGGAGGCCGGCGCTTCGCGCCGGACCCGGCTAGCACAAGAAGTCTTTACATGTGGTCAACCAAGCATGACTCATATCCCTTATTCCACCAGGAAACAGTGTATGCTTTCGCAAAGGCAAAAATTTCAGATAGGAAAATAGTAGTTGGCCAGCTGTTAGGGTCTCGCTCATACGATGTCATTGATTTCAAAAGAAACCGTCTGCTGGAGAAACCGAAGTCATCTCATCTCTTTGTCAGCTGGAAAACCACATATATTTGACTGATTTATAATTCCCGCTAACCCGCTCTGATATGCCGCAATTTGACGAGGGGTAACAGGACTTATGTCCTTCGTACAGCGTTGTGCGGGATTCTGCACAACGGTATTCTGTGTGATCGTATTGTTCTGGCAAATTATCACGTATTTGATGTACGGGGAATGACGGGGTCCAACATATTACGTAAACTAATGAAAGATGCAACATGCAAGCTATTTACCAACATATCAAAATCGTCAAAGTAAAAATGTAAGGTTTTCAAGTAAGGTCTGCGCGCAGGCTAGATATTACGTGGCTGAGCAAACACACTTTGTGACGTATTCCATTGCAGTGTAGAGCATAACAGATTATAGCGACCAGAAAAACTGCTGTAACGTAAAACAGTCGATCTTGCTTAATATCCCCCCTCTGCAGGTACGGATGAAAAGCGGGACATTAGGGCTTTTCACACTACACACTTTTAACCCGGGTTCGACCCAGTTTGCGCTAACCCGGGTTAGTTTGTTTGTGTTCACACTAGCGAAATTTATGGGCGAGACAAGTCTGTGGTGTGAAAACGAACTGGGGTCGAACCCGGGTTAGTTTTTGTTAACGCATGCGTAAGAGCTATTATTGTTGGGAAATAGTACAAATAATGGCGGCTATTGATGATGTTTTCGATATAAAATAGTAAATTTACACACATTTTCGATATGGATTACATTAATATTGAGTTGGTATCTTCCGTAGTATTATCAGTAGTATCAGTAGTAATATCAGCTTCAACCGATAAATTGAGGTTTTTGTCGTTTACAGCGTCCATTTTGAAAACTACGAAAACTGGAATACAAATCAAATTACGCGCGTCCTATTGCCCATGCGCAAAATAAACTAACCCGGGTTCGACCCTAGTTTCAATTCACACTACAACTAACCCAGGTCGAACCTACTTGAACTAGGGTCGAACCCACCTCATGGATGTGGGTAAAAACTAACCCGGGTTAGCGCTGTTAACCCGGGTTAGTTGAATTCACACTACTGTACTCACTTGTAACCCGGGTTAGCGTTAACCCGGGTTAAAAGTTTGTAGTGTGAAAAGGGCTATTATATTAAGCGAGGTGGGATAATAAGCTATGTAGGATTATGAGGGTTTGTCTGGAAAATGGAAAATAGAAATGAGTTTTATGTGGGGACATTAAAGGGGCAAAATTGACCGGCGACCGCTGCGAGCACAAGTTGAATTTATGCTTAGCGTAATTCAACCGTCTCGCTTTGAAACAATGGTTATACGCAGGTCTAACTTGTAATAAAATTCATGTCAACAATGAACATTGTGTTATAACAATAAGCCTGCACGTGATCCTAAGTGCGAAGCGCCTGCCGGTCATTTTTGCTCCTTTAAGAGAGGCGATATTTAGATGTTTGTAAATGTGATTGCTGTCCAGTCCTTTGTTTCCACGCAAACGAGCTCATATATTATATATATATATATATATATATATATAAGCTCATGTGGTTGTAGTTACAATTATGTAAAATAAAATTACACACACACACGACGCTATGCTCTGTATTGCAATAGAATACGTCACAAAGTGTGTTTTGCACAGCCGCGAATTACGTCAAGCAAGCTATTCTGTCACAACAATTTTCTGTCAAGCCTCACGACAGTTTTCTGGTCAGACGCGTGTTAATATTGCCGGTAATTTTTTATGCTCTGAATTATTACAATTGAAATTACAATGAGCTTTTTATTACATCAAAGCTTAATACATAAAGATAATTAAAATACAAATTCGTGAACGGACGAGGACTCATGCCACGGTCTCCCGAGGGGATGCAGGCATCCTTCCTTTGAACTACCGGCCAACAGAGACGCGTTAAACCCATTTCGTAATCAAGTAAATCGTCTCGTGTATAAATATGCAATCATGTAAACTGCTTGGACAATTCATATGAGTTTTTGTTGTTGTTTCAAGGCCTTTCAAGAATTCTTGTCGTAAATCAACTATGAATAAGTTCATGAAAGTCTTAAATTTAACTAAGAGAGTTGCTCTCTCAACATCGTCATCAAACGTCGTTTCAACAACAAACTTGTTTGCAAAACATTTGAAATCAAAGGAAGAGATTCTATCAGCAAAACATTTACTTTATGAATGCTATGTGAAGGAAATGAAATGGACGTCAGAAAAAGATAACCCGACAGGTAAATGTAATATTTAATTGTTCAGAAAAATATTTCCTTTATTTTATTCAATGGTTGAATAATTTTTTAATCTGAATAAATATAACTTTCATTCGTAGTAAAATCAGACTTGAAAATAGGATCTGATGACCCCGACGCCGCGTTGTCAAGAAATCACCTATATACTTTAATATTTATTGTAAAAACTATCAAACTGAAGACTTTGTCCAAATATTTTTATCAATATTTGATCAAGTTTTAAATATATATGTTAAATTGAGAAATTCTTGAAATGCTCTATATTAAACTGCAAATAATGTGAACTCGATGTGATCTATAATTATAGATATGTGATAGCCTATATCAAAAAATGTGAGCTAGGCTTTGCAAGTGGTACCGATAAAGAGTGGAACATTAACGCAATAAGTAGGATATGCCTGCGAGGTAAGAATAAAATAATTTGTATCTATCGAGCATGAGTGGAGAATTTAGTAATATAGTATCCAAATTAAAAAAAATCAACATGTGGATATTCAAGCTCGACAGCAGTTACTTTATGACGCGCGTTAGTAGTTTCAAGTGTGCGAAATAATAGTAAAAACCTCAGTTTATGTAGGACGCTGCCCTTTTGATTGTCTTCATCGATCTCC
This sequence comes from Haliclystus octoradiatus, assembly GCA_916610825.1. NCBI lineage: Eukaryota > Metazoa > Cnidaria > Staurozoa > Stauromedusae > Haliclystidae > Haliclystus > Haliclystus octoradiatus. Next base: position 3,222,233 of record OU744453.1, on the reverse strand, counting down.
AAACAATTCGATCATATCACATGCGACAAATGTCACGAACGCACTATTTAAATATAAATATATTTATTATTTGTCTTTACTGAATGTAATTGTGCTCAATGCTATGCAACAGAGCGTGTATTATAGTTGAAAATAGTCTAAAATGAGACATTCATTTTGCTACTTGAAGAAAATGAAAGAAAAAAAATGATTCAATGAATCTTTAATTTTTGACTATTTTCAACTATAGATATTTTTGTCTTTATTAGCAAAAACCAATATGAAAATCTGATAGCCTGCCTGTAGGCAAACCGATTTTTATGTCAAACTGTTTTATTCTGCAGGCAGGTATTCAACCTGCTCGCAGACTCTTTGTAGATCGGAAACCGGTTCGGAACAGCCGCTGAACAACAACAAATCCCGTGGGTTATCCCCCGGCGGGGTGATATTCTGCTTTTGCAAACCGGAGAAAATCCCCCTCCCTCAGGGGCTCATGTTCTCTAGCAAATCTCAACCAATCCCCCTGGATCCCCGGGGGTCAACCCTGGAAAAGCCGCTGATACTTGCATTACTTCCAATGAGAGTGTTTGATCAACCGCGATTTAAGTTTACACTTTTTATATTCATCAGGATTTCGAGTGGAGATAATAGATGGGACAGAAGTCCTAAGTGATCATTTCGATAGAAAAGCACACTGGTTTGGTGTAATTAATGGCGAAGATAATAACAAAGTGGTTTCACTTGTTAGATCAATAGAAAGAGATGACGAGGGTAAATTTGACTTTAGTCTTTATGAAAATATACAAACATCAAAGACTAAAGAATTTTTAAATGAAATACATCAATCAAAAAAACCTATTTTGCAATTGGCAAGAGCTGCTACGTTGCATGGTTTTCGTGGGAAATGGTTGTTATGGGATGCAGTTATTAAAAATTTAGAATTTGCATACGAAAATAAACATGATGTACTAATGATAAATCCAGTAAATTCGGTTTATAGGACATTAATTCGTTGTGGAGTAGAAGACATGAATATTGAATTTGACTATGGAGATGGTTTAGCACATCATATTGTTATATGGACGGTTGATAAATTACCAAATGCAATTGAAGAATTGAAAAATATTTCAACATTAAATAATTAATTATTTCATATGAAAGTTCTCATCTATATGGATTTATTCGAATTCTTAATTCTTTTATTCCATCTCGTGTTTTATTCGATGCATTGTAGTTTTCATTTTTCATTTTACCTTGGTAACCATTTCTAAAATACATGCAACAAGTTAACAACTATATAACAACAAAGGGTGTGATTAGATAATATATAATATAGATATATTTGGTTGAATTTATTTCAAAACATTTTTGCTCTCCTTCGGTAGCTTATTAATGAAAAATAGCAAACAAAATCTCATCATTATTTACATAATCTAAAAGATTATACATGTATTTCTATAATTGTTTTGTTAAATAAATGTTATTTATGAAAATTTTCAATGTTTTCGTGTCCAAATCATATTAATTAATTTATACCCCTGCGGAAAAGGTTTTTAATTCATGAGCCGTTCATGAACCTCTTGAATTGTTCATCGACAGTTTATTCGACGGCATGTACTTCATGAATTGTTCATGAACAGTTTTTATAGGTAATATGGACTGGAAATATATTTGAAATAAATCTTGAAGCAAGTTCAAGCCCATAACCAATTGATGAATAAATTAAGTTCCTTATTAGGCTCTCTTAGTCCTGGGGGTAACTTCCTTTGCGCTTCGATGGGGTCGTTCTAATGGTACTTTAGCAGAATGACCATAAAAATTTTCCACACGATGAAAAGGATACCCCAAATATATTTTTATGAATGACAGATTCAACCGAAACAAAGGAACAATAAAAATTCATAGGCAAAATTTGTTTTGCAAAATGAAAAAATTGCATAAGCGTCAAAAGGATACCTCAAAAAATTTTTATGACCAAGCATACCCTAAAACTTTTTTCTGGATTTTGAAAAAGCTACCGTTTAATATTTAAACGTCCCCGTATACCAAAAGTATGGAAGTTACCCCCCGGGATCTTAGTAATGCGCTCCATTTGCTCTACTTTGCTTTTTGAACCAATTAGTCTAACACAGATTCGGGTAAAACCCCCGTAAAACTCTACGGATTAACTTTAAATGGTTAGTATACGGGGACGTGGACGTGCCTGAGGTTACCTTTTCATGGTCTTTGTACCCGGGGGGTAATTTCCATACTTTGGGTATAACTGGGATGTTCAAATATTAAAGGGTACCTTTTTCAAAATCCTTGAAAAAATTTTTGGGGTATGCTTAGTGATAGTTTTTTTTGAGGTATCCTTTTGACGCCTTTGCAAGTTTTTTATGGTTCATAACAAATTTTGCCTATGCAATTTTTTGTGAAAACTTTTGGAGTATCAATTTCAGATTTTCCAAAATACTCCAAGTATCTTTTTTCAATGAGGAAAACATGTTTATGTAACCTATAAAGCTGTAATCAATTTTCAAATAAGCGTACTGGCAGGGCTCGAAGCAAAATAATAATATTGGTCCAAGGACTGATCCTTGGGGAACACCACTACTAACAGGGACAGTATCCGACAATGAGTCACCAACACATACCTTTTGAATACGGTTAGATAACAAAGATAACATGAAAACATTTCATAGTTATTTCCATAACCCTGTAATTTTGATAATAACTTTGATAGGTTAGATGTTTCTTATATTGAAACAGCACATGAATGTCACTAAAAAACATCATTGTTTTACACGTAATAAGTTTAATTTCATCATCATCATCATCATCATCATTTATTCAGAACCTGATAAGCTACAGGAGCTTTTTTTCACAGGACTGATTGAAACAAATATAATATATATGTGTACATGTGTACACGATAAGTATAAAAGGTAAGGTTTATAGTTGGTATATAGATAATATTTACAATAAAGTCTATGGCTAAAAAAAGAAAATTTGTCACGATTTGCTATGCAATTGCTTCTTGAGAAGATGCTTAAAACTGGTTCCACTAGCAACAATCTTCATCTCAGACGGAAGGTCATTCCACTTATGAGCACCAGCATACTTGAATGAGTGTCTATGGCTTGACTCAATGTAGATGTCATTGTGGGAATGTGCACGTGTTCTAATGGAGTGTGGTTTTTGAAACAAATTGGAGAGCAAGGGAGGAGCTAAATTGAATTTTAGTTTATGTGTGAATATTAGCTGTTGTGTAGTTAGTCTGTCTCTGACTGGTAGCCAACCAAGTTGGTTGAGCATGTCTGAGACATGAGTTCGATAATTACAGCGGAGAATGACCCTCATTCCTCTGTTTTGTAGTCTCTGGAGGCGATCGATGTGTTGTTTTTTACAATTCCCCCATACGACAGCGCAGTAGTCGAAATGTGGCAAGACTATGGTGTTGAAGATCATCTCTGCTGTATATTGTGGGATAAACTTCCGTGCAAATTTTAGTACTGCTAGGCCTCTATTTATTTTCTTTATCATTGCTTCGATATGCTGATCGAAGGATAGTGTTGGATCAATGCGGACTCCTAAATAATTAATTAGTGGTGCATTATGTATGATTCCGTTTTCGTTGTTAATTTCTAATTGTAAAGGTTCGTATCTATTTATTTTCTGTTTTGTTCCGATTAGCATACAGTTGGTTTTATGTACATTTAAAGTTAGTTTATTAGCGTTTAGCCATGAATAAATACTATTTACATCAGAGGAAAGTGAATTTTTAATGATCTCGGGGTCTTTATCGGCTATGTACAATAAGGTATCATCAGCATATAGGTTTATTTTACATTTATTTACAACTTTAGATACATCGTTAATATAGATCAAGAATAGCAGTGGTCCCAGTATTGACCCTTGCGGAACGCCATATTTAATTTCACCTAGATCAGAGTTTGTATTATTTATATTTACAGTTTGATTTCTACCTATTAAATAAGTTTTAAAAAAATTTAAGCTACATTCATCGCTACCATATAATTTAAGTTTGTCTAACAGTATCAAATGATCAACCGTGTCAAAAGCTTTCTTCAAATCTATACTTACCACACCTATATTTTTATGTTTTGAGATGTTTTCAAAAGAGAACTCTGTAAAATTTAGTACAATTTAAGCTGTACAGTACTTTTTTCTGAAACCAAATTGGTAAGGTGTTAATAAGTTGTTAGTAGATAAATAATAATTTGAAAGACAAGATTAAACATTCCTAGTATATACTTTTAAATTAGCACTACAGCCTTCGAAATTGACCTAAGTATAGATAAGGTATGTGTATGTATAATGTATGGGCTGAATCCAGGGGGGTAGCTCCCATATGACGGCTATACGGGGACGTGCCACTTTTTTTGGGTCCATATTCCAGCTGAGAAAAAACTTATTGGGTATGAGATATCAAATTTTGGAGCTTTTGGGTATCCTATTTTTGACTGTTTCAAGAATTTTTGATTTTTTTTTTCATTTTTGTGTATTTACTTAAAATCAATCAACCGGCTAGCACTTTTTGGGTAGCATCAACAGAATTTTTGGAACTTTTTGAGTACTTTACCTTTTACCAAAGTGGCGGCATCCCCACGTCCCTGAAAAGCTGGAGTTACCCCCCCAGGTGCTGCATGAATATTTATTTGTCAATGAAAAATTGACTGGCAAATACAGGAGAGGATCTAGGCTCTCGCTTACGTACAACATTAATATTATTAATATTGTGTGCACATATCTGAGATAGTACATAGGCTAAAGTCATGTATTTATGGTACAATGAGGCTAGCAATCGAAATTATTAATGTGTCATTTAAACATTAAAATGGCTATGATTCGCGGTGGCGTAACTCCCATACTGCTGCTATACGGGGACGTGCCACTTTTTTTGAGTCCATATTCCAGCTGAGAAATAAACTTCTTGGGTAGGAAAATTCAGAATATTAAACCTTTTGGGTCCCATTTCGATTTTATAGAGAATTTGGGAAAAAATTCAATTTGAAAGGCTGAAAACTGAAAACTAGATTTGAATTTTTACGAATAAAAATGGAACATCCCCGCGTAGAGCCTATATGGAAGTACCCTCCCTGGACTTTTTGGGTAGTATTATCTATATTGATAAGTATATTATAAATATACTTATCTATATTGAAGAAAGTGCAAATGAAATACTGGTCTTTTTCACTATCTCAAATCCCCTATATACGTAATTTATGTATAGATCAATTTTGAAGGCTGCTGAGAATGGTAAACTAGAAATTTTTCATCTACTCTTTCAAATCAATTTAAATACGCTTAAAAAAATGATATTATTTATAGTGATATTCATTTCTTGAAACATAGATTAGTCAAGTTTTACCGTGACTCTGAGTTTCCCGCTTGTACGCTCTTCAGGCCGAATTTATTCTAATTTTAATATTTTTATTCTTTAGAATAAATTCCGTCTAAAGAGCGTATACAAGCGCAAAAACTCAGAGTCACGGTAAAACTTGACTAATCTTTGTTTCATATAAACATAGCTCTACTTAACTGTATCGAGCACTTTCTTAAATAGTTTGCATATTATTATTATTATAATTATAATTAATATAGTACAAATATTCTATTCCTTTCTTGTTTCAATTTCAGAGATCTAATAATATGAAGAATAAGCGGTTGTTAGTAACAATATGTGACAAACCATGACCTAGAGCATCGACGCATTTTTGACCTGTTTGCCGCTTCATACTACTTCATAATGTTTGCGTATGTTGTTATTAAGACACAGTCAATGCTGTAAACTCAATTCTATCTATAATATTATCAATATTATATTGTAATGATCAATATTATCAACTACTTAACTGTATCAAGCACTCTCATAAATGGTTTGCATATTATTATTATTCTTATTATAGCTAACATAGTACAAATATTCTATTCTATATTATCATCATCATCATTTATTCAGAATCCTTTAAGTTATACATAACTTTTTTTCAAAGAACATGTTGCATGTACATAGCTAAAGTTAACATGAAAACAGACATTACGTAATAAAGGGTTTCAATATCAGGAAAGAGTGGTAAATATAAAGTATCTTAAGAACGTAAATGCTTCTCAAGGAGACATTTGAAAGTAGGCCTGCTTTGGACTTCCTTCATTGCAGACGATAGATCGTTCCACTTATGCGCACCAGCATCTTGAAATGAATGACGATTGCTCGACTTGATGGAAATGTCATTGTGAGCGTGAGATCTTGTTCTGGGTGAACACGGCAGTTGCAAAATTTTGGAAAGCAAATGACGAGCTAGTTTGAATTTAATTTTATGAGTGAACATTAGTTGATGCGATGTTATTCTGTCTCTTACAGAAAGCCAACCTAGTTGACTTTGCATATCAGAGCCACGAGTGCGATAGTTACAACGGATCACTGTCCTCATTCCTCTGTTTTGCAATCACTGGAGGTCCTCTAAGATTCTAGAAAGCTGAACCTTTTGTCGGACCCTGCCTACAGTAGCAATTAAGAAAAATTCGTTCGCTTTTCGTTCGACACCCATTTGCTCAAGAACGTTCCCATTAGAAGATCATTGAAAAAGATGATGCAAACTCATAGAAAATTATAGAAACCTGAGTTCTAGGTTAAGTAGAAAGAATGTAGGAAACATCAATATAACATTTGAAAAGAATGTAGGAAAACCATTAGGAATTTTGATAGCCTGCAATCAGGCGAACCTTTTTTTACGAAAACCGCAAAAACTTCTACGGAGGGGCATGCCCCCGGACATCCTTGAAGAAGCTTCACGATGCTGTCAAGTTTCAATGCAATCATGTGATTTAATTCAAGGGAATACGAACAGATATATAGTAGCCCTGTATCATTTAGCTCATATAAAATGTGCTTAAAATTTCTCCAGTCACTAGTATGAGATTACCAAAACGAGGCTATGCTAAGAAGATTCACAAATCGACATAGAAAAACGTTATTCAATATGTTTTAACACTCCACTATCAGTATAGATCATGTAAACACTTTATTTATCTTATTTAGACAATACAACCAGGTATATGATACATTAATTATACACAATAAACAATTTCAGGCAAATGCCTAAGGATTGTGTTCATTGTCGCAATTATTTTTGACAGAAATAGACTATTACGATTTGATGACAGGCCTGAAGAAACACAGTAGAAAAAGATATCCATTAAAAATGTCAAATAAAATCAAACTAAAGAACCAATAACTGGACATCAATGTAACTTTGTATAGCATAGACTACAGTACCCTTTCGTTTATGTTACTAAATTTAACCATGGAATGAAAATTGAACACAAGAACTTCACCTGAAGGCTATGCCCAAAATGTTGACTACATCTTGTATTCATATACAGTCAAACCTGCTATAACAGTCATCTCTATACGCTGTTCCACCACCTGTCTAAGCTGGTCACTCTTTCAATGTCCCAATGTCTCGTGAACCCTATACAGTTTACTCACTTGTATTCAAAGCTACAGAAATATGTTGACGATTATAAATGAAAGTAAAGTTAATGGTTGGGGAATTTTGTAAATTTTAAAAGTGGAGCAAATTATTTTCTTAATGCAAGTTTCTTTGTCTGCTCAGACGAACCAAGAGCTAGAAAAAGAGTAAATCACCAAAACAGTTGCCAAGCTCATCAATCTTTGATTCTATAGAAAATATTATTTCAAGACATTGCAAGAGTGACCACTTTTGACAGGTGGTCTCTGTATAGAGAGGACTGTTATAACGGGTTTAATTGTATATCGATATAGGATATAGTCTACATTTTGGGCAAAACCTTTAGGTGGAGTTCCTGTGTTCAATTTATTCCATGGTTAAATTAGTAACATGAACGACTGGGTAACTGTAGCCTATGCTATACGAAGTTACATTAGTTTAATTTTATTTGACATTGTTAATGTATATCTTTTTTTGCTGTGTTTCTGCAGGCCTATCATCAAATTGTAATAGTCAATTTCTGTCAAAAATAATTGCGACCATTAACATCCCTAGGCATTTGCATGAAATTGTTCATTGTGTATATTGTATATATCTACTTTTATTTCCCAAATAAGATAAATAAATTTTTGTAAAAAGCTTCTTTGGTGTTGATTTAATAAGAAAAGTCAACGAAACAATGTTAAAATTGTTATTCATATTAACTAAAAACGTTTCGATCGCATCATGCAATCATTTTCAATTTATGCAATATACAAAAGATAATAATACAATATAAAAGGATAATAATAGAATAATATAAAATAAAAGAATAAATAAAATTGACAAGAAATATCTCTTTAAACACTAGGGACTTTAAAGAATGCTTTTGTGTATTAACCGACGATTTAATTTTTACAATGAATACCATCTCTTTTATTAAGCAGTCAACTTTTCAAAGTAGTCAAAAGCAGCTTAATACACTTATTTATTTATTCTTTTATTTTGTATTATTATATTATTATCCTTTTATATTGTATTTAATTAGCCCTTATAAATAGTCCTATAATAAATTTTCTTGAAAATGATTGCATAATGCGATCGAAACGGTGTTAATTAATTATGAATAAGAATTTCAACATTTTTCGTTGACTTTTTTATTAAGATAAATAAAGTATAGTATTTACATGATCTATATTGCTAGCGGAGTGTTAAAAAATTTTGTATAACATTTTTTACTGACTGTGTATATGTTTTTCTCGTTGTGTATATTCGTACATAGCCTCGTTTTGGTAATTTGATACATAGTGATAGTAGAGAAATTTTAAGCACATTATATGATGATGCAGGGCTACTATGTCTGATGGTATTCTCTCAAATTAAATCACATGATTGCATTGGAACTTGACAACTTCGCTTTCATATTTCCACTGGGAATGCCATTAATCAAATTGCGAAATGAACATTGTACTTCTGAGATTACCGTGTCCCACGTTTTGACCTAAGATTTTCACCGTGAATTTTGGCCAACATTCTACATTTTAATCGCTACAGCGATTTAAATTTACACTTCTTACACAGTCAAACCTGTTATAACGATCACCTCTATAATGCGGCCACCTGTCTATAGTGGTCGCATTTGCTATGTCAACAATAGTATTTTCTATTGAATCAAATCTGTATATAAAGGCCACCTGTCTATAATGGTCAATTTATCTGCCTCTCGCAGCTGGCCGCTATATACAGGTTTCACTGTACTATTTTTATCAGGATTTCGAGTGGAGATAATAGGTGGCAAGGAAGTCCTAAGTGACCATTTCGATAGAAAAGCACACTGGTTTGGTGTAATTAATGGCGAAGATAACAACAAAGTGATTTCAATTGTTAGATCAATAGAAAGAGATGACGAGGGTAAATTTGATTTTAGTCTTTATGAAAATATACAAACATCAAAGACTAAAGAATTTTTAAATGAAGTACATCAATCGAAAAAACCTATTTTGCAATTGGCAAGAGCAGCTACGTTGCATGGTTACCGCGGGAAACGGTTGTTATGGGATGCAATTATTAAAAATTTGGAATTTTCATACAAATATAGACATGATGTACTAATCATAGCTCCAGTTAATTCTGTCTTACTGAAGACATTCACTCGTTGTGGAGTTGAAGATATGAAAATTGAATTTGATTATGGAGATGGTTTAGCACATCATATTGTTATATGGACGGTTGATAAATTACCAAATGCCATTGAAGAATTGAAAAATAGTTCAACATTAAATTAATTAATTTAATTCATATAGAAAGTTCTCTTCATTATTTATCAACTATATATAAGTCGATGTATGTCTGTTTGTATCTACTGTATTCGAGATTCACACTTCTCATGGTAAACGTATCAAATCCATACTTTCCGTGGGGTATCTTATAATTTTTTGCAGCAACATAGGCCATATTTTATGTTCATATCTTTATATTCCTTCAATTGACGGCCCGGAGCGTATTTTTTTCGTAGGATTTCTCTTGTGGCTACATAGAAAGAACGAATGACATTTTGATATTTGTCACGCAATATCTTTCAGACCCGACTGACCTTCAGTGCTATTGTTTATTTATCATTTGAGCTAACTTCCAGCAATTAAAATTCTAATATTTTTTTATTTTCAAATTTCAGCCAGCGGAGCGGGTTCAATTCACTAGTATAATCTATGTAAATTCATGTGTTTCTATAATTGATTTATTAACTAGTTATTTATAAACTTTTCAAATATTTTGTTTTCAAATTATTAATTATTTACTCCGCCATAAAATTTTTTTTGATTTATGAACCTCCTGAATTACTCATCATCAAGTTTAATGGCCTGCTATTCATGAACCGTTAATGAACAGTTTTTACAGTCTAACAAAAGATTCGGGTAATACCACCACTGCGGGAAACTCTGGTTGGTAACCAGTGCTGGAGTGCTCACTAACGACAGGTGGTCGATATACAAGGTTTTTTTTATCCGAATTTGTTTCTAACCTTGAAAAAATGTTTTGAGCATAGAATCATTAGTCTACTGTTTCTTAAACCAGATTATGGCACAGTCTCTATCCTTCTTGTAGCAAAACAAAACAAATATTTTCCATAATTGCCATTATCTTTAACGTCATTATCACTCTATTGCACCTCTTGAGAATTTGCATAAATTGAATAGATTAATATAATTGATTAATCATAATTTTAAGAAATAGTTGATATGATATTAATAGGATAACACGGTCAAATATTAATTCAGCAACGTCCTTGGGTAACCCATTGCTAGTGACGTGTGTAGTATAAAATAGAATATAAGAAATAATTTGTAAACATAACTCTCTGGATATCTAAAGTTACTTTTATCCTGACTTGAATTAAAATTCCTAAAAATATTTGATCACAAATCTTCGAAGAAACAAAACATACACAAAACAATTACAATATGAACACGTCAAAATCTATCAAACAGTTTTTTCTATAGAAAGTTCTTACAAATACATAAATATTATACAATATTCAACTATCAACGAAGGAATACATCGCATCATATAAATATGTTTTTTTTTTATATAGAAATTTTTAACAAATTTATAGGCCTACAAATAATAGTTGGTTTCAAATATCATAAAAGTCTGAAATTATGATGTGAATCTAAGATCCTTATAAAGTAACATATTATTTGAAAGCTTAACTACTTAGTTGTTACAATTTGAACGACAAATGATATCAAGAGAATAATAGAGTTTTAATATCACTTTTGTTCATGAATCGATAGGTCAAAATCACAAAGATATATCTACAGTTTTCAAGAGTTTTTAATTTTTTAATAGTTTCAGCTTGAAGATTAAATATTTAAATCATATTAGTATGACTAAAATAATTACATAATTACAATTAATTACATAACAAATTAATTACATAACTAAGTAGTTACATAATTAAAATAATTACAAAACTAAATAATTACATAATTAAAATAATTATATAATTAAAATAATTTCAGTAATAAAACAATAAAATACGAGAATCTATAAATAACTTGCTTAAATGGTTAGCAATTTAAATCTATCTGTGTTAAAAACTAGCAAAACTAAACAAAAATCCATACATTATGAAATTGCTTAATTGTTGTTAACAATTCTCATATATATTTGGCATTATGCACAATCTTGATTTCACCAATGTTGAGTCCACAATCATTGCAAACTTATTTTTCAATAAATATTTGAACTTATATAAAACGTAACTGCTAATAAAAAATCATGATATTTGGTTTTGCAGTAAAAAATTGATATAAAACTTTTGACAAAATGTGTGCTTTTCAACCCAATTCAACTCAGCCCAAGCTTCTTTTCAATAGCAAACAGAACTTAGGCTAGATAATCCACAGGGAACAAATTGGTCTATGTGCAGGCTAGAGATTCAGCACTTGTAAAGATAAATATATTTAATATGTTGAAAGAAATCTTTGTAATCAATTATTTCTGATAGATAAAAGTTCACTGGCACGTGTTTACTTATCTGCACATAGTAGTATCGTGCTAATGAGATACATAGCAGCAGCAGACCATCCAGCGCCATAAGACCATGAAAACGCAACATTATGACGAATGTAAGCGTTAGTGTAAACAGATAAGGATATAATTACAAAGATTGCTGAAATGTAATAGGCAGAAAAATTACAAATTATGAATTATAATATTTTTTTGACAACGTTCATGAAAAAGTTATTTTTTCAAATTAACCAAACTCAAAAACGTTGCGGGACATTCAGGAAGCTAAAATTCCTCGCTAATTAACAGGGTAATAATTTCTTAGTGCTTCACTTGTGTCCCTTAACTTTTATTTTAGTAAATATAAATATAAACATGGTAACCCTTCAATGAGTAGTTTATTGAGTTCATGATTAGTAGGTTACAGTCACTGCACAGTTCATGAACTAGTGAACTGCTTTTTACAGGCATGAGAGTCAAGCTTGAGCAGTCAAAAGAGAGGCAAAACCCTTGAAAAATACCAAAACAATAGAAAAAAGAATGTTTCATGTGAATTTCCTTTGTTTCAGAGCTGATAGAAAACAAGGAAATCAGCTCTTCCGAGGAACTCTCTCATGTCTAATTTCAAGAGGTGATTCTGAAAACTTGCACAAGCTTGACATATCTATAGGCCTACCTATAAATGCGTAGGCTATAGGAAGTAGTATCCCTACTAACTGTTTCACATGATTTATCTATAGGCCTACCTATAAACGCTAATGTCATTGCGTATGTGTGTGCCAGCGATATTCTCCGTCATTTCAAAACAAAATAAATCAAAATAGCATATCATTGGATTGATAATTGTAAATAGTGGTACCTAACGAGTTTTTTTTTTTTTAATTTTCCATTTGCTTTGCGTATAGAAAGACAATGTAATTTCACACAAATTTACACTGAATTTGTTTTGCTTTTCAAACCGCCCTGCTACGACATGCATCGCTGCATCGTGTTTCTATTGCCCGACATGCAATTTCATGTGTTCTCAATTTTCATTTACAAAATTTACCATATTAATTAATTGTTTGTCAGATCAATAACTAGACAACGCGGAACGTAGTTTCAATTCAGCTAAACTTAACGAGTAACGCGAATAAGACATTGCTAGTGATCTATAGGCCTAATCTGATCGTAACAGATGTGAGTTATCTTACCTGCTATAACTAGGAAGATGGCAGATCTTTTGACAGGAAAATAATACTTGTCAGTGACACAATAAATAGTTACAAAAGTGAATGCAATCAAGGTGATAATTAATGCCATGATGTAAAATGCGACAACAACATTCCGTTTATCTGTCGAAAAGAAAGTATAAATATTATATAAAGTTCCATACAGGCTTCTCCAGTTGATTGCTATTGCCGACGAGTCAGAAATTTCAGAGTCCAAATCTAAAACATTCTCAAAATCCGATACAATCTGGCAGAGGTATACCAGACCTATCCAATAGGATTTGTAAGCTGACAGTCAATCAGAATCAGACCTGAAACCTGATTGGATGTAGATTTTAGGAAGAGCAAAATACAATAAGAGATATAAGTCTCTAAAGTCAACATTTTTAGTTTTCCATTTTTTCCCTTCAAATTAAGTGTGCAGTTGGCACCTCTTTACGACTTTTCTTAGACAATAGCATGTTTGTATCAGACAGTTGAGTTCTGCAAATCTAGAACAAGATCATGATTGCTTAGTAATTATAGTTCTTGACGCAGTTCGTTTTCAAGCATGGTCACACAAGTTGCAAAGTAAAACGTTGATCAATTGGAGGTATACAGAGGAAGGGGTATGTCTTACATGGTTTTTACCAGGGGGTAGCAAGGGAATAAAGCCCCCTATCAGGATACTCTACAACCTCGTTGGGAAGGTTTTTTGTATTTTTTCAAGCATTTCTGTAAAGTTTTTCTATACATAGCTCGCTTGTCGGGGGAGTTAGATCCCTTGTTGGGAATATCCTAGCGCAACCCCTGATGTCTCAGGATTTGAATTTCGAAATCAACATTGTTTAATTAATCCTAAACATGCAGGTGTGACCAGGTAATATGTTAACTGAAAATGGAAAACAATTAAATGTGTGAACATTTTATCAGCAATTTCACATATGGTGTGGTATTATACACAGTTCGCGCTTGTTCAAGTGAATTGCTTGTTACAAGAGCTTAAAACCTAGAGAAGACTGAAACGAAAACCGAACTGCGTGCCCAGCTTAACTTCGGCATAATTTATATCCAACCGCTGGCGCGGCTTTCAATATGAACAAAGTTTTGATCAATGTGTTTTCAAAAACAGTATTTAAGAATAATTGTAGCCTATACATACCAGTCCAGTTTGATATCTGAGGGTCAGGTATGCTATCAAAGCAGTTTTCATCGCTGTAATCGCCGTCAGGGAGTGTTTTCGTCTTCTCGCAAGTTTCCCAAAGGCCTTGCCGTGATCTAGTTTTAACTTCGATACCGTTTGACATGGTTGCAATAACATCATATTCAAGCCAATAATTCGTTGCTAAAGATAATACAATCACTAGAACAGCGAAAAAAGCACAAACATAGCTTGTTACTGTCTTAATACTCATGATTTGTAATGTTTTCAGTATTTAAAAAAGAATAAAGTTAATCGACAGTTATATGCTGTCTGTTAAATTAATTCGTTGTTATTGAACGACAGGCGTCCACTGTAGAAAATGTTTATCCATAATGGCTGCAAAGAGATCAATAATAGATGCACGGAAACGAATATCAATGAAACTGCGGAATGACAAAAACGTTAAAATTCAATGTAAATTTGTGGAGATATTTTTAAGAAACAGGTATCGCATAATGTTTTAAACAGAAAAGTTGATAAACTTCATTCATTAAATATCAATGAAGACTAGCAAAGGGAGCAGAATGCAGTAAGGTCAGAAGGGTCAGGAGGTACCATCAACATTCAGGGGCAATAATTTGGGGGCCTGAAATGGATTTGTATACGAGCTATTGGATTTGTAAAACCATGTAATACAATTTGTTTGATTCTGATAGGAAATCATTTGATAAACTTAGTTTACAGATAAAAGTGTTGAAATTCATTGTAATGCAAATTATTGTCACAACAGTAAATGGGATAAAGCAAGAATAAAATAACTTGGTCAAATAAATATATTTTAACGCTTGACGATGGCAGTATTGATTGCAAATTAATATTATTTTTATCTTCTCATCTGATGGGATAGCCCACTGGGGTAACTCTCCTGATTACCCCTCTTAGAAATGCCCCAACGTGACACTGAGGCTATCCCCGTCAAAGACCGTATCTCATTTAATGTTGTATTGATGTGGCAAGAGTATTTGTTTGCTTCGAAAGTTAGAGTTTATGAACTGTGATTATTAATACACGACTCCTTGTGTCATCAAAGCTGGCTAATTTATTATTAATTTTCTAATTTGCTTCAAAATGTCTGGGCCACCAAAGAATAAGAATAAAATTCCAAATTCAATGAGATTTGTGATGGGCGGCGCATCTGGGTGAGTTAGTTTAAATAGGTCTGCACGTCTCTAGACACTATCGATATAGAAAGGTAAATATTCAAACTGTGCAATTGTCGAGGGGATAGTGTAAATAATATAAGAAGAAGCAAGCTTGGAACTTATTTCTTGAAGAGTGAAAATGCACGAGATGTTGACAGCCGGCTTTCTTTAGAGTATCTTGCGGTTGACTGCTCATAATTCTCAGGTCTTTGCTCTAGCTATCCTACGCACAGCAGGGGTTTAAAGGGAAAACGGATGGAATATTCAGTTATTGACCTCAATTATTTTCCACACATCACTTCTCCATCCTTCTTTTTGTGTTAATTAATATTGTACATTTTGTGTGATAATTTAGTTATTAGGTTTACTCTACTGTACTGAATCAATATATTGTTCTAACCTCGTTTATATTGAAACTATATATTGATTCAGTACAACTACATAAAATAATGTAGACGGTGTCGCCCTACCGAAGGTACCCGTACCACTCCTCTATTTCTAGAGGAGTGGCTTTTTTCGCTTAGAGCAATGATTTTAAACGCTCTTTGTTGATCTCAGCTGCGACACTGCAGATCAATTTCAACAGATTTCATGGCAGATAGGTCTCGATTGTCAATGCGCAACGATGCGCCGCAGCTGCTCACAATGCAATTCCCTCTGGACCATTCATCTGGTGCTCATTTGAAGTTTCAGATAAAGTCAAGGCTGAGTTGACCTTCGGGGGATTTGAACCACAGTCGATCAGATATGATCTGATCAGAAGTTCGGTTGCTCTGCCATCTGAGCTAATCCTCCTTACACAACTACATATCGCAGTGATTATTGACATGTAGAGAAAGACGTGATACAATGGAAGTTAGCCTAGAATTCACCAAGCACCGTCATGCGATCCAAATGTGTAGCACAGCTTGACGCAAGCAGCAAGCTTTTAATCCATTCAATAACTTGCTATTTCTGATATACTGTTATGACGTTCAAGTCCTCATCTCAGTCGATTCTTGAATGATTTTATTATATTTAGATTCCTAATATTTTTACCATAGCATCACATAATTTTGATATTGTAAATTATATTCTTCTCCGATTTATATGCTTTTTAAGTAAGAAGAGTTTGACCGCCAATATCGAAGCCTTCCAGTCTGCTCCAAGCTGTGATCTCACATTCCATGTAGGGAGAAAAATAGCAGGGCTTGGTGAATTGTTAGGCCTAGCCTACTAATGACAATTGAAAGTCTTATTTATTTATTGCTGACCTTCCTGGAACCAGATTCCCATGATCCCCGTCCCGCACTTTTGTAAACCCACACAAATCGTAAAACGTCTTGGGTAAAATTTTGAGCAGAAAAAAGCTATCTTTACTAGAACATTTAATTCCATGCACTTTTACTAAAAGTTTTGAATATTTAAGGTAGGCTACAGGTGCACGCAATATCTCCGATTCTCAGTGAGAGATATCCTACTTTGCAAACTGAGCTGATTCATACGTATAGGGAGTAGGGGAGAGCGGGGTGAAATGGAACGGGGGTGAATCGGAATACACAACTTCTAAAGACTCAAAAATTACAAAATTGCAGCAGAACATTGTTCTTATATAGTATAAACATTGTGTAAAGTTTCATTTCGATACATAAAGTAAATAAAATGTTATAGGCCTTTGAAAATTTGTACGCGCGATGCAAGTCATTCGCTTTTCACATCGCGTTTGATTTTATTTTCATTTCTTCACGCATCAGGTGTTATTGCATACCATTGTGTAGAGAATTTCCGTGTTATGACGTAGGCAGTTGTCATTTTTGTCTTTTCCAACAAACTTTCTAGTAAATAGTGTTTATGTTGCAAGATTCACGATGGGGTTGAATGGAACACGGCGGGAAACATTTCAATCACAGTCTGGCTTCACACTGCTTTGCTTTGTTGTTGCTCCGCCTTTGATTTCACACCAAGAAGAAATCATTCAAATTAATCCATTAAATTGGTTCAATTGCCTCTTTTCATTAGTAAATAGCCTTGTATTATTTCTATGAACCATTGATCTTTTTGTTGTTTTATTTTCAACGTAAAATTAATGAGTTTGCATTGTCTTGTTTTGACTTATTATTTCCTTCGTGAATCAATGTGAATTATAATGTAAACAAAACATCTGCATGAGCGGTTTCTTTGAATTTGACACCTTCGGAAGGAAAGCGACTTTGTCGAAGGCTGCATGAAATTAAATGTTGTTTTATTCATATTATATTGGTTAAATCTAATTAAAACCCATTTGAATGATTAACCTTACTCATATTCTCTCAATTATAACTGAAATTTGAAAAATTATACTAGTACGGGAAAATGTTATCGTGTTTTACGGAGACGCATTTTTTTGAATGGAAAATTATAATCTTATAAATTTATATTTGGAAGTAAGTTTCTTTATCTATCTAATTTATTA
Organism: Haliclystus octoradiatus; assembly: GCA_916610825.1. NCBI lineage: Eukaryota > Metazoa > Cnidaria > Staurozoa > Stauromedusae > Haliclystidae > Haliclystus > Haliclystus octoradiatus. Next base: position 3,204,318 of record OU744453.1, on the reverse strand, counting down.
TTGTTGATATCAATTTTTAAAGGCTCAATAGCTATGATACTCAATTTATTTGAACAAATTCGATGAAATAATGGTAAATTTGTGGTCATTCCGTTTCACCCCACATTTTCGCAAAATCGCGGTTTTGAAAAAATGTCATTCTTCCTTTAAACATTGTTTCAACTTTGATTTGACAATATTCAGGTATTTTGCATTATAAACTTCAGACAATTTCCTACAAATCGATACCAAAATTGTGAGTTTTGCGTGAGCCGTTTTGGAGCAATAATTTTTTTAAGAAAATTTGTTCCAATTCACCCCGCTCTCCCCTACAGCAAAATGTATTTTTCCAGATATGTAGCCTATTTCAAACAGTTTGTTAAAACATTTTATAGTAATTTTACTAGGTTAGGCATACAAGGGCTAATTGATTGTCCTTGAGCATTTGTTTCATTTTTCAGACATTGTGTTTATTTAAATTTTCATTTTAAATTATTTTCTTATTTTAATTCGCAAACTTTATATTGTTGTGTTCGTTTTTCAGGGTCACTGAAACACATTCAATGTCTATTTAATTTTGTACTAGACCTACAAATTGCATTGTTTCTGGTTTATAGTGTAGGCCTATGTAACGTATGTGCTATGTGATATTGAGATCAGGTTTGGATGTGTGATTTGTTTGTTTAAATATATTGCGTGTTGTCCCTTCCTCTGATCGTAGCGGTGATGTAATATAAACTTTTAAAGTCTGCCAGCTGACTGCGGTATGGCAGGTCAGCGGTGTTTGTCTTTATATAAAGATTGTTTGAGGTCAATTGAACTGACTCGCGTTTGAGTCCGTGGACAGAAGAGCGGCAAGTCTTAAACGCGGAACACAAGATGCGGAAGGATTTACGGAAGAGTTAAATAGAGATTTCTATTGTGTTTTCAAGTATCGGAATGAGACTACAGGTTGGTGATCTGCAGCCTGTCCTGTCATTTATCTGCCGCTAGCAGCGGAAAAACACAAGTGTAGTGAATGAACTGGGAATATAAACATGAAAGCAAATCCGATCAGGAGGCGACAATATTCATTGTTTCGATCCTCAGTCAGTTTGAGTTTATGTTATTATTTCTATTTAATGATAAATCTTTCCGCGTCTTCCGTGTTCCGCGTTTAAGACCTGCCGACAGAAGAGTTGATTTGTTATTTACTTAAAACTATTACTATGTCGTTTATGTCTCCCTCACATCGACCATAGTCTTACATATAGATTCTCAAAACATACAATTTATAAATTTTAATATGAAAGATATGAAAATATTTACATTTTATTCCGTATGTAGGATTGTAGCAACATGTTGTGTTCAACCGTTGGACCTTGTTAAAACAAGAATGCAAATGAGCGGTAAATACAAATTATGAAACATGTCTATCTATGCCTGATTATTGTAACTTAAGGAACCATCCTGAACCATTTGAATTGCAAGATCGATTGCCTTTTCGGAGCTGGTTTTGTTCTTTGTTGATATGGTGATATGTCGCCATAACTCTAAACCAATCAGATTGATCAAGTCATTCTCGCTATCATACAAAGTTCTTTAATTCATGAATGCTTCTTGGATGTTGTATGGCCTACATTTTATGAACTTGTCAAGAACTTATGACCTGCTGAATACACAATAATAGCGTTTAAATACCAAGCTTGTTACCTTGTAGTAAATACCTTGTTTCGATTGAAATTTCTACCTGCGAAAAACAGTTCAGGAGTTCATGAACAGTTTGTGAAAGTTAAATGGCCTCAATTTTAACTAACTGTTCATGTCAAATTCATGAACCCTCCTGGACAGTCCATAAACAGTTCATGAAAATTGGATCCATTTAATGTTCATGAACTGTTAATGAACTCCTGAAGTATTTTTTTCAGGGCGCTTTAGTACTTGAGGTGTTTCATAATGCAGGAAATTCTCCTTATTAGCTTGACTGCATAGCAAGTATATATCAAGGTAATATTAAATTTGTCTGGCTTTTGATATAAAGATGAATATAGAGTATAGCATAACTGTTTATTAATTCATCTTCTTAAAGAAGTTATATATAATGTGTTGTCCTATTGATTCACTATTGGTACGCCGCAATGTCCAACCGAAAATGAAACATCTTTGATTTTCTGGAGTGGACCAGATTGCTGGTGCATTCGTAGCCTGCGTTACAGACCGCGATTCATTTACGAATGAATAGGGTATGTGTGAATTGCTCGGTTTCTCTGTCCGGGCCTCGTATCAGAATAAGATTGATGTCACATAATTATGCCAGATTAAGGTGATTCTCACCGGGATTCTCACAGTACTTTGTTCACTTCCGTTGACATGATTGCAATAAGTTCTAGTTTAGGCTTCGTAGCTATGACAATTAATTGATCGAACAGACGTGATGAATTTATTATCTAAGAACAATAGATTTACCATGCATCGATAAGAAACTTCCGCTCTACGTTTTCGTAGAGTGGCTGGACAGAGAATTGTGCAAATCACACAGACCCTATCCTTTTGTGAATGAATCGCGGTCTGTAACACAGACTAAAGATGACGTTGATTGTGTGGTGTATGTTTTGCAATATTTTTGATAACCATTTCCAGTACATGATGGGTATCACAAGTAGGGCCTATACACTGTCGAATTAAATAGAAACCCCGTCATGCAAAAAGCAGTTCAGGTGTTCATGAACTTGTCATGAACTTTTCCTGAACTCCTGAACTGGTTTCCGCAGAGGTCATGCTTAACTAAACGTTTTATCGTTGAATTTCACCGTAGGCCTGGCTGGTGCTGCGAAAGAACATACAACAATGTTTCACGCTATGTTATCTATTATCCGTAAAGAAGGCATTCTCGGAGTTTATAACGGGTAATAATAAGAAACAAGTAATATTTGTTGGTCACCTTGACTTTGAAAAGCCCTACCTTCAATAATAAATTTTTTTGATCAATCATTATCGATTCATGGCATAAAGAATTTGTTATTTAAGAAGAAGAAATCTCCCAATATCCGTGATATACACTTTAATTTTCCCAAATAAACAAGCACTTGTGCTTACAAGATAAATCATTAATTCTTATTAATAATCAAACAAACTCTCAGTCATTATTTAATTGATAGAACAATATAATTTGTTCTTATAATCATTATTATTATTATTATGTTTCAATTCATAGACTATCTGCTGCTGTTCTGCGTCAAGCAACGTACACAACGACTAGACTTGGAGTATTTACTACTTTAATGGAAAAATTAAAAGGGTTTGTTTGCTCAGATTATATTGATAAAATAATCTGTTTGTTTTAATAAGTGAAAATAGTCAACAATTTATATGTATTTATCAGAATTATCTTATTTGAAATTATTTAACACGTAATTGTTTGTACCAGAAATTTGTTTGACCAAACATAAATTTTATTATTTCAAAATTTAGCTTGCAGATTAACATGGTTTCATTTATCTGTGTTGCGCTTTCCGCTTAAGTTGCTTACACTGTACATTCCCTTGTGAACACAGTTCATTAATGTTAAAGTGCACATGACACCAAAAAATGTTTCTAAAGAATCGGGTGCAAAAATTACATGCAAAATAAATACGAATGGCGGCAATAATTTTTCGATTTGGACTCTTACAAGCTGAGTTATTTAAGGTTAAAGTACCATATTTCAAAGATAGTGCTCCTTCGAAAGTCAGAACTCATGTTCAACTGACAAGAGAGCTCACTATGGTAAAATAACAAAGTCTAGACTTCAAAAATTGTAACTTTTTTCTCGCCGAAAAGAAGTTGTCCACTCCCCAGAACAGATATGCCCGTATCTTTGGGTCACCTTGTTGGCCATTTATGACTGGGATTGAATATTAATTTTATAATTTAGAAAGGTTTTATTAGACTTCGATGGAGTTTTTCTGTCAAAAAGGTATTAAAACACTAGATCAACACGTGTCATGGAACAGGGTGTTTAGTACTTAACAGCGGAAAAACGCTTTATATGGCCTAATTTTCGTGAACAGTTCATGAGCAGTTTATGAAAACAGTTCATTAATGTTGGGCAATTTAACGTTCATGAGCTGTTCAGGAAATGTCCGTGAACTGCTTATTAAGATGTTTATGAGCAGTTCCTGAAAGTCTGTAAAGTTCATAAAGAGTACATGAAGTCAACTAAAATTTCCGCAGCGGTTTAATTTAAATAAAATATAAAATTGTAACTCTCTTACTGGGAAAACAGAACATTGGACTAGTCCAAACAAATTAATCAGTTCAATAATTATTCCATGTTCAGGAACTCATAAACACTATTGAAGCTAGGGATGCGAATCGAATATCGATTAATCGATTAATAATCAAATATCAATGGAATATCGATTTTTCAAATAGTAAATGAAGTATTCCTTTATTCAAATTAATTTTATTTATGCTTGTTTCCAAATATAAAGTAATCTTTCTTAGATAAAATTTTCTTCAAAATCAAATGCTCTTTTTACCAATACAAAATACGAAACAAACACTCAACAAATCTTTCACAGCAACGTCTTTTGCATGTTTGATGTCTTTGGAACTCCTCCTATTTACCATAACAAAGAAAATCTCAAGTTATGCGCCATCAGTTCTAATGCAGACTCCGTTGCTATGACAATTAATTGATCGAACGGACGTGATGAATAATGAAGCGCGTTGAATCACATGAATTCTATAAAGTAATGTCGAAGCGAATAACTGAGCGAATAAACTGTTGTATTTATGTGTTCAAAATTTTATGTTTAAAGTTTACGTGAAGATATTAAAGTTGAATATGATGCTTTCAACGCATTTCTTGCATTCGTGGAAAAGGTTTTGATTGTGTTTTCATCGTCTACTTGAATGGTAACAATAGAACAAAAGATTTTGATTAATAATCGATTTGAATCTAATAAGAACTTGTCGAATATTCGTTTACCGTTTTGACTGTCGATTCGCATCCCTAATTTGAGCAAGGTGAAACATTAAAGGGGCATATTAACAGAGTGAAAATGTATTTAATGAGCTGATTATATATCCTACACTGGTTATAAAAATGAGAGTCAAAAATGAAACTCATCATACATTCATCAACTGAGTAGCTCATATAGGATAGGGATGAATTTTTGTAGGATAGTTGAAATAAATCGCCTGATGATCACCTTCTGGTGTGAAACTTGAAGTTGTCGAAATCTAGAATGTTTCATTTTTGACTATCATTTTTTATAAATGCTCTGATTAATTTCATTGAGCACTATACCAAGAACTTGTGTGGAACAATATTCAATAGAAACATATTCAATACCCTATTGTTATTTTATTGACTCTTCTATTCTGCAGACCTGATGGAAGCCCACCACCATTTGGAAAGAAAGTAGTATTAGGTATGCTAGAGCGATCATTATAAACATTTTCATAGGGAAGGATGGGCCCAATCGAAATATTATTCATTTTGATTGAAGGATAACACCTTACAAGCAGGCATAGTACAAGCATTTATCTCACGGGCAGACTGTCAATTTCCAAGATTTTACGCGCAAGAGTCTCTACTCCATTTCCTTGTGAAAGCAATTCAGAAGTTTATGAACAATTGACTGTGAACTTCCAAGATTTTATACGCAAGAGTCTATACTCCATACCCTTGTGAAAGCAATTCAGAAGTTTATGAACAGTTCATGAACGTTAAGTGATCCAAATTTTCATGATCAGTTCATGAACGCTAAATGACCAAACTTTTCATGAACAGTTCATGAACGCTAAATGACCAAACATTTCATGAACAGTTCATGAAAGTTATATGACCCCTATTTTCATGAACAGTTCATGAAAGTTATATGACCAAAATTTTCATGAACAGTTCATGAACGCTAAATGACTCAACCTTTCATAAACAGTTCATGAACGTTATATGGCCCAAATTTTCATGAAAAATTTATGAATGTTAAATGACCTCATGACGGGAGTTTGTTGTTGTGAGATTGTACTTAGACAGTGGCGTGTGAAGTAGATCCAAATGTGAAACCATAGTAGGACGCAGTTATTAATTTGCGATCAAACTCTTCTGATAAATTTGGTTGAAAAGAACAACTTTTCCCCATGAGCTCTGTTAGCCTGTGTGCTGAATGTCTGACGTGATTACACAGGGTAATGAAATTTGCCTAGCTACTTTATTCCTAGCCTGCGTTATAGCCCCGAGGTTTATTTCTAAAACCGTAGGGTCTGTGAACTAATGTGTGATTCTCAGCCCATTGAAAATTGTACCTATATAAATTTGGTAAATTATTCACACCTGTCACAAAACATCAATTGTCATAAATCACAAGTCTTCGTCAAACATGTCATAGTTATTAGCCGCGACAATGATCTTAATGATAAGACAATGTAATGCATAAGTTATATCCCAAACTCATGGGAACTTGTTGGGCTGAAAATCACACATTAGTTCACAGACCCTATGGTTCAGAAAAAACCTAGGGGCTGGTACGCAGGCTACGTTATATCATGAATACATTATGCATTAGTTATGTATTTTGTTGTTGTAGCAATGTCAGCTGGAGGTATTGGATCATTTATTGGAACACCAGCAGAAATAGCATTAATAAGAATGACATCAGATGGAAGGTATTAGGGATGCACCGAAATTCGGTTCGGCCGAAATATTTCCGGTTTTTCGGCCTCTTGGCCGAAATTTCGGTTCGGACGAAATTTAACCTTCAATTTCGGCTGTTTCGGTTATTCCGGCCAGTTTTTTTGAACAAGTAAAATGTAGCCAATAATCATATTTGATTATCTAAATCAAAATAATATTTGATTCTATATTACTTTCAATGCACCATGAAGTCTTTGATAGGATAATAACAAGGATTTTCGCAGATCGCAGCCATCATCAAGTTTTGCCTCATTTTTGATCGTTTTCGTTAAATTATGTTTCGATGTATTTATTTTTGACTTACATATAAGATTAGAGTATTGTTTTCTCTCCAATAAGGTTAAATCAATGGTGTGAAGAAATAAGTGGATTAATTCAATTGTTTATTTATTGTTCTAAGTGAAAACAAATGTTATTCATAATGGATTTCTTTCTCATAAGGCAAAAGAAAATAATACTGGAGTAGATCGAGGAGAAATAAAATTGCTTGTCATGGCATGATCTAAACACATGATCTAAAAATCACCTGGAAAAGCATCATTACTATCTTGTGTTGCTAGGCAGCTAGTTACTTACTTTGTTTTCACAAACATTTTGCATTCCAATGGAACACATAAATGATTTTAACTCAGATTTAGTTTGAAATATTCAAAACAAGGGGCAAAAATCGGCCGAAATAAAACCGAAATTTTGGCCGGAATTTCGGCTAAAAAAACCGAAACTGTATTATTTCGTTGACGGCCGAAACGATGTTTCGGTGCATCCCTAGAAGGTATACAGTGAAACCTGTATATAACAGCCAGCTACTAGAGGTGGATAATTTGACCACTATAGACAGGTGGCCTTTATATGCAGGTTTGATTCAATAGAAAGTAATATTTAAGAGATTGCAAGGGTGGCCACTATAGACATGTGGCCGCTGTATAGAGGTGACCGCTACAACAGGTTTGACTGTAATATATATAAAAAGGCTACAGTATGGTATAACTAACTTCCATCTGAGCTTTGCAAGTGGAATGAAATCACATCACTTGAGCAAATCCACTGCTGTTTTGAACAAATGTGTGCATTTCTTCAAATTGGATCCACTTTGTTATACATTACAAGGGTCCGATAAGATATTTTTCGTTACGGGATTCTATTTTTTGCTTGCAAAACTTTTGTTGTATAATTTTTGGGGTTATTATGAAAAAAAACAAAAAACTATATAGCTTTGAATTACGCAGGTTTTATTCTATTTTGTCTTGATAATTACTTTGCAACATGATCAATCAACAATCATAAAACAATCATTATGTGTATGAATATTTCAACAGATTACCAGTTGCTGAACGGAGAAATTATAAAAGCGTTGTTGATGCTCTAACAAGGATAATACGCGAGGAAGGTGTTCTAACACTCTGGAGGGTAAGCAGTCTTCTTCTATTGTACATGTACCATTAAAGCAACCATTCCCCTGCGAAAAACAGTTCAGAAGTTTATGAACAGTTCATCAACTGTTAATGAACGTTAAATGGCTCCAATTTTCCTGAACTGTTCCTGAACTGTTCATGAACTGTTCATGAACTGTTTATGAACTGTTCATGAACTGTTCATGAACTGTTTTCGCAGGGTTCTTTGCAATGAGTTATGGCTTATTATATGATTCTTTGAGTTTGCTTGTAGTGTATTTCTATTTCCTTTTTGAAATATTAACGTTATGAACATTAATACACAATTAACAACCCCCTGTCAAAAATATCCATGGGTCCAAGAACAGTTCATATCGACTTCATGAACTTCACAATCGTTTTCCGTGTGTTCATAAACGGTCACAAAAAGTTCATGAACTGTCCATGAATTGGTTCATCAACATTAAGACCTACACAAATGATCCAGCTTTGTTGTATCGTTCTTGTAGGATGTAGACGTGGAGCAGTGTTGCATTTGTGGAAAAACAACAATTCAACTTTACAGTCAACACTTAGCAAATAACATAATAGTATTCTAGGCCCAAAAAGGGTAGAAACGGTCCAGATTAGAAAGATTATGAACATTTTTGTATTCCTAGACTCTGTAATATTTAATTTCGTATGACTTTTACATTGGCACCAGATAATCAACTATTTCTATAAATTGTTGAAGCAGTTCATGAACTGTTCATCAACCCTCCATCAAATATTAAAACTCCGCTTGAACTGTTCATAAACTATTTCTTGTGATCTCATGAAATTTTCCTGCTCGACCTTTACAGAAATATATTTGTTGTTAATACATACTGTGCTTTTTTCTAGGGTTGTGGTCCAACGGTTGCTCGTGCTATGGTAACAAATGCTGCACAATTAGTCACATATTCACAATTCAAACAGTTCCTCTTATCGACGTGTATGTTTGTATCCATTTGTATATTAATATTCAGAGAGCTGCTATGCTACGTTCCTTTTCCCGTATATCTGGACAGCAATTGAACAAGCATACATAAAATCCATAAATGCTCAGAGTATACATTTGTATGTAGGTGGGAATTTTAGTATATCAAATAGAATTCGTAAGTACCCCTACAAAAATCAGTTCTGGAGTTCATGAACAGTCCATGAATAGTTTATGAGAAATTCCATGCAAATTGGGCCATTTAACGTTTATGAACGTTTAACATTAACTGTACATGATCTCCTGAACTGCTCTTCATTGGGGTGGTGTACTACGAATTCCTAACAGGAACAACAATCACTATGCTCAGATGGCTATCTAGTATAATGAAATCTCAATCTTAATCTCTCTTGCAACAACTGCATTCAACGTAGTACCTATGAACGATGAAGTAATAGATAGTGAGTGAGCTAGGATTTAGATCAATGCTGTTTAAACCAAGCCTATCCTGTATCAGTCGTACTTCCCCCGAGAAAACAGTTCATTAGCTCTTAAACCCTTGAATGAACGCTAAACATCCCAACCTTTATGAACTTTTTAATGAACTTTTCATCGCAGTTCATGAACTGCTTATAAATAATTCATGGATAAGGATATAAAAGTCATTAAAATTTCATTAAACTAGGGCAGTTTAACATTCATGAACTTGTGAACTATTTTCTTCACAGTGGTTTCAATCATTTTAAATTATTTGTTCAACCTATGCTATTTTATGTATGTTTTAAAAACGGATGATATCTCCCTCTTAAAATCCCCTGTGAAAAACAGTTCAGACTTCTATAAACAGTCCATGAACACTTTATGAACGTTAAATGGCCTCAATTTTGAGGAGATGTTCATGAATGAGGTGCTGTTCATGAAATGTTCATGAACAGTTCATAAATGTTCATGAACAGTTCATGAAAATTCAGGACCATTCAACGTTCATGAACTGTTGATAAACTGTTCCTGAACACCTGGACTGTTTTTCGCAGGGATATGCTGGGGATAAGCTGCTACACTTTTGATTTGGTACAGTCAAATCTGTTAAAACGGTTATCTCTATACAGCGGTCACCTGTCTGTAGTGGAATCAACCTTGTACATAAAGACCGCCTGCGTATAGCGGTCAATTTATCAACCTCTTATAGCTGGTTATTATATGCCTGTTTCACTGTAGTACGCTTCTTTTTTCTGTAGCATATTTTAATGACAATATTGGGTGTCATTTTACGGCAAGTATGTTCAGTGGATTTGCTACAGCTTTTGCATCAATGCCACCGGATATTGCAAAAACAAGGTATTTCCTATTTGATATATGACTACTGTAATTATTAATTGCACAAGTTTCTCTCTGACTGACTTTTCTATTCTTGTTTGCTCATTGCATAACTCGCTTATATTGACACCGTCACTAGTAACCACTTTCATCTAAGACGCAAGGCCATTCCACTTACGAGCACCAGTGTATTTGAATGAATGTGGATTGCGTTGCTTAATGTAGATGTCGTTGTTAAAATGCGAGTGTGTTCTTCTAGGATGCGTTTTATGAATTGATGGAGATGCACGGAAGAGGCTATTTCATATTTTATTTTGTGCGTGAGTCAAAGATTAGTGCGATCATTACATCCGTTTAATACCTACTCTTGATTACTATGATTTATACCATAGCCTCAAACTGTTGCATGGTTATTAGATTATTGCCCAATTTTAAGACCTTCTACCTAAGAAGAGCAGATTGCAAATACCGAGGCCTTTCACACATTCCACACACTTGTAAAACTAAGTAAACAATGACAGGGCTTAGGGCCAGCGGCAATATTTCTAGGAACCTTTTTGTGGAACTTTGACAAATATAATAGTCAAGCTTTAGTTAAGCAAAATTTTATTTGACAAAGGGTTTTACTTCTATATCTCTTATTTTTTATTTCAATTTCAGAATTCAAAGTATGAAGATTATTGATGGAAAACCAGAGTACAAGGGTGGATTTGTAAGTTTCAAATTATGTTCATGACGTTACGAACTTTATCTCATATTTGGGTTTGTTGTAGAGTCCTAACACACTTCGTATACATGACTATATAATATGTCACACTCACAGGGGAAGCCGTACAGCGTACTTTCACTTGCCATACTTCGAAGCACAAGTTTGCAGCATAAGTACTTGGAAATCGTACTTTTGAATGGCACAATACCCTTCACACTATAACATACTTGGAAAATATCAAAAATATTTTACTGAGATTTTTCAAAGTTTGAATTTTTCCCCATTTTCTTTCAATAGTAATCTGGATGGGCTGTAATTTGCCTATAAAGAAGTCATTTGTCTGAACTTAATTTGGAAGTTTCTGAAATTGAATTTGAAATCTCTGTAATTGACTTGGAACTTTCTGAAATTGATTATCTCATGAGGGAAAGCATGAGCCATCGGTGGTTACAAAATGCTTAGCTCGAAAACAATAAAGGGATAACTTGCACTCAGCATAAATAAGTGTCGGTATATTGTTTAGTTTAGGGTTCACAAGCTTAATCAATCAGAACATTTCAATTTACAATTTACATTACATTACAATTTACATATATTCCGCCTGTCTAGATCTAGAAACAACATTTCTTTTCTTATTAGGATGTGCTAATCAAAGTTATCCGCAAAGAAGGAATTTTCAGTTTATGGAAAGGTTTTACACCATGTTATCTTCGAATTGGTCCTCACACAGTCATCACATTCATAGTTCTTGAGCAGTTGGTTAATTTAGCAAATGCACATTATAAAGTAGAAAATTAATCAAACAGTTCTAATAGTCTGTAGATGATGTATACAAAATATTGATTGTGGGCAAGGATTACTTTAATAATTACCTCACGATACAATTTAAAAACGTTATTTTCAAAAGTATAAAAAGATTATAAAATCTTTATTGTGTATAACATCAATGATGTTGTATATATTTAATTACATAAAAACTTGTAAAGTAGCAAAACATATTTTAAATTTCATTTTCTATGTTTAAGATGAAATGAATTATGATTAAGGATATTGAATGAAATGACAAATCACATTGATTTAGATTGGGTATATTTAATAATGGATGATTCAAAATCTATTTTCCATGTTTCAGGATATTTCATTCCATATAAAGGTGAACCATGATTGTATTTTACTTATCGTTTACAGCAAGTGGTGATTCCTGGGACGTCCGTTCCCTCTGTGCTACTGACTAGAGGTTTTGGTAATTTTGATCCAAAAAGTAGGCGGAAAATATGCGCAACTGGAATCTTTGATACTCCAATACTCCTTCACAATATCACGATTTTGTAATTCTACAAAACTACCTATTTTTTCTCAAAAGGCGTTACTTGAGGGTGTCACTCCAGCCACACCCACATGATTTACGGCCGATCGTTAATGATTTAGAAAATTCCCATACTAAATCAGGCTTCATATTGTATGAGCAGTCAAGTGACTTTTGACCATTCAAGAGAGGTGCTCGAAAGGCTAGCGGCTGGCATTGGCTTCCATATAGTACGTATTCAATTGTAGGTGGAGGGGTCATACAAAGAGCTGATTAAATGGGGAAAGGGGGTGTCAAAAATCAAAAGTAAGTACGCATCTCACCTTTCTTCTGTATCACTTTTGATATATTATCACAATATACCATCATCAAATTTAGAGCGCTCTATTGCTAAAATCACGTAATTTCAACAATATATATCGAATGTCGTTCTATATCCTTAAGGATATGGCTAAACGGGGTATTTCGAGGGTAAAAAATATATTAAATACGCCTGCACTATTTTTTGCCCGAAATATGTCGTAAGATTCTTATCCCATTCCATCATCTAATGATGATTGGTTTTGAGTTTGTTGGTAATGTAATTAATTTTTACAAGAAAAGTTACAATATTAATTATTATCAACCGTGAAAATTTGCATTTTTCTGAAAATGGCTACACTTATTTACTTTCGGAAACAACAAAGACAAATTCGTAAAAATGTGGGGGGGGGGTTGCAAAATTGTCATTACGTATGCAGAACGGGGAGGGGGCTGATCCAAAAGCGTATAGAGTGCGTTCTTTAGGGATACCCATTATATTTCGCTATAAGGAGTTTTTCATTTCTTCATTTATTTTGTCACATTTTAGGAAGAAAGGACAAAGGAGAAGCTTATAATCACATTATCTCGCAAAAATACAGTCTATATTTCCAAACAATTTTAATGAATAACTAGCGGTATATAGTTATAAGTATATTATAATAAATAGATAATACTCAGCACTTATGTCCAATGCACATGCACAAACATCAATACTTCAATTGTGTCATCCGACAGTGAACAATCTTCCAACACATTGTCTCAGCAAAGAATTTACAAACTTCCAAATTAAACTGAATAGTGAAGATCTGTCAAACATACAGTATACTGTTTATAGTATATTCAAATTAATTCTTAGTTCAAATTCAATTATAAAACAAGTTATGTATCACATGTATATTGAAGGGTGGTATGTAAGTTGGAGCCTTAGGTTTTCCTGGTGTTTGCCTGTCGTCAAGTTTTAAACTATTGACAAAAAAAGCAACGTATAATTGAATTGATTGATTGTTGGAAAATCTACAAAACAGCTGTATACGATAATTTACTTTCAGGGATATTCCATTTTTCAATATTATGCATGATAACAGCTTTTCAAATAATAGAACACTTTGTTCCAAATTGCGTACGCATGTCTCTATCAAGTTCTAAGAAATTGAAGATTTTGATGCAACACTGCATTGTCAAATCCCTTGTAAGGTTATATCTCAATACCGTATTCTAATATAGAAACAAAAATAAAACTTATGGTAATAAATCAATCATGTAGATGATGGTATGGGATAAGAATCTTACGACACAATTTGTGCAAAAATAATGCATGCGTATTTTATGTATTATTTACACCTCGAAATACCCCCCATTTAGCCATAGCCTTAAGGATATAGTACGACACTGGGTATATGTTGTTGAAATTACGCGATTTTATCATTTGAGCGCTCTAAATTTGGCTCCAAAGTTTGAAAACATTCCCAAATGAAAAGACTCAATGTTTTGAAAATCCCAGGACAAATGTGCAATGTACATAATTTCAAATTTTAATTGTTTGAATTTCAAAAGTTCATCAGTAAAAACTGATAAATCGAAATTCATCAGAGCAGCAATGCAGCATCATTATTTTTCTTTTGGTAAATTAATTCAATTTAATTATGAAGCTTGATTGGCCTGTTGATAATAAAGAGAACATTTGTATTGCAAATTATGAAATATTAAGTGTACTCGGTGCTGGTGGATTTGGAACATGTTATAAGGCCAAATCAATGGAGAACCAAGCCATAGTTGCTGTAAAAAAGCTTAATCGTACTGGCACAAAAAAACAAGCTATGCTACAAAGTTATGAATGCGAAACTAGAGCTGAAATATTCCAATTTGAACATAAGAATATCGTCAAATTACTACACGCTACAAATAGTTCTCAGCCTGTTGAAGATTTATATATTGTAATGGAATTTGTTGAAGGTTGCAGCATGCAATCACTATTAGATAATCATGATGCTATTATTGATTTTCAACTTACTATAAAACTTTGTTCACAGATTGCAATTGCTTTGGATTATATACATAAGCATGGAATCGCACATTTGGATTTAAAACCAGCAAACATTATCGTTACACCTGATTACATTTGTAAATTGGCTGATTTTGGTTGTTCAGAATCAATTGAAAATTACAATGCCGATAAAACATCACATTTAACGGGAACATTTGCCTTTAGAGCCCCAGAATTATTAAGAGGTGGTATCCCAACTGGAAAAGGGGATATATATTCTTTAGGTATTACGATGTGGCAAATATGGAGTAGGAAATTTCCCTACGGAGGACTTAATCAACATGCTGTTATATTTCGTGTTGTTTCCGCGAAATTGCGACCAAGTTTTGACCCAAATCTTGAAATTAATCCACATTATAAAGACCTTATGATTAAATGTTGGGCAGCAAAACCGGAAGATAGACCTTCTGCAAGTGAAGTTAATGAACAACTCAATGGGATAATTATTATGAATTAAAATAAACATCTATACGACTTGTAATGTAAATAGGCTTTGTCAATAACATGAAAATAATTTAACAACATTTTTAAAAGTATGTATAAATTATTTATAAATTTAAAATTCAGAATATTTCTCTTAGACAAATTGTAAATTTTAAGGAATTGAATAAAATATACAAATTTTGTAAAGACATTCAAGTTTATTATTTATAATTTTTGATTATTTAGCTTAATTAATGACTAATTTATTACATATTTTATTTTGAATAGTATAATTTATATAGAAATACGCACTCCGCGGTTGAATAAATAGAAAAAAGCTTTCTTATCTTATAATTTGTTTCTTTGTATTTGAATAGCCTTAAATATACCACAGTATAATGCCACATATTTTACTATTCGAGTAGGTAAGTAAAGGTGCAGTTGAAAATGCGGAAAATAGTAGCTGCCTGCAAGTTATACGTGGAATGAAAGAGTGGATTGATTTTATATCTTAAGGTAAAGTGACATACAAACGTTTAGATAATAGTAGCGTTTAGTAATCACAATCTCAGAGTTTTATCTCTGAATTTTAACGCTACCTAATGCTCAACTTAATGTAAATGTTGCAGCCTTTTATGACCTCGTATATATCTCAACTAAAGATAATTCGTTGCATACATCATACTATATAACATATGATAAGTGAGGAAAAACTGCTAATTAAATATATTAAATTTCAAATATCTTTTAGTTTGTTATGAGAAAATTCTGACGTTGTTGAGCATCATGACAAAGCAAGTCAACTCACGATATTCCATGGCAACCACAAAATTTATATGGATTTCCGTTGCGATGTCAGGTACTGACATAGACTTGCATAGACTGCTGACGAAAATGTGCAACATGGCGAACAAAGATGGCTGACGCAAATGCCTTATTTTAGTGCTCTCCTCATTGACTTTGTAATCTAAACCCTAAACAATATGATCTCACTGTCATAGAAAGATAGTTTAAATAGGATTTTCCTACCAGCAAAGTGAGATTTGTTCACAGGATCACAATTATTTTCAAACATTTATGAATAATTTAAAATCACACCGAGAGACAAGGAAATATGAAAATTTAAAAAAAAATACTATTTACCTTCAAATACGATTAAAAATAGATATTTTAACTCATGTATGATGCAACTTGAAATTGGTAGTCATAAATAATTCATTTATAAAAAAAATGCTGTTTCATTTAGAAACAAAAATTGCTCAAAAAGTGGCTTAAAATTTCGCGGCTATCAAGCCTCTGTTTTGGTACTTTGTCTCAGCCATTATGGATGCCCATTGTCGTTATGTGTTTTCCATGAAGTTTGACAATGGAATCAGCAGTCTATGTAAGTCTATGGGTATTGCACTCTGCCTGAACGGTTAATATACTCGACAATTTACCTTATCTGCTAGAACATCACAATAATACGATAGAAAGCAGTATCTAATCAAATTGTGATATTCAAATGTATATATTTCTAATTAATAAAAAATCTGAATAATTATTATATATGTTGAACTCTAATTCGCATTCTCTTTTGATATTCTGTGATGGTATGGTTGAAATTTATTTCCAGAGACAAAATAAATGATGAGATTGTGTCATCAAGTTAGAAGATATGTAATTAAGCACTAACCACGCGAAAATGTATTGGCGCCGCCATCTTATTGATGGTGTAGAAATCTTAAATTGATTAGCAAACAACAAAGCTATCAGAAGGCACTCCGCTAGAATTAATGGAATTTTATATTAACAACTCACTATTTATTGTCATTTGAATATTTTATTGAAGAAACAGCTACAGTCATGCTGTTTGAGGTAGCTTATTAAACTGAGGAAATGAAGAAACGACGATGATAAATTTGAAACATAATTTTTATGAAGAATCATTTTGCATCCACATATTCTTCCAAGTCAGAGACATTAAATTTGCAACGTAGAAATTTATATATTGTAAAATATAATAAATTTATGTTTATCTAATAGTAGATAATATAGGGCTCAGCTATGTCTTCATTTGACAGAGTGGTAAATAATAATAATATACATGGCGAAAGAGTCAAAGAATACACATTCTTTACTGTTACTTAAGTTTCACGCATTTCACAGAGATCTTCAGACAGATTTTTTACTCAATCAGTAAGAGAAATACGTGAAACTTAAGTAACAGTAAAGAATGTGTCCCGGGGGGGGTAACTCCACTAGGACGGCTATACGGGGACGTGCCATTTTTTTGGGTCCATATTCCAGCTGAGAAAAACTTTTTGGGTATGAGATTTCAAATTTTGGAGCTTTTGGGTATCCTATTTTTGACTTTTTCAAGAATTTTTGAAAAAATTTACATCATTTTTGTGTATTTACCTAAATCAATCAACCTGTTGGAACTTTTTGGGTAGCATTAACAGAATTTTTGGAACTTTTTGGGTACTTTGCCTTTTTTCAAAGTGGCACCTCCCCGTCCCTAAAGAGCTGGAGTTACCCCCCCCCCCGGGAAATGTGTATTCTTTGACTCTTTCGCCATATATTATTATTATACTGTAAAATATATAAATATATAATACTTGAAGTTAATTCACATGCTATTTGGTTTCTATTTCTTGCTCCTACTTTCAATATTTGAATCACATATGTCAAACAATGTGACATAATTAGCCATTGTCGAAAGCCCTAACTTATTCAGGTTCAGCAGCTCTCCTAAACAAGATGAATAATCTACCTTTTCCACAAATGTCTGGCATGCCTGGAGGAACATAGAAGAAGACTCAAGACAGAAGAACATACTGGAATCGTAATGACCATAGTGAAAAACTAGCAACTGCAATAGATGGTTCACACTTTACAATTATACATATGAGCAGCATTCAATTAGGAAACAGTATAACCAGCTGGAGATATGTACTTTAACTTTCATTATTATTTGCAACTGGCTTAACTGCTACATAATTGTAATGTACTTCAGTAGAATGCAGCTGTTATTGTAACTTTCACCATTCCAGTCTTGAACTATACAGGATTTCAAACTTTCAATCATGGAATAAGCGAATCATATTTTGTAAGTATATTTTTATCAACAGCTGCATATAGAGTTGGAATCCCATACAGAACCATCCGCGAAATTATTTTTTGGTATTTTCCCCTGTGTTCTATCTGTCTCATTTATTCATACAATAGCAAAACGTTATACGCACATAAGTTGTCATATAAGTAAGTAAAGCAAGTAATGTAGAGGGTGTCTTCTCCCTACCGAAGGCACCCGTACCACTCCTTTATTTCTAGAGGAGTGGCTCTTTTCGCTAAGAGCAATGATTTTAAATGCTCTTTACAGATCTTAGCCGCGACATTGCAGATCAATTTCAACAGATTTGATGGCAGACAGATCTCGCTTGCCAATGCGCAACGATGTGCCACAGCTACATCCTCAGATGGTACTCAAGATGGTACTCATTTGTTGTTTCAGATAAAGTCAAGGCTGAGTTGACGTTGGTGGGATTTGAACCACAATCGATCAGATATGATCTGATCTGAAGTTCAGTTGCTTTGCCATCTGAGCTAATCCTCCTCATGTTTGTGATCCATCTAGATTGTACCCTTAATAATTGCTTCTAGTTCGTTTGAGTGTTGATGTCTTCGTGTAAAAATCACTCTGGATTTCTAAAGTTAATAACTGGAATGAGGTAATGAACTTCATAACATATAAATCAGAAGTAGCAATGGTTTATATTGGTCATATCTAATTCATGTGAATATAACCAAGCTGGACTTGATATATAGATCACGTGCGTGGCTGTGCTAGGTTGATTGTAATTAAATTGTTATATTCTTACTAGGGTCAAATTCATATGGTTCTCTGTTGTGGAATATACAAAAAACAAACAAAATTGAAGAAGAGTGATTCATGAAAGGTTACCAAATATATATAAATTAGACCTGATATATCTTTACATTTCATGACTATTATAATTTTTCGATTGAAATTTCTTCTTCAGGTTACACTCTAACACCATAAGAAGACATTTACTATACTCTTTTCCTTTTCTCATCGATTCCATACATTTCTTCTTCATTATGATGCAGTACTGAAAAGAAAATATGTATAACACATTGATATTCTATGATGATTACTTATACAAGGGATGATTAGCTCATATGTAGGATGATATGACGGATGAATCTAGTAAGCGTTCACGATGAATCTGACGGATGATATTGTAACATCAAAAACTATTGCTCAATTCAAGAAGAAACTACGATTATTTAATTTGTCAGCATTTTGTAAATTGTTTATAAAGATAAAAATATCAGTTGTCTAGTATTACATATAGCTAATGTATAGATACATATGTTTACATTAACAGTTGTTAACCTGATACTGTATGTCAAATGTATGTTATATTTAGTAACCTTCATTTAACCTAGTTCTTAAGGCTGTATGTAAGCACAAAGTGTCCTTTATTTGCAGGTCAAAAGGACAAAATATATCATATCTTAACAAGCTTTGTTCAAAATTCGTCAAATTCTATTCTTTTATTCAACCAAAATCAAAAAGTTCCTACACAAAACAGAATGTTTGAAAGATGGAACATGGACACAAAGGTGGCACAGTCCCGTATATCTGTCATATGGAGTTTTCCTCTACGTCCGGGGATGAATCCTCAGAATTTTTATGCAGCATTGACCTTATCAAAACATTAGATAAATACCATCTTGTTTGTTCAGTTAAGATAGACATTGTTTTCCTAGCTACATAAGTCCATGGAATGTGTGAACACCAGAGCCATCTATTTACAGGAGTTTGGACACGCTTTCATGTGCCGCTATCGTCTCCAATTGGACAGATGCCAGTCACGTGATTTTTGAACACCATCTTTGTTCTTTCGGAAACAGGTTCTCAATCATTTCAAATGAAACGCGCGAAAAATACAATACGATATGGCTGAAAAAAACACACAACATTCTCCTGCCTATGCGCACTGTTAAAAACGTGCTCAGGTCCAGGCAAAAAGAAACAAAAATGGCATGAGTGTCCCAACTCTTGTAAATAGATGGCTCTGGTGAACACAGCTTGAATCAGACTAGAAGGTTTCGATATTTTGATCAACTCTTCTCACTTGAAAAGTACATATATCTCTCAAGAATATAGTTTCAAAATATAAGCACTATGCAATGCTGTGTAAAAAATTGAATGAATTTAAATTCAAAATCGACTGAAATACGGTTTTGAACGTCAAAACAGTATATATAGCTATTTAAAAGGGGCTTGAGATATGGAACATATCATATGGTCAGAGCAGACATTTCCTCTTCCATGATGCTGCAAAATGACGATTTAGCGCTTCATTTTATGTTTGATATACAAGTAAATCATCTATTTTCAACAAGAGTGTTTGAAGTGGACAAAAGATCAACACTTAACATATCTGTATCGTAAAACACAAACGACGAATCATACTACAATGCTCCTTCTTAGCAGGAATATGTAACTTTCGCTATAATAATGAGGATGAAATATAGCACAAATTAAAATATTTACCCATTTATTTACTGTAGAAATTTTTTTTACACTTGAAGTTGGTCCTACAGTGGATAATATTGTCTTTACTGTAGTCGGTTGAATTACATGAAGCTTTAACCAATCATCAATATCGTCAGAGTTTGTTTTTCTTTTCGCGTTAACTTTCCAACTTGATAACTGCAGAATAAGAAATAGGAAAAGTAAACATGTCGATCCTGTATAGAGATTCATTTCGAGTTTGAATAAAATTTACTTTTTCTTAAAGCTCTATGTGTCGATATATTATCGATTATTTTCAAAGTTTTTACTTATCATCGCTGAACAAACAATAATTGCATTGAATCAGCTTGAATCAATTCACACAGCCTAGTGACCAAATTTAATTAATTTTTCCTTTATAATGTTTGTCAACAACATTAAAATGAGCAAAATAATAAATATTGATTGTACAAGACTCCATGATTAAACGAACCGAAACTTATAGTAATGTAGTGTTTTCAATGTAAATCTCGATTGTTTTCTTGAGGTCTCGATATCTTTTTCAAAAGCCTTTATGACAAAAACTATAAATATTTTCTGAAGACATATAATGAGCTTTGAACGGAACTATATATGTTACTTAATGAAATCAATTTTTTTTTCTTTCTTGCCTATACTCCGAGACGAAGCACGTGCAGAAATAAATAAAGAAACATTGCGGCTACTCTGACAACAACATGGCAAAACTGTTTTTGAAGCGTGTTGTTTGTTGTTTACCTTTGCTTTGTATGGAACAAGAAATGTTTCATTAGGTGTTATTATCTTCTTAATGTAGTTAAGAATAATTCAGCCTCAGCTTTTGCTTAGAGGGACTCGTTATTCTTGGCACGGCAAGACTTACTTATCCCGAAGCGTTCGCGAAAATGGCAATGTCAGCACCTATGTATACATTGTATAGCTTATCGGAGCGATAATAGAATTTTGCCAAAATCCAATGAGTTCTATTTGCCTAATTAGTAATAAATTAGTAAAATTCTCTCTTTATTGATGAAAACACAGCTTTTGTATTTGCAGCACGCTTGCAGTTATATATAGAGGGGAAGTTAAGAATAGAAAATGGTTCGCTTCTAATTCGGAAGTTCTGAACGACAACAAAACAGCAGATAGTTTGAATGTTGATAAAAAAATGAACTCTTTCTTAGTTGGTAGGTTCTTTCTTAATATTTTCCTGTCTTAATTTTGGTCATATCTCGATTAGCGAGGTTCAGAAATCGATGTTAGTCATGGCTTGAACTTTTTTATCTTAGACACAAAATCAATAGAAACCACAAATGCAATATAAACGTACATGCGTCTAAATCTCGTAGCACACCCGGTCAGTTTGCCCACTCAGGGATATATTAAGGCCAGCTGTTATTGATTACCTTGGTATCAAATCTTCAAATATATTTTATATCTGATAAAATATAAGAATGATAAATGGAAAATATGCTATGATAACATCTTTCTTAATTGATATTGCAAATACAAGAGTATTCCTCTTATATAGCATAATTAGGTCGCTTTTCAAAGTTCTCGTGTGACACTTTTTGCTTTTCATTCTACTGCTTGTCACAAGAAAAATTGAATGTATATACAGGGGGTTAACTCCAGCTCTTCAGAGACGGGATGGGTGGGTGTATATATAAATGTACCAAGCCATGCAGCTCAAAATAAATGAAATTGACTATAAAACATTAATAAAATGTGCTAGCAAGATGAAATGTTTTACATTTGCAAGTGATCTCAAAAGATTAAATTTCCAATAATTTATGTAAAGCCAATACAGTTGGGTATCAGCCAAGTCCATTAAATAGATGAATTTGTTTTTCCAGTAACATCTATAGCTATATTTATAGATCTATGAAGCAGCAGATACCTGCAACATGTGATAATATTCTGTTACTTATATTTTTTATTGATAAGTTTCAAGCTAACTAATGATTCAAACAAAGCTACAATTTGATTTGCAATGGGCGGGGCTTAAAAGACCTTACTTACTGTCTCATTTGTTTTGTTATTTCCTATTCTAAATTTACACGCCTGTATATGTTCCATATCCTCATGTATAAAATCATCCAAAATGATACTGATCACTGATTGGTTGGATTATAAGGAGTTAACCCAAGTATATTTCAATTCATTTTATTACCATTTAACTTTTTTTATACACTTTTATTGCCAAATGTTCTATTGAAATTAAATTTTATTGGTACAATTTATAATTTTGATGATATTCAATATAGTAAAAGCAAATTACACTCAAAAATAATTAAAACAAACTTGTAAAGCTTGGTTTCATATAACAAATTTCCTTGCGTTCTTGTCTACTTGATCAATTTCCATTCTTGCCTGAGTCATTTCAAAGCTGGAGTGAGTTCAACTTTGATAAGACCAAGGGAAGACTAATCATATACTGTGGAAATTATTGAAAACAATTCGAAAAATGCCAATGGCTTTGACAAAGGCAAGTGTCGCAGCCAAGCACACATGCAAGGCTGCTATATGGAAACCGTTTGAATTAAAATTCATAAACTGACTGACAATGTATAGGAACCAAAGTAAATTTTTGGAATTCTTTTGTGTTTCCTTAAGAAATAGAAGAGAGGTATAAGGGCACTTTCTGTATGGTTTTACTGTCTCAATTACTCATGTATCCATATATTTTGATTTTTCTGAAAGTTATACACCTATGATATCATATATTATACTTAAATTATAGTTATATGAAGACAGCGAATTTTTGTAGGGCTTGTAAGTTGAATTTGTGTTTATTTATGAATATATGCTGATAGATTGATACTCTATAGATAAATATATTTTGTCAAAAATAAATGGCATGAAATTGTGTTTATCCAGTTATAGTACCATCTTCAATGTACATGTCTTATGTACATCTCAATAGCCTACAAATGTTTTATTCAATTTGCATAGTATGCATGATTAGCTTAAACGAAAACGCTATAACTGCATTGTATATAATTGTTGAATATAGAAAAATCAAAGATAATCAAAATTTTCTGGCAATGGGTGGCTTAAAGTTAGTCTTTGTTTGTCTATTGTTAATAATACATATAAGAATCGTTATTGTTACAAAATGTTATCAATTAGTAACGTGACGTTATCGTCTCTCTGTAACTGGCCGAAAACTACGTCAAATTCCAATAAAAAGTCAAGAGACGTCAAAAACAAATTAGTCAATTAGCATGTAATTGTTAAGTTACATGAAAGAATAGAATCAGTCTAGTTATAAAACCAATTATTTGTGTTACTAAAATTTGAACACTTATTGAATACTTGCTGGGAAATTCTAAATGTAGAACAATAAGCTTCTAGAACAATACAGAAATTAGCTTATTTTGATCAATATTGGGTTCTAAATGATATGTATGTGTTATAAACTACAACGAACGCTAATTGAATGTTTCAGTAATAAATATTTAATTCCCTGTTTCAAAGTCTGTTGACATCATAGACAGTATTCATTTCAAGCACACGTCAAAATGAATAATTGAGGTTTGTTATCGACATATACACAATCAATTACTTTATGTCGTTAGAGATTGTAGCACTATTGCACTTAAGGGAAACAGATGCTCCTGTAAAAAGCACTGAGTTCTATTATATCTAATTGTTCAGACAGTTGTGGTAGGCAGGTGTAACTAAATGATTGTGTTGTATTTAATACAAATAAAAAACTTCAAATATTTCATGACTTGGAAATCTAAAAAGAGTTGAGTACATAGCTTTCAGTTTTCCTGTAATATTTCATTGACATCGAGTAAAGTATTCAATAGTAAAGTCAGATGGATATGGTTTCGATTATTCTTAAATTATTCCTCCACATTGTGTCCATCCTCTGCATCAAAGGTAGTACTTGTGGCCTCTTTGCTGGAAATGGAACTTCTTCAAAAGGCAGATTTTTCAAAGAAAGTCAAATAACAGATCAGTCGAATCTACCAATAGACTATGTCCCTAATGTATTTATTTGCAATGAATTATGCAAGCAGAATGAAACTTGCTATGCTATTAGCTACAATCTAACAAATATGAAATCAAATTGTCAATTGTTTGGATTGCTAAATTTCAAGAACGTTATCACAACAGCAATAGGATCACATGTAATCATCAATGACATGAGACTCAGCACGTTCCCGGTAAGTACTGCAATTAAGAAAGCTTGTACATGGAAACTCGTTTGAACTATAATGTTTATGATCACTATACTTCCATTGAAAAAATAATAACGTAGTTGAATATAGCACACAGTAAAAGTTACTGCTTTGAAATTCCTTGGATTGAACCCCGGTAAAAAAATAGTCCTCGTGGAATTTTGTATATAATTGCATGTTTATTCATTCATTTATAAGCGGAAATTTACTCAAAATACGTTTGAATTTATCAACGACTTCGACAGTTTAGTCAATCTCTACTTGATAACATGTGGCCATCGATCACTACAGGAGAAACAAAAACAACAGAATATTACACCATATTACAATAAGGAAGCAAATCCCCTCATTAACCGGTGCGTAAGAAAGACATTGAACAGTCGTATTTTTTAAAATTTGACTAATTATGTTACACCGGCTAACGAGGAATGCCAGACCAAACTGCAGGAGATATCGCGAACGCTGAATTGACTTTCTGCGATAGATAATCAACATTTTTGACAAATAGAAAACAACATCAAAATCAACAACAACATTTGCATGACTTTTTGCATAATATTTTTTTAAGTGTATCCGGGAGTGTATCTAATTAAGGATAATGAATCCGGAGTTTCTACAACTCACAACATAATCATTTTAGTTGATTGTGGTCAAATTTAGCAATCAACTCGGGTAAAAATCATTGCAAATGCCTCATACACTAAGGTTATGTTTACACAAGAGCGAAAACCCGGGATTTCAAACGTCTTTCAAATGTCCACATTCAAAAAGTTCAGATAGGGTATCAGTTTACGCAAGGCTAGAATCGGGGCTAGAATTCTCTATTTTATCTAAATAAAACGCTGTAACTCTGCGGTATTTCTTATCTGTTTTCTTTGAAATTGGACTTTTATACTTCTTCGATTCTGTAGCTTCAAATCGATATGTTTTTTTTTTTATTTCAATCATTCAAAATGACTTTTTTATTCATATCTAAATAAATTCCACGTGAATTAACGATGCTTCTGTAAATGATACATTTTAAATAGATGTTATTCACGATTTTATCTTGTATAAACAGATTCACTGAATAGTTTCATTAAACTATAGTATTTTATCCTAAAACAGGGCAAAATGGTTACCAATATTTATAGGCTGTATCGCCGTGCAATGAAACTGGACTTTTGTAAACCCGGGTTTTCCATAAATTTCCGTTGTAGACAGAAAGACCCGGGTTTTGCAAAGTGTGGTTCCTTAATTACTTAAAATTGTTAATGAAAATAAGGAACTTATAAAATAAACTATACTTGCAATATCACAATGTTTACTAGACTGTATTAAAAATGTATTTACTGTAATATTAAGCCTAAATTTTAGTTGAGACGCTCCTTAATTTTGGCACGCTAATCTACTTCCGAAAGTGTCCAAGAGAAAAAAGTAAGTGTTATATATTATGTATATAAGTGATAGCTGATAATGCAGTTGTACATCAATAAATCGTGTTCATCATGCTTAATTGTTAAAGTATACATGATATCTAATAATGTTTTTCTGGATCTGAAAATGTGAATAACGACAATAATTGTTCGATTTGGGCTCTTATCAGCTGAGTTATTTGATGCTGAAAGTACCATATTTCAGAAATAGTGCTGCTTCAAAATTCATCACTCATGCCAAAATGACAACATGGCCCACAATGGAAACATCACAACTCTAGAATCCAAAATTCGTAACTTTTTTCTAGCGAGAAATAAATTGTCCACTTTCCAGAACAGATATGCCCAGATCTCTGAGAAAGCTTGTCGGCCATATATTACTGAAACTGAACGTGAATTGTAGAGTTTTAAAAGGTTTTATTAGACTGCCATGGAGTTATTCTGTCAAAAGGGAGTAAAAACACTGGATAAAGGCATCTCATGGAACAAGGTGTTGAGTACTTGAACAGTGGCAATTTAGATATTTAAATTTACAAATACAAATAGTTCACAGAATTTATCTGTACAGTGTTTTCCGTTTAAAACATGAATAAATGGTACTAATTTGCAGATGCATTGACGTTCCTACAAATCCTTTTCACAATTTAAGTAGATTCGAATTAAAAAATTTATGTAGAATTTCAGCCCAAAATTTTGAAGAATAATAAGAAACCATCAGCGTCAAGATAAAGTAACTTATATATCACAGCAAAGAAAAAACAACGTTTTAAATTTTTTAAATAAACTAACGATTTTTCGGACTATCATAACGCTTAATATTTTTGTATTCCAGCTTCATCAACGTAGAATGTAAAATACATTTATTGTTCCATTTGCAAAAAATTCGGCTTTGCAGCATTATTCGATTTACTTATTTTCTATTTATTTTCCTATATATATATAATCTTTGGTATCTTTTTATATACTTTTTAATTTGACATCAACGTTCCTTCAAAACGTTTCTTCAAATCTTTGAGAATGATCTTAATTGATAATTGCTATGACCTATCCTCTGTCACAGACTGTTACATATGTATACCTAAAAAGACTGATTATCAAAACTTCTTTGCTTCTCGCTTAATAGTAATAATAATAATGATAATTTTAGTTTTATGTAGCGCTTAAACTATAAGGAATATATTCTAAAGCACTTTACAGGAATATTGAGGTTTCGACAAATTATAAAAAGAATCAAATACCTACTATACCTATACTAGTAAAATTTAAAATGTTAAAATATAAATGTTTAAAATGTTCAATGTTTAAAATCAAAAAGTCAAAAATTTAAATTCAATATTATATTATTTAAAAGTCTTTATCATGTAAAATATGTAATATTGAAACCGAAACATACATCTTTTGCTATTGATTATTTTTAATATAATTGTAAAATTTTAATTATAATTTTTAGTAGCTGAATATCACTTCATTTAATATTTCAATTTTTTGTAAACTTTATTACTTCAACATACTTATATTCCTTATTCTCTAATTTCTAAAAGCCTCAAATTAATTATTTTTATCCTTTTCAAACTGTGGTATAACTGGCATAATATAAAATCTCCCAAATAAACAAGTATTCAATGCTTACGAAATGACCTGATCATGTAATCGTTCGTTGCTTATATATCATTAAAGCACTATAATCTGTATTAAGAAGTTATTATGATCAAAAAACATCTATCTATCTAATAACATTACGACCCAGGGGAATTTTCAGTGACGGTATATGTGGGATGCCAACTTGAATTCAGAAATTTGCCCTCCAAAAATTTTGCTTTTCCAAAATCGATACCTCAAATATTTTCTTAAGGCCAAAATGCATACCCCAAATACTTTTTTATCGACGCATATTTGAAAATTGATTACAATTTCGTGGGTTTAAATTAAGGTTTTTTGCTCATTGAAAAACAATACCTCGAATATTTTGAAGATTCTGAAATGGCCATAACTCAAAAAGTTTCAAAATGACGAAAAGAACCCTCAATAATTGGCACGTTACCGTATACCAACCATTTGAAGTTACCTCCGGGCATTACGAGATATGTTTCTGGCATATTAAGACTTATTCCTCCGCACTTTTATTAACTAATAAATTTATTCTGTCATTTTCTAGCTCGACGGAGATTTCTTCTCAAGCAGAGTGGAAGAAACACAAGGTAATTTTAATTTAATATTGTGTGTTATCTATCACTTAGAAATTGGCGCACGATTTCCTATGAGCTATTTGAGATATAAATATTAATATTTAATATAGATATAAATATTTGGTGCACGAGAGGTACGTAAGGAAAAAAACACAAAGTATCAGCAAGCTACAACCCGTTGTGGGGAGGGATGATGGCAAACAGTTTCCTATGAGCTATTTGAGATATAAATATTTGGCGCACGAGAGGTACGTAAGGAAAAAACCACAAAGTTTCAGCAAGCTACAAACTGTTGTGGGGAGGGATGATTTTCACATTCATTATTCTCATGCAGTCTTTTAGGTGCACTGGAATATCAATAGCTCATAGGATACTATGCGCTAATTACTTTGCATAATAACTAGTAAACTTGTTCACGACATCCTTACTCGTAATTTAATGTTTTGAAAAATCCTGATCAGGCTCGAAATTTTCAATGTTGATTAGTCAATATCCGCATGGTTATAACCAGGCAGCTAGAACACGCTACGAATTGAAAGAAAAACCGTATGATTTCCTTCTAATAACATGCCTGAAAAAATGTAAAAGGAACTAAGTTAAGTTTTGTGGGAAGGCCTGAAAGGAAGTATACACGTCATCAAATGAATTATTTATTTTCGAACGCTATAATCATTCATTTCGACTTCATTATACTTAGTAGCGACAAACAAAACACACGATAATCTGCAACGGTTTCGATTCATTCTTAAATCATCGTCAAGCAAGTGAAAGAGAGAGAGAACAGTTTTTGTTGTTGTTGATATTTCATTGATATCGTAATCAACACCTGCTTGACAATAAAAATTAATATATCTATGACCATTCTGATAGAATATTTTACTTTCTATTCTTTGTTTCATTGTTTTCTTTGTATAATAGTAATTATTATTTCATATTTGTTTTGTATTGTACCCGTAAAAATTAGTACCGCTTTAGACCATCCCTTCCGTCATAATGTTTCATGTACTATTTAGTGTGTTATAGTCGTATATGGAGCCCCAAAGTTCAATAGATCATGTAAATAATTTTTAATTATAAATACGATGTAAAACCTGTTCTCTCTCTCTCTCTTTCACTTGCCTGACGATGATTTAAGAATAAATCGAAACCATTGCAGATCATAGTGTGTTTTATTTGTCACTACAAATTATAATGATATCGAAATTAAGAGCCTCTCATTCAATATAATCACTCACAAACCGAAAATAGCTAAAACTATGAAACTACTTTAACCGTTAAAAATATCTTCAACTTTCAATCTACAAACAAACTTAAGCTCGTGCGCATAAGTGGAACGATCTACTGTCTGCAATGAAGGAAGTCCAAAGAAGGCCTACTTTCGAACGTCTCCTTGAGAAGCATTTACGTTCTTAATATACTTTATACTTACCACTCTTTCCTGTTATTTATACCTTTTTTTTACTTAATGTCTGTTTTCCTGTTAACTTAGCTATGTATCAGTCCTTTGAAAAAAAGTTATGTATAACTTGAAAGTTCTGAATAAATGATGATGATGATGATGATGATGATGATTAAAAACTCTCCTTGCTTGTTACGTATTTCAGCATAAAAACCTCTCCAACAGTGCATTTAGTTCACTGGATTTTTATCGCTCCTTGAAAGTTTTTCTCATTACACCAACCCTGTAACACATTGAGCCATAACTTTGTACTTTTTGTTGTGTTGATATTTTTAGGACCGTTTAAAAATTTGGAATCTTGTTTCTTCGGTTGCAGCTGAAAATCGATCATTTAAATTAAATTCTGCCATGCTTAAATTCCACCGTTTACTAATCTGAAGGGATTGATTTTGTCCGCAACGATATTAATTCGATTGTTCTATCGTCCAATCATATTCGAATTTCATTTTTTTGCACTGCAGTGGAATTTGGATATGTTTTTAACTTTTTGTACAGGAATTACACCGAAATAGCTTTTCTCTAAGCCAATCAGAATCAAGTAACATTTTTAGGCATTTTATTAAATGAAAATCTATGACCTGTAGAATTCTCATATAATTAGACTTGCCACTATTACAAGACCTCTTACCCATAAATCACCAGACACACTAAGATGGCTGACTAAAAACATGTGTCTCGTGGCTCTGTCTTTTACTTTCCTCATATTATAACTTAAGAACATTACATGATCCATTAAATTGGAAGACAAATCATTGCTGTGGTGAAAGTGATGAGAGATAATTGATATTCCAGACAAAGGTTATGTTACGTGATTATTAAAATGATTACATCACTCATATTCGTGGGTCACCGAAATTTAGAATCACTTGCTCCATGACAACAAACTCAAAATCCATATCGCAAACTCGACGTTCTCGTTTGTTGTTAGAGACCTCCATGATTTAAAAAAAATGTCTTTATACATTATATTTTAAGCCTGCTTGCAGAACCAAATATTTTTTTGATGATTGGCACGGTCTGCGTAATATTGACAGAAATATTGCGCTGGCATGAGCTGGGGGAGTGGCTGAAACGTGAGAAAACCTTTAATGATCCATTGTTCATCAGCCAATCACTAGCGATTTCGGCAAAACTAGAAGCAGATCGTGATTGGCTGATCAGCAATGGAAAAACAATGGTTTGCTCATGTTTAAGCCACTCTCACAACTCATCAGCGCAGGCTATGATATTATTGAATAATAAGATTTCATTACAAATTAAGAATTGGACGTCATTACCCAGAGTTGAGAAAAAATATATGAGGAAGATAACATTTCTCGTAATATCACGACTAGCTCAAAAAAAAAAATTCCCTCAAAAATGTTGTTTAACCTTCTAGATCGAGCACCACATAACCAAAACGGCAGGTTTCTCCAGGCAAATTGAAAATCACGTAAAAGCATTCATAAAATTATGCTAAACAATTGTAAACCCTTCAAAATCCAATTTATATCTCATGGTTCACGGTCAAAGCCTTCTTATCGTTTGGAGAAAATGCTGCATATGAGCTTCATGGTTTTTGATTCTTTTGTTCTCCCATGATTTTGCGAATCCATAGATGCATGACGAAAACACGAAATGTATCAATGAAGAGGGATTTGACCATGGAATGATTAACAAATTCATCGTTGATGAGTTCCGCAATAATATTTGACTTAAGCAAGAAACGGGAAAGTATTTATGGTATTTTTATGAACATTTTATGTGAATTTCAAGTTGACCAGAGTAACCTGCCGTTTTAGATGTGTAGTTTTGAATTCTTTATATTCTATTGACTATTGAAGTCTATTGACTAACTAGCCATATCTTACTGACAAAGCGGCTTTGCTTGAATCCTTATGGGCAAATTAAATTACAAAGATATAAAATAAAAATATTTCCTGATAATAACAGTCAGTGTTAAATTGTATAGTACTGCAATGAAATTGAAATAAATTATAGAAACAATTGCAATACCAACTTCCACTTCACCAGTGACAACAAATAGGTTAAAATAT
Source organism: Haliclystus octoradiatus (assembly GCA_916610825.1). Taxonomy (NCBI): domain Eukaryota; kingdom Metazoa; phylum Cnidaria; class Staurozoa; order Stauromedusae; family Haliclystidae; genus Haliclystus; species Haliclystus octoradiatus. Next base: position 3,172,390 of record OU744453.1, on the reverse strand, counting down.
ATAAGAAAGTACATGAATCTAGTTAAAGGGACTAATATGCAGACCAGCGGTCTTCTTTATTGAAAAGTAAGTTCACTTCTCAATACTCGTTTTCATGTTAGCTGTCTTCTTCTCTCTGGTGTTCAATGCTTATGAAAAATGAAAAGGTGCATGATGCCATCTTGCCTCGTGTATTTTTCCACGGCGCTGAATAGTTTTCTTGAATTAATATAGTTGCGATCTAATTTTAATATTTCATGGCATGACCACATATTGTAAACATTATTTATCGACGCAATTAAATGGAAAGACAGGAGAGAAGTGATAGTAAATAAAGATCAGAAATATCTGAAGCGGAAACAGGACCTCAGCTCAATGCTACGGAAATGTATGACAGTATGCGTGTGTTTGAAATTTTACAAAAGGAAACTACAAATTTCTGCGAGTCTTTCAGACTCTCGATTTGCTCTGGTATTTTTAAAAAAATATTTATTATCTGGATAATGTAATCAAGGTAATTTTATGCTGTGATGTTGCTATCCATGATTGGTAGTTATACTTCATTAATTGGCTATTGTATTTGGAATTGTAATCATATTTCCAAAGATTTTAACTACATAACGTATATGTATCTTGATCAACATTTGTGAATAGTGTCAAATTGTCAATCGTTAGCATATAGTACAATTTACTGGACTTGTTGAACTTTCTGTTGACTTGGGTCTTTTTTGAAATTGTTGAATAATAAAAATGTGTTTAGATTTTTGTGCTGAGTAGCTTTATTGTCGTATTTTTTTCTGACTTCAAAGCTATAGTATAGCCTGCACAACCATAAAATGCGATAGGGCCTTATTTAATGTAATTTGTGTATTATTATTGATTCCTGTCCTTCAGAGTTTTCTAGCAAAATCGAAATTAATTATGAAATAGGAATAAATGTTTAGGTCATTTCTGTTTGTTTTGCTATCCTCGACCTTGCAATCCAGCCGACCAAAATCCAGCCGACCAAAATGTGAAGTCGGTGTAGTGACGTACAAGAAAATTTGCAGCAAAAAATAATCCAATAAGGGCTGCCGGTCTGCATAGTCCCTTTAATGAAACAGGATGTAAGGAAATAATAAATAGTTTCCCATTCTATAATTTCAGAATTCACTTGAATGGAATGTTGAATACCCACGTTATGAATAAAAAATAATCAATGAAATTTTTAGAGATGTGCCAATGTTGTTAGGTGAAAACAAAATTTAATTTTGACAACATTGTTACCTTGCAGCTTTGTAACATGCGGGTTAGTAATTTATTTATTTTAATTTGGGGGTGATATGGCTTTTTAAGACACTTAACTTCCACGTGACTTGGGATAAACTAAAATCGTACTTAAGATTGTAAAAAAATCCTGTGCTTTCCACTTTTCACTTCTAAGTTTCTGCTTCTTTGAACAGCGAAAAATAAAAGAGAATATTTTCTCAATTAAATTTCGGATTCGATCGGCTTTTCTACATAGATTTCACTATGTATTTAGTGAACTAGTTAAGCCAGATGATTCAAAACTCAGAATAAGCATGCATTTGCATGAAACTCGAAATGTAATGTATTCTTAAACAGCTATTTGAAATGACAAGGAAATCAATGCCTGGCATACTTATATGGGCCAGCCGCCATTGCCGTAACCTTTGTAAAAGTACAGTACTATAAGTATATAATATAAATTTGAGACAAAGATGAGGCAAAGTCTTTCTGCAACTACAAGTTTCACGTGTTTATTTCACGATCATCAGACGGTATACTAAAATATTAAAAAACATACCACTGTACTAAGTGAATAATATGTATTATTTTCTCTTTTTTAAGGTCTAGTTACATTCCATAACAACAAAGAGGAAGACACATATGTCAGCGGATATGAAATCCCAAACTATTACAATTTAAATATTGATTATACGGACAGCTGGGACAGGATACATGCCATCATTGCTATTGCCAAACGATGTCGACAATACTTCTATTATAGAGCATTTGGAGCACAGCTAAATTTTGATGCTGATTGGCTGGATGTGAATGGTGTTCGTCATATGTACTGGCCAAGTTCAACAATTGGAGATCAATGTTATTGTTCAGGGAGGGAGTCATGCTGCTGTGGCACTAATTTAAAAAATTGTAGAACAACACGTGCTAATTCGCTGAATAAATGGGAAATTGATGATGGCTATTTTACAAACAAAGAACTCTTACCAATAGTTCAAGTAAGGATTGGTGATACTGGTAGCGCATCAGAATCTGCTTACACCAAAGTTGGGCCACTTGAATGCTTTCTATATTAACATCTTGTGATGTTGTGTAATCAAGACAACCGTTGTTTGGTCAACGCACACATCATAACCCGTTAAATAAGGAAATAGTTCTATAATCAATACCGTTAACTATTGTTATTAATATTATATCTAAATAGAACAGAACGAGGTCACATCATTACGAGAATACTAAGTAGGATGTATCAAGAAATCTAGAAATGTTATTGGTCATATATGAAAATCAGTGTATTATCAAAGCTGAATAAAATAATTATCAAGGGGTTTGGTGTAATATCTAGGTAGAATATAAAGTTTGTAAATATATAAAGTTTGATGTAATGTTTAACTTACTCAGCACTTCTGATGTAAACATTTTTATTTATTTCAAATTTTTCTTTTGGTTAATAATGTCTGTTTTATCGGCAAGATTGCAGCCGTGATGGTAAACCCTGCAGCTCTGCATGAACAGATGCCACTTTGGATAAAAGTAAAATCCCAAGAAGTTTGAGAATCCCTGTAAATGCTACCCAGAAGAATTCAAAATCTAAAACAAGTTATTCAATTTCTATTTTAACTGTTCTTCAAAGTATAAGTTTTCCTAACAACAAGTCTCTTTCTCACCGTCCTGGAATATGGATGGCAAAATGTGGCACGTCCCCTTGTAACCACCATATTGGGATTACCCACCAAGAAATGCGACCATCAAATCACACGCTTTGAAAAAATTCAATATGTATATATTAATTAATTGTATAAAATAATCAGTATTTGATTGTGAATTTCCAAAAATCAAATTTTTAAATTTGGATGAATTTAGCATGTCTGCATTTTTGATTTTACAATCTTGAAAACTATGCAAGTCTCCAATTCTTGAGCTGAACGTTAAAACGATAATTCTGAAATCAGACAGTTGCAATCAAATTTATAATCAATTACTGTTTATTACAGTACCACGAAGTGAACGGGAATTACAAACTTACACAACAGAGTATGTTCAGCAAATCTTGAATTTAATTGATCATATATTTGAAGTTCGATAGCTGTTCATTGAGAAGTATTGCTTTTGCAAAAACCAGGAGCACATTTTCTGAGATTTAAATCTCTCCAGCCATAACACTAAAAACAATACAACTGAGTCTGGCGTAATTTAAACTTTGTAAAGCAACAACTGAATGAAACTGATCATCTTTATTTGAAGCACGATAACTCTTAAATGAGAAATTTTTGCTTTGCTATGAACATTAAGACATTTTTAACCCCGGGGGGGGGGGGGTAACTAAAGAACTTCAGGGACGGAGGGGTGCCAATTTGAATTTAAAAATACCCCCAGAAATTTTTTTTAATCCCAAATTGGTACCTCCAATTTTTTTTTTAACACCAAAATATATACCCCAGAAAATAATCCACAAATGCGAAGAAAGCATTTTATGTTCTTTAAGAATTATTTTCAAATTGATACCTGCAAATAATTCTTTTTTTGAAAACTAATACCCCAAATATTTTGAAAATCATGAAATGTATACCCTAAATATTTTACAAGACGATGAAAAGGTACCCTCAATAATTGGCACGTCCCCGTATACCAAACCATATGGAGTTACCCCCGGGCTTTTAACCAAATGATTGAATATTTCTGGCCTTTATTGAACAAACAATCACAAATAAATATAAAATGAACTCATCTAATCAACTGCTTCATTTATATACTTCTTTTGTTTACAAATAAATTGTACTAGTTATCCATATCATTCTTCAACTATTTAGTCAATTATCTTAAATTTTATTAGGCATATAACTTTCGACGTTATGAAGGCTATACTCATATTGCAATTTTTTCTATGCTGTGGATTCTATTATGTCATAGTTCCATAAGTATCTACATATCCACTGTAGTACAAGTTGCGCACTAATGATATGGATTTTCAGAATGATGATTTATAGCAATAAATAAATGTTTGGAATAACATAAGGATATGATGAAGTTGCAATTAGAAAGATCTAATGTCCCTTGTATAAATCCTGATGAACAGATATATCATAACTTTATTGGTTGAAAACATAAACAAAGTGCTCAATGCAGGTATACAGAGCAGTATAGGAATATTTTCAAATTCAAATTTAAGATGTTGTCTCCGTTACTCAGAGTTTTGCACGATAGCCGTATATATGTATTTTACATTCTGGTCGTATTTTCTTTGTATAAATCTCTCAACAGTCGTCTAGCATAGTATTATATATATAGCTGTTACATTATAGAAAGAAGTTCTATACCAATCATCCATTGAACCCAATACCATGTAAAGTGTTGCCCTATCCTTGAGCAAACGATGTCCTATAATACCAATAAAGGATGCAGTGCAGTGATTGCGGGGAATATACACAGTATATGATTTCCATACCTCAGAGATATCGATGATATGCAATAACAAAAGTAGAAGATTTGTTTTCTTTTCTTTTTATGTTACATCCAATTCTGTGTCAACATGTATTTAAAGTTAAAAGAACAAACAGCCAACACAACACGAGCCAGAAATCATAACTAAGAAATTGTAATATTCTAATTTGAGTAGATACTACATGGTGAGCCAAATCGATCCTAATGATCTTAATTGTTTTGACTATTTTGTTTAACTCTTTGTAGATACCTTCGTTGTCTGGCTAACATAATTAACATAATTAACATAACTAACACACTTAACATAATTAACATTTAATCAACGTAATTAACATAATTAACACAATTTACATAATTAACATAATTAACATAATTAACATAATTTACATAATTAACATAATTAACATAATTAACATAGTTAACATAATTAACATAATTAACATAATTAACATAACTAACATAATTGATATAACAAATGAAACGAATAAACGATGTTCAGCATGATCTGCATATAAATGATTGTTATTGATTTACATTTATAGGAGAAATTTTCCTTGATCTTTGAAAATATCGATAAACCGATCTACCTATAGTTGGATTTTGAAAACAATGCACCAACGGGTTTACTGCCGAATTTGAAAGCAATATCACAATAACGATATTATAAGAATACAGTGACTCTTTGGATAAGTATGCTTGAGTCATTACAATGATAGTACTTATTGTTAAAGGGCAATGAAATATAAGCAAAACAAGAGCGACGGTGAATAAAAATTTTGTAGATCTTGAGCTAGCTCTATTTGAGTTGTTTCTGTTTTCCGATGAACTACTCTGACTTGAATGAATTGGTAAAGTACGATTTAATTTCTTTATTACACAACATATCCTTAAGTATAGAAATGGATTAATAAGGTATGAAGAAATAGTAAGTAATACATTAACTACCAAAGCTATATTCCATGTAACCGTCACATGTGAAATCACTGTAGTTAGGAGTAAGACAGAATTTGTAATAATAATAACCATTGATGCTAGTCTCAAATTAAGTTTAGCACGATAAAGATATGGATGACAAATAGCGAGGTATCTTTCTAAAGTAATAAGTAATACACAAGCCATGGGGACAAGTGCAACGGTCATACCAATAAAATTTAAGTATGATGACACGGAACAATTGTATATTTTAAATGATTTCATTATTAAATCTGTACCATTAACAGGAAGTAGTGCAACCCCAATAATAAAATCAGAAATTGAAAGTGCGATTATTGGTAGATTGCTTATTGTTCGTAACGTTTTATTCATAATCAATGTTCTTAAGACGAGAAAGTTGAAGAGAATAGTCCATGGTGTGATTAGAAGACACAATATTCCTAATGTAATTAATAAATTTAACATTAAACTTGTTTCCAAATGAATGGCATATAATTTTCTTGAATACTGATAACATATTTGAATTGAATATTCGTTACCATAAAGATTTGTAAAATTTCCAAAATTCATTTTGATGAAGAGATGAATCTTTCGTTTTTGATATTTAAAACGTCTTGTCTTCAGGTTTTGTATCAAACACTTCTGGCGTCTACTTATGTTTTTAAATTTTTAATTCTGCATTTGCGCTTCAGACTCACCTGCCAGATTGCATAAAATATCCAAACTTATAAGGTCCATTATATATATGTATTTCGAATCGTTTAGAGAAAGCTTAATTAAGTGATCATGATAAATAGTTGAAAATGCTTTATTTCATTATATTTAAATGATAAAAATACAAAAATTGAACAGATTGTGCAAAGTTTATGAAATAACAGCTTGTCAACAAACTAGATACTCCTACGTAAAATGATAAGTATTTGTATATTATCAGAAGCGAAGTTGTGAAATTGAATATCTGGTTTTAAACATTGAAACATTAATTATCTGCATGGAACATTCTCAAATTTATTGTTCTTCAGGGTGACAAACAACTTTTACTTCACTTGAAAAAATATACAGAACTTATCCCCAGGTTTTCCCTTGGGAAATACAAGACAATATCGCACAAGAATTTCCGAGGAAGCCTTTACGCGATAACTAATATAGTGGCCGCGTTGGTTGGTCGCTTGAATTTGTGAACCATTTCCCCCATTCGTCAGACCTTTTAGATGATATAGAATGAATAATCTCAGGAGTATAAACGTCTCTTTATTCTTTTTCAGACGAAAGGAGGAACTCCAGGATGATCTATACCATTAGAAATGAACTACCCGCGTTTCTTTCTAAAATGTGGGCAGAGTTGGATTGAGGAGATCCATGAAGGAGATCTATCGAAAATAACAGCAGTTATGCCACACAGATAGTTAATTATTTTCACCATCTGATATGAAACAAAATTTTTACGTTTGTCTTATAATTGCAAAAAGAGCAATTGTTAAAAATTAAGAAATGGGCTTGTTTCCAATTCTGGAGTTCAAAACGTCATCAAAACATGTTCAAAACTTCCAAAGCAAATATTAATGCTTGCAGTTAATGAACTCTTAAATATTTTCTTAGTTCATGGTAAGCGAGTTTTCCGAGTTAGATTGTTAAGTCGATAAAAATAAGACTTTCATATTTACGGCACTTTTGCAGTCAAAATGGAACATAAAAATAGAAAACAGTTGATTTTGAATAATGAAGTTCTGAATTATTCGTAAATTCAACAAACATGCTTCCTAATACATCAATTCAAGGAACAATTGAGAAGTTTCTTGACTTGTAAACTGTTAGCTTTTTTGAAATTTGATAGAAAAATCGACAAAAATATACTCTTTTATTTGCGACATATTTTGCACCAAAAATGACTATAATTGCAAATTGTTGTTGTTGCTATTCACAATACCTAAAGGCCCCAGAAGGACGACATCATATCAAGATTTTCTTCATTGATTCAAGAACTGAGAGAACAACGTCAGATACTTCATGGGCAGGCATTCGATGGACACCACTAGAACGAGCAAAATATGGCTTTTACAATATAGATTTTACTTTTATATTGTTTTACAATGTTTAGTGGCGAAACTAATTTAAAATCCAGGCAAACCCAGAAGATGTGCTACAATGGCCCTATAATCAAATCAAAGCAAAATATTGCTTCCTTTTCCTGAAGTGACAATTCGTTTACACAGACCTTGTAATAATATATATTAAATGATTCCAGAACAATCATGGTAAGATGGGATTGTTTCGTAGGAGAGTAACAAATGATTTCCTCATCGGGAATGCAATTTAAATTATGAATTTAAAGAAGATATCAAAGTTTCTTTATTAATAATCATTTTATTTAGTTTCGTCACTAAACATTGTAAAACGACACTTGCAGCATCTAGTTTCAATCTACTTTTAAATTTACGCTTTTTCCATTTGTATGTGTACAGTATGTGAGGCGAGGGTTCACGATGCCGTTTTAGATGGAATATACTTTAAACACATACCAATGGATTCGTCATCAACCGGAGAGGTACATGGCTGGCTTTATTTTTTAAATAAATGCATATAAGTCGAGAAAAACCAATGGAAGTTCTTACCTTTTTCAACAACAATGATGTCTCACACTGAAGCGCTAATAAAATAGTTTGCATTTGAATGAATTTCTATTGTCTCGCAAATACAAAACAACACGATCCTTTCTTTTGTGACTTGACAGATAATTTTTGAATTTTCATTGTAGTAATTCTCAGAATGAAATTCAAACGTAAATAAGGAAAAACACAAAAAAAAATAAATAAAAAAAAAAAAAGATAGCAAGATGCATCATCATCTGATCTTTAGTTGGAAATTATACAATCAGGAATTATTGTTGGAAAATGGTTTGGCATAGAGCGTTATCTAATTTGTAAACAAACCCGTATTATGGAAATTAATTACATTTATACAGAAGAAATGAAACAATCAGCTTCTACTTCATCTTCATCAGTAACATCTGTTCTTAAGTAACAACAAATAAATTAAAATATATAAGAAAGTACATGAATGTAATTAACGAAATAAGATGTATAGAAATAATAAATAGATTCCCATTCTATACTTTTTCAAATGTCAATTGAAAAATTAAACGTTGAATAACCACGTTTTGAATAATATATAATCATTGACATTTTCCCGTGTCCAGTGTTGTTAGTGAAACAGAAATTAATTTAGACAATCCCCCGACCAATAGTTTCCCTAAAACTTTATGATAATCGGGTTAGTAGTGTTTGTTGGATTTTTTGGGGGATAAGGCTACTACTTCACGGTACTTTGCGATAAACTAAAATAGTACCATATTTGTAAAAAAGCTCCTGTGCGTTCCAATTTCACATCTACACTTTCAGCTTCTTTCAACAGCAAACGATAAAATGGAATATTTTCTTAATTAAATAACCGCTTCGATCAGCTTTTCCAAATAGATTTCTTCATGCATTTATTTTTAACCAGTCAAGCCAGATGATTCGTAACTCAATATAAGCATGCATATGCATGCAACTCGAAATCTAGTTAGCGAAATGCCTGCTTAGGACGGCAGATGTGTGATGAGAGAAGTATTCTCTAAACGATGAATTCCGGGTTTATTAATAGTAATGGAAACAATCTCTCATTGTATTAAATAATGTCCTGCTAATATGAATGTTATTGATTTTCACTTAAAGGAGTAATGTCTCTTAATCTTTGAACATATTGATAAACCGATCTACCTATAGTTGGATTTTGAAAACAATACACCAACGGGTTTACTGCCGAGTTTGAAAGCATTAGAACAGTTACGATATTAAAAGAATACAATGACTCCTTAGATAAGTATCCTTGAGAAATTACAATGATAGTACTTATTGTTAAAGGGCAATGAAATATAAGCAGGACAAGAGCAACAGTGCATGCGAACTTTGTAGATCTTGAGCTTGTTTTATTTGTATTGTTTTTGTTTTTTGGTGTTCTTTGACTTGAATGAATTGGTAAAGTACGATTTAATTTCTTTATTATACAAATGATCTTCAAATATACAAATGGATTGATAATATATGAAGCGGCAATAAGGGACACATTAAATACCATGGCTATATTCCATATAGTCGTCACATGTGAAATCACAGTAGTTAGGAGTAAAACAATCGTTGTAATCATAATAACTTTTGCTGTTAATTTCAAAGTAAGTTTAGCACGATAAAAATATGGATGACAAATAGCGAGGTATCTTTCTAAAGTTATAAATAATACGCAAGCCATAGATACAAGTGTAACTGTCATACCCATAAGATTTAAGTATGATGACAAAGAGCAGTTGTATATTTGGAATGATTTCAATATTAAATGTGTACCATGAACAGGAAGTACAGCAAATCCAATAATGAAATCAGTAATTGAAAGTGCGATTAATGGAAAATTGCTTACTGTTCGTAACGTTTTATTGATAACCAATGTTCTTAAGACGAGGAAGTTAAATACAATAGTCCATGGTGTAATTAGAAGACACAATATCCCAAGTATAATTAATATATGTAACATTAAACTTGTTTCCAAATGAATAGCATATACTTTCTTTGAATATTGATAACATATTTGAATGGAATATTCGTTACCATAGAGATTTGTAAAATTTCCAAAATTCATTTTGATGAAGAGATGAATCTTTCGTTTTTGATATTTAAAACGTCTTGTTTTAAGGTTTTGTATCAAACACTTCTGGAGTCTACTTATATTTTTAAATTTTAAATTCTGCATTTGCGCTTAAGATTCACCTGCCAGATTGCATAAAATATCCAAACTTATGAGGTCCATTAGGTATTTTGAATGGTTTAGAGAAAGCTTAATTAAATCATCATGATAAATATGGTTGAAAACGCTTTATTTAATTATTTTAAATGATAAAATTATATTAAATTGAACATATTGTGAGCAAAGTTAATGGAATAATAGCTTGTCAACAAAGTAGATACTCCTAGGTAAAATGATAAGTATTTGTATATTATCACGTGCATTGTTTTGAAATTGAATATCTGATTTTAAACATAAAAACATCAATGATCTGCTTGGGACTTTCTCAAATCTATTGTTCTTCAAGGGGACAAACAACTTTTATTTCACTTGAAAAAATATACAGAACTTATCCCCAGGTTTTACCTTGGGAAATGGAAGGCAATATTGCAGAAGAATTTCCGAGGACGCTTATACGCGATAACTATAAAGTGGCCGTGTTGGTCGCTTGAATTTGTGAACCATTTCCCCCACTCTTCAGACCTTTTAGATGATATAGAATGAATAATCTCACGAATGTAAACGCCTCATTATTCTTTTTTTGACGAAAGGAGGAAATCCAGAATGATCTATACTAGGAATGGGTTACCCGCGTTTCTGTGTAGAATGTTGGCAGCATTGGATAAGGAGATCCATGGAGGAGCTCCATTGCGAAAAAGAGCAGTTTTGCCGCAAAGATAGTTAATTAATCTCGCTATATGATATCAATCAAAACATTTATGTTTGTCCGATTTTTGCAACAAGAGCACTTGTTACCAATAGAAAAGGGCTCGTTTCCAATTCTGCAGTTCAAAACGTCAACAAAACATGTTCAAATTCCACAGCAAAAATTCATTACTGTTTTCCGAGTTAGATTTTTAAATCGATAAAAATAAAACTTTCATATTCACGGCACTTTTGCAGTCACAGGGGAATATAAAAATAGAAAACAGGCAATTTTGAAATATGGAGCTGCTTTCAAATACAATTTCGTTAAAAATTGAGAAACTTATTGATTTGTAAACTGTTACCTATTTCCAATATTAGGAATATCGACAGAAATATACTCTTATATATTTGCGTTATTTTTTGCACCAAAAGTGACGTTACAAAAAAAATTGATTCGTTCGTATTGTTTGATAGAAAATATTTAAATTTAAATTTACAAATTCAAGTAGGTCAAACTTTTAATCATGAAGACAATGTTTTAATTCCTGTTTTAGGTAATGAATGTGAGATGTACATGTGCAGCATTTTTCAGTAATTCACAACATGAATAAGTCATATTTTTTAAGTTCAAGAAATTGCTTTTCGAATAAACTTTAAAGTAAGATATATTTTCATTTTCCTTGTAAATGCTTAATTCTGAATGACTCTTCTCTTACTTCTTACAAGTTCAAAAGTAACAACAACTTACAAACAATTCTACAAAATTGAAAAACAATAAGAAAAAGAAGCCTACTATCTGATTCACTGATCAACATCAATTAAGTAACTGATCAAGATAAATATTGAAGAAAACGTGTTTTGATATTTATTTTTAATGACTTATCAAGATTTACAACCATCATGATTCATGAAAATTTATAACAAAGGACGATTTGCTGGTTTGCAGGTTAAGAATCATTCCTCTAGCATCATTTTTATGTTAAAACGTCGTCGTGTTTTCACTGGGATCTTCAAAAACATGCAGAATAGACCGTCATCCTTTCTTTCTCTAATTGAACAGAGAAACTTGATATCAATTTACATCAAGTCGTCTAATTATGCCTTGAGGATAGATAAAGCTTCCTTCTACAAAATTGTTATATTTATGTATATTATTTTGAATATTCGAGATCTTAAATCTTGTATCCTAATTTAGTGTGCACATGACACCAAAAAGATTTAATACAGATTCGGGTAGTTGAAGCTAAATAGTGAAGAATCATTACGACAATGATTTCTAAATATTCTTAACATATACCACGTTTGTAAGAATCTTCTTGATCAGGCTTTTTGTATAAATTGATCACACAACTAGGTTATAGCACAAAGTTTCGGCTGATTGACCTCAGCCATTCTCAAGTGAGTGTTTTATTATAATTAACATAGGTATATGTATATGTAAAAATTGTTTGCCCCTGAGGGTGAATCAAAATCATGGAAACAAATTATTGTCATTGTTGAAGCGTAGATCGAAACTGAAAACAACAAAACTATTATGGTAACTAACTTGAATACAATTCCAATCCATTAGGGTGAATAACATTGCTGAATCATAAAATGAATGCAATTATGTTATTTAAAAACTGTAGCATTGATAGAATCTCCTTGGACGTTCAACGATGGTCTCAGTTCTTCATTTGCCAGGATATCGTTGACAAGGCAGTCAAATTTATTTTCACATTTATTATTTGTTTAACAAAGTTTTTGGAAGTCATCAGTTGGGCTATCACAATCTTGAAGGATGTGTTTACCATGGTTACTTTTGTGGTATTCATCAACGCGTTCATATAAATGCCAGCATGCTTACCCGACATATTCTGCTTCGTACAGACGACATTTCAAATGATAAATAAAGCATTGTTAAGTTGGTTAATTTGGCTTATCTTCGCTTTAACGTTAGTCATTGATGAGCTATTAGCTTTTAGAAATATCTTTAAAAGTTAAACTTGTTTCACAGTTCATATGGTAAAGTTCTTTCTTCGTTTCGTCAAATGATCGTTGATTCCTGAATGGTAAAACTTTACAAATATATTTTATATTTTCATATGGAATGTGAAGAAGTAATATTATGCTTTTAAAAATTGCTGCTGACAGTATACATTATCAATAACTGAAATTGGATTGACAATGATATGATAAATTAAATAGAATTTTTATTAATGCCGTATATAATATATAAAAACACTGCAGTCAGAGGCTACTGACGTTGTTTTAAAATTGTGAGCGCTATGATGCGCGATATCGCGCAAAACTCTGAGTAGTGGAGGCAATGTCTAGTTTATGACTTTATTTCAATAATGCTTTGTATATCTGCATCGAGTACTCTACTGATGTGTTGCCATAAATAAAATTATATAATATATAACTATTTGGCATCCTTGTCGTACAAAATAATGATATGATCTGTTACATTTCTTTTGTATGATGTATTTATTTCAATATCAGCAGTATAAATGTTTCGTCATTCTACTTTCAACACGCATTTACAATAGAAAGAGCAGGTCTACAAAAGAACAGATTAACGCATAGAACAGATCCACGTATGACAACAAAACACGATGACGAATTCATCACATAATGTAAATGTTACCAGAAGAAATTACATGTCAATGTAATTAGCGAAATGCCTGCTTAGAACGGCAGATGTGTGATGAGAGAAGTATTCTTTAAACGATAATTTCCGGGTTTATTAATAGTAACAGAAACAACCTCTCATTGTATTAAATGATGTTTGACTATTTTGTTATAATAAATCTAATTGCAGGTAACGAAATTACTGAACTCTTTGTAGATACCTTTGTTGTTTGGCTAAAATAATTAACATAATTAACATAATTAACATAATTAACATTCTTAACATTTAATTAACGTAATTAGCATAATTAACATAATTAACATAATTAACATAATTAACGTAATTAACATAATTAACATAATTAACATAACTAATATAATTGATATAACAAAAAAAACGAATAAGCGATGTTCTGCATGATATGCATATAAATGATTGTTATTGATTTACATTTATAGGAGTAATTTTCCTTGATCTTTGAAAATATTGATAAACCGATCTACCTATAGTTGGATTTTGAAAACAATACACCAACGGGTTTACTGCCGAGTTTGAAAGCATTAGAACAGTTACGATATTAAAAGAATACAATGACTCTTTAGATAAGTATCCTTGAGAAATTACAATGATAGTACTTATTGTTAAAGGGCAGTGAAATATAAGCAGGACAATAGCAACAGTGCATGCGAACTTTGTACATCTTGAGCTTTTTTTTCTTGCACTGTTTCTGTTTTCTTGTGTTCTTTGACTTGAATGAATTGGTAAAGTACTATTTAATTTTTTTAATGTAAAACCTATTCTGAAATAAACAAATGGATTGATAATATATGAAAGGGCAAGAAGTGACACATTAAATACCATAGCTATATTCCATATAACCGTCACATGTGAAACCATTGTAGTTAGGAGTAAAAAAATCGTTGTAGCTATAATAGCTTTTGCTGCTGATTTCAAATTAAGTTTAGAACGATAAAAATATGGATGACAAATAGCGAGGTATCTTTCTAAAGTTATAAATAATACACAAGCCATAGATACAAGTGTAACTGCCATACCCATAAGATTTAAGTAGGATGACAAAGAGCAGTTGTATATTTTAAATGATTTCAATATTAAATGTGTACCATGAACAGGAAGTACTGCAAATCCAATAATGAAATCAGTAATTGATAGTGCGATTAATGGTACATTGCTCACTGTTCGTAACGTTAAATTCATAAACAATGTTCTTACGACGATAAAGTTAAATACAATAGTCCATGGTGTAATTAGAAGACAAAAAATCCCAAGCATAACTAATATAGTTAACATAAAGCTTGTTTCCAGATGAATAGCATATACTTTTCTTGAAAAATAATGACATATCTGCATTGAAAATTCAGTACCGTAGAGATTTGTCATATTTGCTGAACTCATTTGCGTTGATAGTAATATATTATTTCGTTTTTTGATGTTGATAATATCTTTCGGGGATACAGCACAGTTGAATTCCAATCAACTTACAATGTCATTTATATAGTTTATAAAAAGAAGAAGGTCGAAAACTGAACTATGACGTACACCGACGTTCTGAGGTTGGTCGGCGTACTTCTCAAAAAGAATATGAGAAGTAAGCGAAATATGATAATTTAGAGTTATCGTTAAACTGCAGAATTTTAATAGAAAAACATTTACTAATATTTTTTGAATTAAGTATTGTTTTTCTATTAAAATTCTTCAGTTTAGCGATAACTCTAAGTTATCATATTTCGCTTACTTATCATATTCTTTTTGAGAAGTACGCCGACCAACCGCATTGAAATTTCAAGTAATGCTTCCTTTATATGAATTTTGAAAAGTTTAAAAGATACAAGGATTAAATTATTATGCGAAACCATTGATTGCGATTTATTTAATAGGTACTGGTGCATAACTTTATAAACAATTGAACGTTATTAAAAAATGTCTGCAACGCATACCCCACGTAAAGTTAATCATATCGGCAAAAATGATCACTTAAATGTAACTATGAGGCTTGTGGTTAACATATTTGCGTGGTGTTTGCGCGTCTGCAGTTTGAGGATTGAAAACAGGTCTAAAGTCATCATCGGAATACTTGCAGAGCCTAGCGATGAAAAATCTTCGGGCCATGTTTTTAAGAGATCCCATCGGGTCCAAAATTTCTCTCGTCTGTCCTGATCAAGCATCAATAGTTACAGATAATTGTCTCCACAGTATTCATGATTTGTGTTGAAATGAATAAATGCTCAAGAACTAAAAAAACCCTCTTATTTCTACTCTTAGAAAGCGAACATCACAATAATCCTTTGCCATTTCTTCCATCTTTTGCCGAGTGTTGATGTTGTTGTTGATTTATTTGTCATAAATTCTGACTGGGAAGTAACTTCCACTTACATATTGCCGCAATTACATAATTTACAAATACGTACAAAAATTACGCGATACAAAAAATTTAAATTGGTTATTAACTATAACCAATATATAAGACAACTATACTAATAATCTTTACTATAGGAGTGTGAAAAAATGGTCAGCAATTATATACAATTTGGATTGTTTTATTTTATTTGTATCCGTTTACCGTATTATGCACTGTGGACATGCCAGTTAGATCGTGTTGATTGAGATGTTTTTTAAATGTTTGCAAAGTTTTGTTGTGACGATGGACTCTGGAAGGCAGTTGGAGACATTCCAAGAAAGACTTGCCGACTGACAAAGTCTGACCAAGTTTCACGCCCCCGATACCCCCCGCACTAGGGTGCGCCCTGCATAGCATTAACCTATCATTAACTTTTTGATTGACAGATAGAGCATCAAATTGGGAAGCGTGTATGTGATTTCGTTTTGTGGGAGTTCAACTTTGGTTTAGACTCATTGTTTTTGGTACGGCAAAACTAATCTCAAGCGTTTACGGAAACACCAAAGGCGCAAAATCAACACCATAAATGTACATCGCACGAGGAAGATATGTATAATTCAATTTTGCATAACTCCATTGTTTTGTTTCTTTTTAACAATATTCATGAAAAAATTAATCGATTCTGATTAGATAAGATAGAAACTATTTTATTCCCTAATTTGTTTCGAAAATAGAGCAAAAAAAGTGAAATCTAAATCAGATTGGTGATTATACAATGGAACTCAAAATGAAACAATAGCAAATTAGAAAAGCAGCGGGAATATAAACTCTGTCTGACGCAGGAAATTCTTAGTTGAAACGTGATTGAAATATTTAAAATGTTTCGAGTAAGAAACGAAAAGGCAAATGAAAAAGTAAGTATACAGTGAAAACTGTATATAACGGCCAGCTACGAGAGGTAGATAAATTGACCATTATAGACAGGTGGCCTTTATATAGAGATTTGACTCATTAGAAAATATTGACTTGCCCAAGTCTCATTTTTACTTTGACGATTTTGATATGTTGGTAAGTGAGACTTATGTCATTTGGCAATTCTATTGTTTTAGAAAACAAAGAAACCGCCAACAAAATCGCGTCGATGACGTAGTTTTATTTGAGTATTCCAGGGTGTCAACAGTCAACAGCGAACGAGTCGTAAAATATATAAGCCTGAAATTTTAAAAGATGCTAAAATATTTGACAGAAATAGTGGCTTGAGTCACTTGTTGTATATATATTTCAGGGTATTGGAGCTAATTAAACTGGAAAGCTGATTTTATTATTCTAACTTACTGATTCTGACGAGTCAATGATTTAGCGAACGCTGCTGTTTACTGCAAACTTTTTGAGCGCTCGTTGGAGATCGAAATGCAGATTGAAATATGATTCACTGTTGAAATCATAAACAATACACTTGAATGTTGCTATATTCTGAATAAATCTTTCTCTTGCTCTTGTACACGACATGGAACTGCTGAATTTTTGATGGTAACCCAAAGCATTCACAATGATACAATATTAAACAATTCTGAAGGGTAAAAACATTTACAGATAATTTCGCCATCTGTATTTTGAATGATGATGTTGAAATAAGTTTGTAATTTTTGACAGCAATCAATTTCGCCATCTGTATATTTGAATGATGATGTTGAAATACGTTTGTAATTTTTGACAGCAATCAGTTAATCGACTTGATTTAATAACCATAAGTTTCCATATAGATTTAATTCATTTTATTTTGGCTTGCATGTTGCATCTTTCATTAATTTACGTAATGCTGAACCCCGTCTATCCGCGTACATCAAATGCGTGATAATTTGTCAGAACAATACGATCAAACAGAATGCCGTTGTACAGAATCCTGCATAACGCTGTACGAAGGGAATAAGTCCCGCTTACCGCTCGTCAAATTGCGGTATATCAAAGCGGGACTTATAGATCAGTCAATAGAAAATACTGTTTTGGACATTGCAAGAGTGACCACCATAGACAGGTGGCCGCTGTATAGAGGTGACCGTTATAACAGGCTTGATTGTAATGCTTATTTCACACTTTAAACATTCTTTTGATAACTATACAATACTTCTTCGGTTAGTTCGCAGTCGCAGGAGTTCCTTTGGATTTTTCATTCATATTATTAAAAGGCAATCATACTATTTCTCGTTCAATGCTGAATTAGTTTTCACTACTGTATTTTTCAAAAAGGTCATTTTCATTTTTTGAAAAAGCCACTCCTGCAAAAAAATCCCGAATTGTACTCGAAATCGTATGATAACATTTATTAATTGGTATTATTCTCATTATATTGATTAAAACAAAACAACATTTCTATTGGAAACACTTTGTAACTATAAAGGGGACGTTAACAATGCAAATTAATCCGGTTCGAATTCTAAAATTCTGAACCTCAACAAATCAACCTTCTACAGCATACATCAGTATTCCTAGTAAATGAACTGATATAGATCAATGCAGTTTGTTTTTTCATCAGAATAAATTCCGTCTGAAGAGCGCACAAGCGCAAAACTCAGATGTCTATTTGTTAATAAGTTATTTGTATATTGTATTAGTCTATGATACAGATCATGCAGTTTTCACAGCTTGTAACTTATGCAGACAATAATCTGTTGTTTTTATTTCAATATGTTGTTTTTCTCTATTTTAATAGTAATGTCTGTTTGTTAATAAATTATTTGCATATTTGTATATTGTATTAGTCTCTGATATAGATGATAAAGTTTTTACAGCTTGTAACTTAGACAATTATGATCTGTTGTTTTATTGCTACATGTTGTTTTTATCTCTATATTAATAGTAATGTCTGTTTGTTAATAAATTATTTGTATATTGTATTAGTCTCTGATATAGATAATGCCGTTTTTACAGCTTGTAACTTAGACAATTATGATCTGTTGTTTATATTTCTATTGTTATTTTTATCTCTATACAAATAGTAATGTCTGCTTGTTAATAATTATTTGTATATTGTATTAATCTCTGATATAGATAATGCAGTTATCAGAGCTTGTAGCTTCGACAATGATCTGTTGTATTTATCTCTACATGTTGTTGTTATGTTCTTAGTTAATCAGAATAAACATATTACATTACATTGTAGATAACATTGAAATTTGAAGAAATTTGCAGAACATGGAAAAAAATGAAACATTTGAAAGGATCTAATCATCAAAAAAGACTTGGGTCTGCGCGCAGGCAACCGATTGTATATCTGTTGCTAAAGGTTTGTGTTTATGGGTGCTATACATGTTCGATTTGTCTAAGTGGAATATGGCCCTTCGTTATCATTACGTAGTCTACTGCATCATCGTCCAACCTTCTCGTCACAGTTGCAAGGTTTTGAATATGGTGGTTTTAGAATTGACCCCTTGGAGATTGCCGGTTGCTAATATTGATTGTTGTGTTTTGGTTGGGAAAACATTGATTTGGAAATTTTATTTAAGCTGGGAAGAAGTATCGAACAGCCTTAATCGATTGAATCGTTTGAAAAACTCGTCCATTGTGATGTTCCTTCGTACTGCAAAGCTCGGTTTAATTGTGTCAGCTTCAAAGTATTTCATTGGACTCCAGTCACTCCATTACAATTCCGGTCCCTAGCCATATACAGTATCAAGATGACATCACATCTAATTATCATATCTCTTCCATAAATTCACCATCAATGTCTGTAACTCACATGGTTGGGAAAGACAGTTCTACGCTACACCGTCCATGAACTGTGAAGGAGCATAACCTCCATTGGCGAAACAAGCTGCTATATAACGCCTCCGAGACGTTTGATATATCTTATTGCTTGTGAACAATCAGTCTTGTGAAAATACTTTTCCGCATATTTAAGTCCTGAATAAATGGTGATGATCGATGATGTTTTATTGCTGACAAATGTCACTGGAAAGAATGGCATGCCATTCTAAAGAGCTTTACTCGGGCCCTTATATTTCGAACAAAATTCAGCAAGAGGTACGTATCACCTTGGTTTGAATGGCTGACGAGCTAAGAGGTCATTATTAAATTTAAATTCCGAATAACAAATGAAATGAAATTGTTCTCATAGTTTGATTCCCATTAATGATACCTCTATATAATATTAATAAATAATTAGTAATTAATCAGCTATTTAAAAAATATCTTCTTTCGTCATTATTTGGCATTCATCGTGGAGAAAAAGTGACTATATTATGACCAAAGACCAACAGGTATATCCAACATGCAAGTTTTAATTGTCGAGGTCAGCCTTTCAAGAACTTCGCAAATTCTACATGAGAAAGAAAAGAGGAAATACGTTTCATCATCAATAAATATACTGTAATCAGGGGCGCCGGAGCAAAAATCGAGCAGCGGAGGCAAGCAGCAAAAAGTTACATATTTTTAAAACATTTCTCTGAATTAAGCTACGGCCAAATGACTTTTTTTCGTAGCCCAACACACGCTAACTCAGTGGCCAAAGTAAATGTGTGTTGGCGAAATAAAATGAGACGTGGCCAAATGACTTTTTATTTTTGGCCAACAACTCACCGATTCACGCCAACTCAACTTTGGGGTGGCCAAATGACTTGTGACTTCCGCCAACATCAACATATTGAAGCACGATTTTATTTGAAAAATGGCGACCGTAAAATACAGAAATGGAGAAGTTTTGTGTTGTTATAGTGCATGTCGACTTCATATACAACGTGTATAGAATAAATTTATCTAAGATAAAGGATATAGAACCATGATGTGACTAGAAATAAATCAAAGCAAAGTCTAGACATAAATAACTGTCTGCGTCAAATTAAGAATTACGTCATTTTTAACCAATCGTTGAAACCTCGTATTTGCTGATCAAAGCTGTGTTGGCCTGAGTTGGCCAAGGCGGCCAAATGACTTTTTTGATTTGGCCAACAACTTCGAAAAAGGTCGAGAACAATAGATTGTTGGGCTCAATTGGCCAAATTTTTGGTCCTCTTCAAACTGCTTTTTTTCGTAGGCCAACACACGCCAACTCATCCCGATTCAGCCCAACTCAATTTTTGGGTGGCCAAATGACTTTTGATTTTGGCCAACATTAAAAAAATCAGAGTTGGCGTATGTTAGGCTACGAAAAAAAGTCACCTGGCCGTAGCTTTACTCTTGCATCATATTTTGTCAGACATTGGTGCATAGATGTTATGTTTTAGGATGCAACGTGAGTGAAACAATTCAGGTTTTAAAAACAATACCCTGGGCAATTAGGGAGCATTCATAATTGATGTCAACCTATTTTTTGGGTCATCTCATATTTAATCCCCCTCCCCCTACTGTCAACCGATGTCAACTTCTACAAACATCCCTCCCCATTGATGTCAACTTTCAGCTATACCCCCTAAAAATTTCGAAATAAAATCGCATGTTAAAAACACTAGAAAAATGTTCATGTTTTCTTGCTTTCAGTGAGTTATCCATATGTATGTAGCGGAAAGCACCTGTTATATGTTACATGATGTAGAAAATCACAGTATTAGTTACCTTAGAGTAGCTGCCTGAGCTGTTTTGACATAAAAATATTTTTTCCAAAGTTGACATCAACTAATAGCCAAGGCCCCCTCCCCCTGTCAACGTTGGTCAACTTTTTATCAACCCCTCCCCTCTTTACCCGTTGACGTTAATTGTGAATGCTCCCTTAGCCTTTATTTGCAATTCTTTTGCGATACATGTTCCATTAAATAGTATTACATTATTCTGGAAAAGGGCACTTGCTGCCGAGGTTCAGCTTCTCCCTCTTCCTCTTTGGCTCCGGCGCCGCTGACTGTGATTGCTAGCCTCACAAAATGGCATTATAGTAGTAAATAGATAGATAGCATATGTCATAACAAATGAATGAAATTTAACATACCAGTATAAGAAATTTTACCATCTTTATTTTTATCGAATAATGCTACGAGACTATTTAGTCCCTCTTCTGTGATTGGTTGGCTAATTTTAGCCATACTTATCATCATTTCTTCTTTACTCAGCCAGCCATCACCATTTTTATCCAATAGTTTAAATGCATCTTTGAGCTCTTGTGTAGTAGGTATACGTCGCTTTGTACAAAATGCATGAACAAATTCATTGAAACTAATAGCACCAGTATCTAATAAAAAGAAACAACAATATCAAGTCTCAACATATTAAAGAGAGTTTCTTTAAACGTATGAACGATAATAACTCTCCGAATTCTCCATCTTGATTACATATGCATTTCCATTAGAATGTCAAATCTAGAAATCTATCATCTGCAATGCTGTACAACCCAATTACTGAAATAATATTGAATTCTGCTTGGCAGAAGACATCGGATGAAATACCACATCTATACAATCCTTCAAATGTATGAACAGTTGAACACCAATAACTCTCTGAATCCTCCATCGAATGCACTAGTATTAATTTGAATATCACTGTGTTTCGATTTATGTTTGTTCGGCTTGCTGTTTTATTTTCGTTTTTAACACTTGGTATCGAAACAAAATGTACCTTTTTATTTTGCAGACTTCGCGGCTTTACGTTATTACTTGCTATTGTTAGCGAGGGATCTCCCCCATGGATATCCCCAAGAATCCAACTCGATTAAACTAGTAACGGGAGTAGGTACCCATTGCTATCAATAGAAAAAATTCTTTACTTTGAATAAATTAGCATAAATAATAAATAATTAGGCCTAATAGAAACAAATTTACATAAAATCTGATCCAAAAACATGAATGTCTGGTTTTCTCAAGATTAGAAGTTAATAATAGCACTATAGCATGTTATAACATGTTACAGCATGTTATAGCATCGAGTGCTATGTCTAATTAGTAATAGGAATTACTCATTGAATAAATTATTTTTTTAACTATATAGATCTCTCTCACAGCTACTTAATACGTCGCTCAAGAATATTTAAAAGAAAATATTGATAAGCCTAGCTGTGTATTTTGAGAAGCCTGTGCACCTTGACATGTCTTATAAAGTAACACAAATAGGGCTGATGTGATATAGCCCTACAAGAGAGAATAAGTATACTTGGACAATATGGACAATAATTGCAATATTGGACATTAAAAATACCATACCGCCAAATAACATTTCTATAACAATAATAATGATAACAACAATTCAATCAGGTTATTAAAAAAATTCTGCTATGTATTGCAAAGTTTGACCACATAATTTTAATTTCCTGATAACTTCCGCGAAAGGTGGCAGCATCCCCTCTTTGGCACATCCCCTAACTTGTTACAATCAACAAATATCACAAGATTTCTGCAGTATCGGATTGGCATAGAATATTGAATTTTGATGCCTTTTTTGAAAAGTTTCAAGCACTTTTTAAAAGTAGTTCAAGAGTTCATGAATAGTTCGTGAACTGTTCATAATGTTAAATGGCCCAGCTTTCATGATCTCTCTATGGCAATTAATGAGCTGTTTATGAAACAAACATGAATAGAATGCTTTACAATAAAGTTCATTACAATAGGACCATTAAACGTTCATGAACAATTCACAGTCCATAAACAATTCACAATCTAGTTTTTGCAGGGTTATTGTAGCCCAGGGTCCGACAAAAGTGGGGATCCTGGGATCCTAGATCTCGGAAGGATAGAGCAAATTCAGAAGAAAATTGATAAATTTTTGATTTATAGGCCAAACCTCAACAAAAAATTCAGAAGAAAATGCACAATGTTGTTCAAGATTCCGGAAGGCTAAACCTTTTGTCGGACACTGTTGCAGCCACACTCTATCACAGAGTATTTACTATAATATGAATGCCAATTATTGTTCCAATCAATTGATATCAATAACATACGATCTATATCAGTTGAAGAAAATAAATCATTGAGCTCTTTTGGTGTCAGCCTCAAGCCAAGGCTTTTTATCATCATATCAACTTCTCCTTTGCTAAGTTTTCCATCCTTTCTCTTATCGTAAAAATTAAACACTTTACGGAAATCTGAAAGAAATAAAATTACAACATCAATAACAACGCGTGTGACTACCTGCTCTTGCCTTTGGAGGGGGAAAATCCAGAGCTATTCATAAGAGGTGGGGCACACAATTTTGGGGATTAAAAATCACCATTTTCGTTCCATTGAAAACAAAGTTTTGCTTTTGAACAAAATGTTTTTTGAATTCATGATATTATTTTTGCTTGCTTTGTTAAACCTCAGTTTGAGGAAACAAAAATGGCGTCTATAAAGTCATGTGACTGGCATTTGTCCAATTGGAGCTAAGAGAGGCACATAAAAGAGTGTCTTAAATGTCGTAAATAGATGGCTCTTGGTAATTCTAATCTTGAGCAACAAAACAGGCCACATGACATGTACTTCAATACTTTCAGAACTTCACAATTTTGAAATTTTAAGTCTAAAAAATTATTTTTGTAACAAATGACAGCGATAAAAAACATGGGATTTCATAACGTTTCGCCATATCATATCTTCATGGCATCATCAGATAAATAAATACAAATTAAAAAATTACAAATATATAGAATTTGAGTTTACAAAG
Organism: Haliclystus octoradiatus; assembly: GCA_916610825.1. Taxonomy (NCBI): domain Eukaryota; kingdom Metazoa; phylum Cnidaria; class Staurozoa; order Stauromedusae; family Haliclystidae; genus Haliclystus; species Haliclystus octoradiatus. The sequence goes on along the minus strand of OU744453.1, from coordinate 3,147,803 downwards.
GAAATTATCAAATGCAATTGCAAGGAAATTAAACAAACAACCGGGATTTTATAGAATCCGATTGCGTGTTGAGTGTTGGCTTGATCCGCCTGATTGCAAGCATTTCACAAATCAGAAAATCGGTTTTGTTTTTGCACTTATCTGAAACGCGGAAAGTGTGGTGACTATTCCGGACAGTTAAACCGTGAGAGTGGCAAAGGTGTGCGCCAACAGCTGAACTGGTGTGGCCGTCAATACGTTGATGAAGGTGTTGGCATTTGTAGCCAACATAACTAGCATCACACAAGTCACATTGAAAACAATACACAACGCATTGACGGGACAACATCGGTGGCTTTTGTTCGCGTATACTCAAATCATCAATACGTTTTTTACTGCTAAAAACTGGTCTGATAATTTGACCGATATTTGTGCTGAGTTTTGATAATTGCCTTTTTAAATTACTTGCCGAAATTTGGTCTTTAAAAGTTAAAGAAAAAAGTTTTAAAAGTTAAAAAAGAAAATCATTTTACAAAAAAAATATTGGAGGGTGCAACCGGATTACTTCCACCAAATAAGAAATTTTTAGTAGGGAAGAATAGATATTATAAAGTAGTTACAGGAAATTGCTATAAAAAAAAACTGTAAAATGTAAAAGTTTTTCGCTATCGGTGAAAAAGGTGAGGTGATAGTAATCATATTTCACGAATTTCAGTTCATGAAATTTCAACACACTGATTCTTGAAGAATTAAAATGTTCACGCAAATAAGAGCGATTTCACACTCATGAACGCTCACTCACGCTTCATCAACTGGTTAGACCTATTGAAAAAATGCAATTCAAACTTTCAAAATTGATGTTGACTAACCGTCTATTTCTTGTTTGCTCAGTTTAGATGGGAGTTTCTGAAAGTAAAAAAAGTAAACAAGTTACATCAGACAGAATAGACTAGTTACACCTAATCAAAATTAAGAAGGCTGTATTCCCATAGGGACCATCCGCAAAATATAAATTCAGTAAATTTTCCTATATTTGACATGCCCTCCCTCCTGTAAGAAGCTGCATGCCTTTATCGACTGTGGTTCAAATCCCCCAATGGTCAACTCAGCCTTGCCTTTATCTAAAATATCAAATGAGATACATCTTCTGTGATGGCGGATGGAATCATCCAGAAAGAATTGCGTTTTGAGTAGCTGCAGGGAATCGTTGCAAAGTTGCGCATTGACAATTGAGGCCTATCTGTCAAGAAATCTGTTGAAATTGATCTGCAGTGTCGCGGCTGCGATCAGTAAAGAGCATGTAATATCATTGCTCTTAGCGAAAAGAGGCACTCATCTGGAAATAGAAGGGTGGTAGGCCTATGGGTCAGAGTCATCTATTTACAAGAGTTGGGACACTCAAGCCATTTTTGTTTTATTGGCCGGGACCCGAGCTAGCTTTTAGCAGTGCGCATGTGCAGGAGAATGTTGTGCCTTTTTTTTCAGCCATTTTGGAACTATGTGAAATGGTTTGCGATCGTGTAACAAGAATAATATAACCATTTAATAGTTGTCTTTCTCCATATTTATTGCTGGACTCTCAAAACTAGCATAAAAATCTACCTCAATGGATCCTATGTTATTGATCTCGTATGCATGTTGCTCAGGAGAATTTACAGATCAATGCTAATGGAATTTCTACATGGAAAAGGAGTTTTTTGATTAGCCTACATCTTACGCTCTACGCCGATTCTTTGCAGTCAAAGGCTCCTTAAATTTCTAGTTCTTGTCCTCAGTTGGAATAGTAAACAAGACTTTTATTTCGATTACTATTGCATCTATAAACACAACAGTACATAAATTTAATAGCATAAAATAATTTAATGTTTTTTCACTCACAAAAGTTGTATTTTTCTCTCGCGCTTCACTAAAAACAAGAAACATGGTCCCGAAAGAACACAAATGGAGTTCAAAAAATCATGTGACTGGCATCTGTCCAATAGGAGACGATAGCGGCACATGAAAGCGTGTCCCAACTCTTGTTGTGGTGGGTCCGATTTATCGATTAATCGATTATGTTTTCATGAATCGATTATGCAGTCAACCGTTACATCAAATCATCAATTGATGATAGCAATTAGGAAATGCTTATTACTAATCTCATTTCAAAAGTGTACAGTAACTGCATATAGAAGGGGGGGTCAATCATGAAAAGTGGTGTGCTCATCTTCACTGTCTTTTTTGATATTTTCGAAAATTATTCAGATGCAATTTATCGGTTTGTTAAAGATTAAATTTAAAGTTGGATTTTCTAGCAATAGCAGAAACGTTGAAGTATATAAATTCATGATTGACAGTGCAAAACTGAAAAGTCTGAGCTGAATATTTGGCATATTCAGATTCCAAAGCAAAGCATGGTAGAGAGGACCTGGTAGCCAAAATATATTTCAGGGTAGGGTATATATTGAAGGGTAATACTTCAGCAGAGATAACAGAGTTTTAAACTTTTAACATTTAAACACGAAGATCTCATCATCCAATTTATTTATTCTCAAATAACGTAAAGCAAAGTTGACATCTGATCAAAACTCACCACTTCTTTAGGCTTCTTCATCGGTGATTTGGAGGCCATTTTTCAGACCAAAATAGATCGCTGCAAAAATCACAGTATATTGATTTGGTTTATATACAGTAGAAAGTAGCTGACAAGTCCTTCAACCGGGTTGGCGAGATGTCAAAGGGTAGAGTCTACCTGTTCATTGAGGATTAACCCGTTTGAAACTTCCAAAATATCTACGTTATCTTATCCATAAATAAAGGGTGTACTCTAAATTCTCACACGCTGTTGATTATTTTTGTAGCCCTTTTGTCAGTTTTCACGACATCATCTTCTGAACAATAGAGACAATAAATTGTACAGAAGTATTTGTCTCCAGTCTCAAATCTCTTCACAGGACAAAAACTTCCTGTTTTAGTAACTCTGAGAAAATTTATATGTGAGTTTGAACAGGACACATCATTTATGAACATTAAATGCTGGACAGTTGTTGTAGACATGCCACAAATTTATATTGCCATAAAATTGATAGTTGTTCTTTTATTTGTTTTAAATACATATGCTGATGAAATTCCTCGTGGTCATGGCGATATTCTTGGAAAACATCGCGATTCAGAAGGCCATGTTGATATTCTCACAGAGCTTCCAACTCCTCAAGAATTTTGGGATAAATATGCAAGTATAAGACGTCCAGTAGTATTTAGAGGACCAGGTTTAAAATTTCCAGCTTCAACTTTATGGACTGATAAATATTTAACTGAAACATTTGGTGACCTTGAAGTAAAATTAGAGCACAAATACGAAAAGGGTAAAACTCCAATTGGGACACGTGGAGTTGGTAGAGACACTATTGCTGGGTTTATTGATAATTATAAAACTGAAGCTAAATATATTGTATCACAATTACCTGATCAAATGACGAAAGATGTTTTAGTTATGCCATTTCTTACATGTGGTACTTTTTATGAAAGGATTTTGGAAGCAAATTTATGGCTGAGTTCTGGTGGAACGAAAAGTATGTTACATAGAGATGCTGATAATGCAATTAATTGTTTATTAAATGGAACAAAAGATTGGATTTTAATTGATCCAAAGCATGAAAAGAATGTAAGTGCCATGGTGTTACCCTTTTAAATACATTGTAACTAAAGAAGTTTTAGAGAAGCAAACCACGACTGCTTATCTCCATTAAAGCTGATCAATGATACAGTGAAACCTGTATATAACAGCTAGCTAAGAGAGGTAGATAAATTGACCACTATAAACAGGTGAAACAGGTGTACTTCATATACAGGTTTGATTCAAAAGAAAATACTATTTTAGACTTTGCAAGAGTGACCACTATAGACAGGTAGCCGCTGTATAGAGGTGACCGTTATAACAGGTTTGATTGTATATCAAGTTTGTATGTATGCAAACCTTGTATACATTGTATATACTCTTTTCAATAGATTTTAAATGATTGAATGCCATCAAAGCTAGCTTGTGTGCAGTGTTTGTCAACTTTGTTGAGCCCTAACTTATACATGCTGAATGCTTAGAGTAAAAATCATTGAAAAACATGAACAGATTCCAATTAATTTTTAAAAGTATAGGCTGTGATGAACTTTTCAATTTTACATAATTTTCATGTAATTAATAATTGGAATTTGCTGAGTGTCAGGTCAAAGTCCATACATCATCATCATCATCATCATCATCATTTATTCAGAAACCATTAATACATAACTTTTTTCAAGGACTGATAGATCATGCATACTAGCTAAGTTAACAGGAAATCAGACATTAAGTAATAAAGGGTTTAAAATAATAGGAAAGAGTGGTAAGTATAAAGTATCTTAAGACCGTAAGTACTTCTCAAGGAGACATTTGAAAATAAGCCTGCTTTGGACTTCCTTCATTTCGGATGGTAGATCGTTCCACTTATGCACACCAGCATCTTGAAATGAATGGCAATGGCTCGACTTGATGTAAATATCATTGTGGGCGTGAGATCTTGTTATGGTGGAATATGGCAGTTGGAAAAAGTTGGAAAGCAAAGGAGGAGCTAGTTTTATATACCGGTATATACATAACATATACATAAAACTTCAAACATGAAACTTCAAGTAGCAAACATGATTGTCTGATTCTCTGACTTTTATTATTTAAGCTCTGCTATATTTTTCATTGAGCCCTATGTTCAATCAGTAAGACAACGTTTTACAAATAACATACACAGAGATCAGACATGAACATTTTCAGACTTTTGGCGGATTTCAGACTATTTTGGGCTTTGTGAAATTCTATTTATTGCTTTTTGCCATTGAAATCGATTAGAATTTATCAATTTATCCTGGATTTCACACAATTTTTGAAATTTGATTTCTCCTGTCTGATAGATACATTTTACCATTTCAGACTTTCAGTCTTTGGTTTTCATAAGGTATACAGTTAGACTGTTAAACTTCCATCTTGTGTACATCAAACCTGTCATAAGGGTCACCTCTACACAAGACCGCCTGTCTGTAGTGGTCAATAATGCAAAGTCTAAAATAGTAATAGGCCTACATTTTATCTATTGAACCAACACGATGTATAAAGGCCAAAATCAAAATTGAATTCAAAATCTAGTTAAAAGAGTATATACAATGTATACAAGGTTTGCATACATACAAATTTGATATACAGTCAAGCCTGTTATAACGGTCACCTCTATACAACGGCCACCTGTCATTATCATCATCATCATCAAACTTTATTGAGGATCCAAAAAGCACATAAAATACTGCTTACTTACATGGAGCTCATTTAGGGCAATATTTATATTCAAATGTAGGTTTTAAATATAAGAAGGTAGAATGTAAAAATGTAGGTAAAGTCACTCTAAAGTGTCTATAGTGGTCACTCTTGCAAAGTCTAGAATAGTATTTTCTTTTGAATCAAACCTGTATATAAAGGCCACCTGTATATAGTGGTCAATTTAGTTGCCTCTCATAACTGACCACTATATTCAGGTTTTAATCAGGTTGCATGCCTACTTGCTTCGTTTTTGCGGCTTTGTGGCTTGTGCACAATAAATATTTGTTGTTGAGTTTTAAGCAAATGCATTTAATTTGATATATTTTACATTTAAACTTAAAATATAATTTAGTCAGTGATAATTCTAAGGCAGCCAGAATAATCTGTTTTCATTTATAGATACCCATCGCCGAAGGTGATAGTGGATACGGTGGATTTGCAGTTTTAGATGTCAACAAAGTTAATTTAATTAAATATCCAAAATTTAAAGAAGTGCCATGGTGGCATGCAAATATGACACCCGGGGACTGCTTATATCTACCATATGGTAAGTGAGAACCCCAGGTACGAAAAACAGTTCACATTTAAGCTAAATGGATTGTGCTATGGTCAAAATGAGGACTCTATAATGTTGAGTAATGCCGTCAGTTCTATTATAGCAAAAAGACTATCTTGAATGCAATCCAGTACAATTTATTTAGGGTTGGGTTCATAGAGCTGATGAAGTCACAAAGCCTTCAACAACACACTAGCTTATAAATTACAAAACAAACTGTTTAAATACAAACTAATTATTAACTATTACAGTCCTGTGAAAAAAAAGCTCCAAGCTTATCGGGTACTGAATAAATGATGAGGATGATGATATATTAAATCTAATTACATGAAAATGAGGCTAGTTAATACAAATATGAGACTATACAAAAACTACTAATTTATCGATGTTATATAAAGAGTTGATATATGATGTTGTGTATGTTATGTTGTAACAAGTGTGGCTTCTGTAACATATTGTCATCGTTATTATTGTAAGTTTCACGTTAATGAAACATGTTGTTTGTAGCTTTATTTAAAACCTGATCTAAACTGAATTATAGAGAGTCGCACTAGGATAGTGATTGGGGAAAGACCATGTTTTATTTGTAGGCCTATTATAGATGAACTGTTTCTGGATTTTTCTGTATGTCTCCCTCACACCGAACCTATAAGTCTTATTAGGTTATGCTTATTAATGGACGTTCTATGAATAGTTCATGAATTTCCCAATGAAACCATTCATCAATAAGTTCATAAAAAAGTTTGCCATTTAACATTCATGAATTGCTTTTTCAGATAATTTTTTGTGGAGACTATGCCAAGGTTATGTCGTGTGTACTTCTTGAGGACTAACATTCTATAGTATGAATCTGACGAATACCTAAAAAATATTTACTTTTCAATTTGTTTTGACACGTTCAGTTTTTAAGCCAAACTAGCACAAACAATTTTGGATTTGGTAGAATCCCTGCGAGAAAATCCATGAGTTCATGAACAGTTCATGAACTTCATGAACACTTCATGAACCGGTTCATGAACTGGTTCATGAACGTGAAATTGCCCAACATGAACTTTTCATGAACAGTTCATGAACTGTTGGGCAATATCTGGTTCATGAACTCATGAACGTTTTTTTGCAGGGAAATTATATAGACATTAGGCTCATTAATTATTTCTTTCTGATTTCAAGGCCATTGGCATCAAGTTCGTTCTTATGGTGAAAAGAATCTTGCTACAACAACATTGTTTGCTAGACTTACATCATTTAATGGTGATGACTGTAAAGCAAAGAAATTAAAATATACACCTTTGAATGATACAAATATGATATGGACATATCCTGGGCATGGGCCACAAACACTTGGCAATTTGGACCCGTTTGAATTAAGGTAGGGCTATTGATGCTCACCTATCTGTCAACTCTGTGCAGGGTTTGACATAAGTGGGGATTTTGAGATCCTAGATCCTGGAAAGCTAGAGCAAATTCAAAGGAAGTTTTTTTATTGTATAACGCTGAACTCCTGAGTAGAAAGATGAACTGTTCATGAACTGTTTGTAAAATGCCTGTGAGGGTTCATGAACTGTTCATGAACAGTTCAGGAAACTTAGAGCCATTTGACGTTCATCAACTGTTCATGAACTGTTCATGCATGAACTCCTTAACTGTTTTTTGCAGGGGTAGTAAATTAACAAGAACATTGAGCTTTAGTAGGCATAAAATATTGTAAATTTTTATATGCAATATGTTCTGTCTTGATAGGGGTATGTTATTGGATGAATTTGGTAAACGCAAGAAGATGACTCCCAAACAGTTTTCCAGGATGCATCCAGCGGTAAATTATTAATTAATTTTCTACGGTGAAGCCTGGTATTTAATGTTGGAAAGCGCAAGTCGTCACTAGACACTTGGCAAATCAACTCATGTGGCACGGAAAAACTAACGGCGTGCTGTGTAACTGTACAAGTTCACAGTGTTGAACAAGAGTGACTAGCAGTTGTTGTGAGGTAGCTCAGATGCCCTCGAAGTTCAAAAGTTAGAGCGCTGGACCGCACTGGACCGGACATTCAGAGATGGTTGGTTCACCCCTGCGAAAAACAATTCAGGAGTTCATGAACTGTTTATGTACTGTTCATGAACCCTCACAATTCATGGACATTCACAGACAGTTCATGAACTCCTGAACTGTTTTAGCAGGGGAAAATCCCACGCTCTGATATGCTTTTCTGCTTTACAGCAATTTCTTAGATTTAACATATAATGTGTAGTCTCTAAGATATAATTACACTGACCGTTAAAGATAGGTATGCAATAGGTTTGATTGAGTTTGTGGCAATTAGTTTGATAAGGTAGCTCATTCACATAGGTTGCAGAAGGTGGTTCAACGAGCGATTGGAAAGAAGCTGCAATGGAACTTGGGACAAAGGTAGGGTAGATGTCACATTGACATATGTAATTTTCAATCACTGCTGTATTGTATCTGTGTTAAGCGGTCGTGTAGCCTATGCTGCCTATTGAATAATTATCATATAGGTGTAGACCTACTGTATATAAAAAATACAAATTTAAGATGGTTCGTGTCAGAATCGACAATTCAACAAATTTTCGAATTGCGTTTTATTTGATAATACGATGTTGAATTGTATACTCTTTTCAAATCTTCAATTCATTTCAAAATACATTTAGTTCTGCAGAAGAATTTTGAAATCACGCATCAGAAAACGCAGCACAAAGTTTCGTTAACCATTAATTTGTTAAACTATTGAACAGAAAACACTTCCATGAGAAAGATAATGTTTTAATTACCTTAATGAAGTTATAAAATTAAAATGCCTTATTTGATATCTTTTTAATAACTTCCCACTTCTTTCCGCCACCCTGAACAATTGGATTTTACCCCGATTGTTGATTCTGACGCGAACCGTCACATATTTTCTATACATACAATGGACCCTATATAACACGTGGTATTTTTATACAGGGTAGATCAATAGGTAGTACTAATTTGGACATTGCATTGGTGGCCAGTATAGACAGGTGACCTTTATATAGAGGTGTTCTTTACAGTTCAGGTTTGACTGTGTATTGGGTTTCTTCTTTGAGGACTGGATCATGTCATAGACTATTTGTTGCTTTGCTGTGTATATTTCTTATCCACATCAATGTGACCTATATTGATTCTTATTTCACAGATTGTTGAAATATTAGACACGGATCAGAAAGGCTATGTTGTCAAGGAAGACATTAACAAGGCAACAGTTACACAATTGAAAGATGTCGCTAATTCCATGGACCCAGATCCAGCTAATACAGAAGATTATGAATTGTATTTATTTAACCCTGAAGAAGTGCATCAATTAATCAAATCAAGATATGATGAAAATAATCATGTTTTGACCAGAGAATCTCTGATCAACGGATATATGGTAGGCCTATGCTCTGCTTTTCATCCGTATGTTCATCTATCATTTCTTCATTTTCCTACCAAATGCTTTGTAAATAGTAGGTATCATCCAAGCCGCTGATTTTTAAACACGGTTAAAGCAAGAAGTTTTGTTTCTTTTTTTGGTCTATCTTCTTTGTAGCGAAACAAATAGAATCATAATCAATGCTTTCTCTTGCGGCTCGTGATCGCAATTATCAAAAGAAAGATTTCCCTCCTATGCGATTACACTAGCCACAGCTATGCATCATTACAGTTGACTGCGTCATCATTTACAGTAGGGAAAACGAGAAGACTTGGACCTGGGAACATGGTACAAGAGGATTCCTGATTACCCATGTAAATTATCGTCTAATAATTGCTCTATATCACTTTATTTCATGTTGTTTTCCTAAATTTCAATAAGCAACAATAACTGCTGTAATTGTCAAGAAATGTTAGTTTCCTAGCTTTAAATGATTGTCATACATTTTACAGCTTCTCTTTTGATCCAAGTAATTTTAGAATAAGTGTTCAATTGTGATTCTGAATGTTAACATTGCAACAGTTTCACTTAAATGAATCATGTGATATAAAAAAAATTATACATTCCTGTTGATGAGGAGTGCAGCGTCATTGTTTGTTTGGAAGTCAAATGGGGAGACATGGAACGGGGCATTGACAAATGGGAAACTAATCCCATTTGGTTGAGATATGAGTTTTCTTTCATTTATATGTGCTATATTTGACTTTTCTACTTTGTGTAGATAAAGTTGCTATATCCAGTACAATTAGACTAATGACAAGTTCATCAATAGTTAATGTTCTTTATTAATGCCTAACTTGCTGCTGGCTCAATTTTGATCAAATAAACTTCCTAAATCAAGGCAACAGCTGTATTGTCTGATACTGAAAAGTTAATTTATCAATTATGTGATGAAATTTCAGGAAAATAGGCCTGGTCCATGTCCCCCAACCGTGTCCCAAGTCTTCCCACTCAAATGGTTGGTCTTTCGCACTAAATATTTGCTACATCTACATAATTGATATTTTTACCCTTTTGAAGAGCTTTTTACCTAATTAATGACATAAAATTTGTTACATTTGCGCAATTACAATAATTCTAATAATTAAAAATGTGAAAACTGCCCTGCGAAAAACAGTTCAGGAGTTCATGAACTCCTGAACTGTTTTCGCAGGGGTGGTCCAAGATTCCCGTAAAATTGCTAAAAATGTCCAACCTCTGCAGATCGCCAAGCACCCCATGTATCCCATTACTAGTACTATAGGCATCAAATCTTTTACCCCAAAGTGACATTTTTCAACTATTATATAACAGGACTGAAAATGATCTAGAATAAGTCAGTAACTAACTTAGACCCAATCCCAAGAAAATATGATCAAAAAGCGTGCATCTGAACTAGTCCCAGACCGTTTTGTCAAAATTAAGTAGGTCATCTAGAAACACAACGTGTAAATTCTGTTTCAACCGATTTAAAAATTTCTTTTTGCATCTGGTACCTTAGTACATTTACTACAAATCTACCGCGAGCTTTTTAAATATAATGAAAAGTAAAAAAGTTATTGCAACAAATGTTAGTCAAACAAAAGCGCTAACCAACACGTGCAGTTTCAAAGTTCAATAACTTTCTTATTTTTCATTTTATTTAAAAGCGCATGGTAGATTTGTAGTAAATGTAACAAGGTACTACCATATGCAAAAAGAATTTTTAAATCGGTTGAAACAGAACTTACACGTTTGTGTTTCTAGATGACCTACGTAATTTTGACAAAAGTGCCCGGGACTAGTTCAGGTGCGCACTTTTTGATAATTTTTTTCTTGGGATTGGGTTTAAGTTAGTGACTGATTTATTCTAAATTATTTTCAGTCCTGTTATACACCAGTTGAAAAATGTCATTTTTGGGGTAAAAGATTTAACGACTATGCTTTACTAGTACTAAATATGCCATGCTGTAGACACGGTAGAAATTTCCTTTATATTTAACCAGCAAAAACAGCTGTCTTAGTCATCTGAGCCAGCCCGGCTCATGTAAACACCCTCTTTAGACTATTGAACAGGGCTTTGTGTATTGTGAATACTTGAAAGGGGGAAAAGTAGTCGCTAAGTTACTAAGCCATATTTGCATGCATTCGTATTGCTTGTGTGCCTGAACCAATTCAGAAATTTAGAATTTGAAACCATGCAGAATGCATGGCTGACATCGATCTTTGAAATGCGCTAAGCTTGATTCAAAATTAAGGCTGTAGCGACCGCCAGTCAATGTTGCTCCCTTATGGCATTTATGTTTTAACTGATTTTTTCTAGAAATTTGGTGGATCAAAAGTGAAAGGTGAAGAACTGTTCAGTTTATTACAAGGAGACAGTGAATTAACAGAGCTTTCAATCGATTTGGTCGAGAAAAGAATTCCCAAAGTATTGAAATTATTTTCAAAGCGTCAAAAAGATGATCCATCTGGTAAGTTGTTTTATTTTAGATGCTTATTTTTATTATTTTTTTCTTGATTAGCCTTCCGTCACATCTTGTCATTAAAATGTTCCTAACTTTTTAATGGTCTGGTTTCCATAACCACCTTTTATGGAAAATTCTCAGTTCCTTTCATTTATTACCACAAAGTTATCGTAAATATGCCATTTACAGTTGACAAACCTTCCTGAACTGTAATGCGAAAAAATTGTTCATGATGAGCAGAACTAGTTCATAAATGTTCAATGGCAAGATTTTCACGGACTTTTTCTTAAATGTTAATGAACCGTTCAATAATTTGACATTCAATAATTACTGTTCTCATTGGGGCTGAGTTTTAGAATAGCGAATATATACAGTAAGACCTGTATATAACAGCCAGCTAAGAGAGGTAGATAAATTGACCACTATAAACAGGTGGTCTGTATATACAGGTTTGATTCCATAGAAAATATTATTTTAGACATTGCAAGAGTGACCACTGTAGACAGGTGGCCGCTGTATAGAAGTGACCGTTATAACAGGTTTGACTGTAACATAATAATTATTATTTGTAATAAAATGTGACTATCTAAAATAATATGAATTTGCTGTATGAATGTAGACCCTGACGAGTAACAATTAATCAATTTAAATTTGATTACTTATAAATTAACTTCGTTTAGACCTATATAAAAATTAAATTTGATTAACATAATCTTACATATAAATTAGTTTCGATTACAACATGAATTTAATTTGATTATACATCAAGTATATTTCATTTCAAAATCTGTAGGTTTTTTTTACTTTAATTGTATATTTTCTTGAGATAATTGCATATTAAAAAATTATTAAATTCAAACTAGCTCCTCCTTTGCTTTCCGACTTTTTCCAACTGCCGTATTCCACCAGAACAAGATATCACGCCCACAATGACATTTACATCAAGTCGAGCCATCGTCATTCATTTCAATATGCTGGTGCGCATAAGTGGAACTATCTACCGTCTGCAATGAAGGAAGTCCAAAGCAGGCCTACTTTCGAACGTCTCCTTGAGAAGCATTTACGTTCTTAATATACTTTACACTTACCACTCTTTCCTGTTATTTATACCTTTTATTTTTACTTAATGTCTGTTTTCCTGTTAACTTAGCTATGTATCAGTCCTTTGAAAAAAAGTTATGTATAACTTAAAGGTTCTGAATAAATGATGATGATGATGATGATGATGATGATGATGATGATGATGATGATGATGATGATGATAATGATGATGTGAAATTATTTTAATATTTTTTCATAGGAAGTTATTATGCCGAGGAATTGAAATCTGATAAATCAATGATGTCGCAAGATATTGAAAATGGTAATGATAATGATGATGATGATGATGATAACGGCCTAGAAGAGAATGATCGTGATGAAGGAAAAGATGAATTGTAGGACTTTTGATATCATTTTGATGACTTATCTAATTATATACTATTTTCTATTTTCGATTGTGATTTATTGAAATAGTTTTCATGAAATAGTTCTTTTTATTTCAATGTTGTATGTTCTATCATAATTGTGGGCGGTTCACGAGAATTCGGGCCATTCAACATTCATGACTCGTTTATGAACTGTTCATGAACTGTTCATGAACTCCTGAACTGTTTTTCGCAAGGGTGATAAGCGTGATATGAAAATTTATAAGACTGGCAAATTAAGCATGAAAAACTCAATAGACACATTTTGAAATTGTTTTCATAACTTACTGAACGTATTGTAGGATTGTTTACCTTTAAAAATGAATAAACTATAGTGATTATATCGAATACAATTGTTATAATGGATACAAGTGTATTTATTTGATTTCTATAACTATTTGAAAATGAAAAATTTTAATAATATACAAGTTGGAATGAATTATCAATATTTGGAGTTTCGAAAACCTGCAGTTACCATTTTCTTAAACTCTGAAATGAAAGGATTAATTAAATTCAGGCTACAATAGTTACATATGCCAAGTTAAATCTCAATAATAATACACATTTATTGTAACAACATAATATGCCCCCTGTGAAAAATAAAATCATGTATTCAGAATTCATGAACTCTGAGATCAAGACCTTCCTGAACTTCCATAAGCAGCCCATGCGCAGTTGAATTCATGAACATTTCATAAACAGTCATAAACAGTTCATGAAAATTTCCTTCTTGGTTTATGAATAGTTTATAAACAGTCATGAACATTTCCTTCTGGGTTCATGAAGAGTTCATTAACTGTACTTTGGGGAGGTGTTTATCAATTTTTTCCTGAAAAAATGTTGTGAACTTGCATATTTGGGAGCTTCAGCACTGTAATACCTTTAAAGTTGCACTATTTTGTAATTTTTCGTCTCAAAATTGCCCGAAATACTAGTCAAACATTTGTATTATCACCCCCTTCCCTGCCCTGGAATTTACGGCCGTTGGCAAGATATAAGTATTTCTCAGGTGACATCTTGCGTACTAGTATTTCAGAGTTTGAAATTTATTTAATTTGAATCAACGTAGGCCTACCTTCAAAGCTAACCATGCCATCACCATTTCGATCAGCAGCCTTCATCATTTCCCCTACTTCTTTCTTTGATACTTTCTCACCAACACTTTTCATCATATTTTTCAATTCTTTTCTTGATATGTAACCATCATTATTTTTATCAATAATTTTAAATGCTCTTAAAAGCTCTTCTTCCGCTTGTCTTGTTGTTTCGTGATTCATTAGTAAAAGAAATTCGTTGAAATCAATTTCACCATTACCTATATATTCATGATTAAAATACATTATTTCATTGGTTAAATTATACCATATTGGAATTGATTCAGGTGAAGTGCGCTGGATGAAAAAAGTATGCTGGGATTTCTTTAATGGGGGATGGGGACTTAATTGATTGTACTTGTACGAGAGCGTACCATTTTGAGAATCTTTTGAGCAAATTGCGATTCTGCTGGAAACTTTAGCTTTGTTATCCAAAAACACAATGATAAGAGAATTGAAAGCTATTTAAATTTCACGATGATTGACTGATGCTTGAAACTATATAAGTAGCCAATAATGAATGTCTGGTTTTTACATTTATTTATAATGATTATTTAAAATTTAGTTTATATAACCTACCATCTCCATCAACTTGTCGTATCATAGATTTTAACTCTCCCTCTTCTGGTTTGTAACCAAGACTTTTCATAACAGCAGCCAATTCACCTTTTGATATTAAACCATTGCCATCTTTATCAAAAATACGGAATGCTTCCTTGAAATCTTCAATGTAATTAATAACAAAATTATGCAATTAATAACAACAATGTATTATGATAGAAAGATTATTCTGCTATCGGTTAACTATATGATACCTGATGGTCACTCTGGGATGCACAAGTGATTGTGTACTTGGGGGATATAGATGTACAGACAAATACAAATACTGGAGCCGGAGTTGGAGTTGGAGTCCATTGTTCTTACATTCTCATAGCCGGACTCGGAGTGAAACGCTTCTATATGAGGACTTTTTTCGTATTCCGAGTCTGAAAATTCTGACTCCATACACCTCTGATTTCAAGTCTCTTATGAACAGCATTTCATAAGAACGTGTTAATTTTTTGATCTGAAATCAAGTATTAGTTTTAATTGTCGTAATGAATGAAATGGTCAAGAGGGAGTCACGCTATGGAGAGATGCGATGTTCCTGGTACCACAATATCTGTTGAAATATTTCTGCAGTATCGCGGCTGATGTCAGCAACAAATATTTACAATGATTGATCTTAGCGAAAGAGCCATTCCTCTAATAATAAAAGAGTGGTACGGGTGCCTTGGATGGGGTGGAAAATGCGTGGTAATTGACCCAGGCCCTGGTCAATTTATGGGGCACGCAAGGTTCTCGTTGTGGATATTTTTTGCAAAAATTTCGACAAACATTTTCAGGACTTTTGCAAAAATCCTGAGTGCTCGAAAATGTTCTCATGTGGCCCTGACAGTCTATATTACTTTTGCTATTTGTAAAACAATCGCTTACAGTAATAGGCCCAGGGTAACTCAAGAAATGATAGGGACAGGGGAAAAAGCCAATTTTAATTCAGAAATTTGTCCTCTAAGATATGTTCTCCCTAAAATCGATAACTTGAATATTTTATTCAGGCCAATGTACCCCCAATATCTTTTTTCGATGCATATTTCAAAATTGATTAAAAATTCGTGGGCTTACGTCAACTTTGTTTGCTTGTTGAAACAGTACCTCGAACATTTCTATAATTCTGAATCTGTTACCCTACAAATATTTAAAAACTATGATAAGGTATTCTCAGTAATTAGCACATCCCCGTATACTAACCATTTGAAGCTACCTCCGGAGTAATAAGTTGATGCCTAACAGCTGCCTTTATTCGCATAAGTCATTATATTATTGTAATCGATGATATTTTAGAAGTGTACTGTGCTGAAGATAGTAGACACCTGCTATAGCATACTATTCAATGTTCAAGAACACTTCAACCAAAAATCCTATATGTCCCCATTAGTTTTTTTACAATCTATATAATAGCTGTGGTTCCATATTTCCAGTAATTGGTTCATCCAATCTATCTATAGCTCTGGGTAAGAAATTGTACTTACCGTTCAAATCCGTTTCCGATATGGAAATATTCTCCTGCAAAAGAAATAACAAAGATTTAAGAATTCGATGTTTTTTTTGTAATCCAAGTTTTCCTATAATTAGTCCTCGATCATATATCATGTTGCCTGCAACTAACGAATTTGTACTATTTTGATAATTAATACATGTAGCTGTAAGTATAATAGAATACAGTTTGATTTAATTTTGCGAAGGTACTCCAAACACCAGAAACTTCTTCTCAGTTTTGAAGTTTAGTGGTTCTGAGATCGGATAAACAAAGGAAATTCAATAAATTTATCCCGCGTTCTTTCCCTAGGGACTGATATGATCAGAAATATGAAATCGATAAGTAACACCGAAGGGGATTATTGAAATACAAATATATAAACGTTGATTTGAAATGGTCAAAATAATCTACCTTCTATTTTTTCTTCTTCACAAGAAATATTCCATTTATAGATTATTAAACAGGAAAACAGTATCAAATAGGCATTTTGCTCTCTTCATAATGCTTTCTTTCAAAAAAATTCTTCATTCCATATTACATTCTTGGGATAGGCGATTTTTGTAAATCACAAAACTCAATTAGTATAGCTAATTGCCATCGAAACACTCCTCGTGATGATATTCCAGATTTCAACACTTTGAAAATTCAAAACCGATTTCGCGATGTTACAACTAATGTTTGAGAATGAGGTTTTGAAAAGAGCAAAATTTGTTTCAAAATAATCTCTGCCTGTCATCAATAATGTCTCTTTTTAAGCCTTGGAAAAATACTTTCCTTGTTTCAAGTTGTTTTCCATTGTTTCAAGCCAACATTTCTTACTGTGAGTAAAAATTTCTTCCTTTCAACAAATCTTTCTTATTGTGAGCAAAAATTTCTCATTTTGAGCAAAAATATCCTAATTTGAGCAAAAGTATCCTAACTTGAGCAAAAATATCCTAATTTGAGCAAAAATGTCTTATTTTCAGCAAAACTTCATATTTGAGCAAAAATGTCTTGTTTCAAACAAAACTTATTATTATTCATGTCAAATTTAAAGCGATTCGGATTTACTAGACAACTGCTTGAAAGTATATTTTATCAATTTTGATCAATATACACCTACCAACATGGCTATAGTCCTGTGTTCCCCTTTCTACCCTCCGTGACTTCCTTCTGCCGACCAACAAAAGAATTCCTACGCCATTTACTATTTCACAGCTGCGACTTCGACTCACGATTGCTCTAAATTGTTCAGTGTTTTATGGCATTATCAAAACAAAACAAATTGCCTCATGGATGAGATGATGTTTATACAAACTGACATTAAACATCCACCTTTACTGTGGGCCTCTTGGGTTACTGAAAGAATATCCTGACTCGACTTTAATAGTTATGACTAAACCATCTTGTCTACTCAGATAGCCACTCATGGACATGACTACCGGGGTTGTGTGGGGGTGACTTCCCCAATACAAATGTTCGACTCATATTTCGGGAAATTAGAAAAAATTACAAAATCAAAAATAATTGCAAAATCGTGTAATTTGAAGGTTGTACAGTACTGAATAGACCGAGCGCCACAGAGCTAAAAAGGCAGGTTTCTCCAGGCAACTTGAAATTCACACAAAATGTTGATAAAAATTCCGTAAATGTTTTCGTCATGCTACTATGGATTCGCAAAATCCTTGGAGAACAAAAGAATCAAAGACCATAAAGCTCATATACAGCATATTCTCAAAGTAATAAGAAGGCTCTTCACCGTGAATCATGAAATATAAATCGCATTTTTGAAGGATTTACAACAAAATTTAATCAATACAAGAAATAGGAAATTGCGTAGCATATTTTTATGAACACTTCTATATGATTTTCAAGTTGCCCGGAGAAACCTGCTGTTTCAATTCTTTGGCGCTCGGTCTACAATCTCCCTAATGCGAAAAGTCAATGCTTTTTTTTTTGGACAAAATGCAAATTTGGTCGGGCAAAGTTGACCCCCCCCCTCTCCGTTCAGAAGCTTGTAGTCACGGCACTGTACCCAATTGCTTGACTTTCCAAACGGCTGGTGCTATATAACATCATCAATTAAAAACGTTTAGTACTATATGGCCTTCTGCCTAGCGCAATTATGAAATATATTCAACCCTAGAAATCAACCCTAGAAATCAGCAAATCAAATTCACCGCCTAAACAGTTAGGATTGAAAAGTTTGAGAGCTTTACAACTTTAAATCATTTTCGGTTTTAAATGTTTTCATCGTTAATTACAACAATGCCAATCGAAAAATCAGCTTATTGTAAAACCGTTCTGACTGCAGTTGGAATGTTTTACTACATCGAAACGGGGTTAAGTTGTGTACATATTATTTATATTATATAGACCTAAACGAGGTCACATCTTAGTACTGTAATATGTATATATAGTGTATATATGATTGAATGATGAAGATGTTAAACAATAGTTTCTTTTCAAATCAAGTGAATACCCACATGTTGTTGTCTGGCTGTTCCTTTAATCTCCCAAGTTGAATGAGGATTTATATAAACACTGGAACACTGTTGCCAATTTTTAAGCTCGCAGCTACGAGCTTTTAACCATTTACGTCTCGCTAACATATTTACATATAATTATAGAGTTAATAGATGTAATAAACTTTGTAAATCATATAATTATATTCACATCATCATAATCACGAAGTAATAATCATGAATGGTTTTCATTGGTAATAGTCTACATGTGTATTCTAACAACAGATGTGTATATTGAAAAGGGAGGGATGAAAATTACACGGTCAAACATATTCCGTATTTTACGAAATTGATATTTGCTATCGCTTGGATATATACAATATATATGATATATTGTGTGAAATTACAAACTTTCACAATCTATAATGTGAAGTAAAATATTGTGAATTATATGATGTTCAACTTACCATTTTAATTTGGATATCCCATGCGATGATGTTATTCGAGTGAAAATTTACTCACGAATTGTATACTATATTATTTCATAGAAATGGTTCAGTGAAGGCAGTTTAGAAATTTACCGCGAGTGCGTCAATGTAATAGCGTTAGCTAATACTTGACGATTTTTGTGAAGATATTCAAAACTGTTAAACGAAGCGTAAATAATCGAAGAATCGAGTCTTTTTTAGGACATAATATGTTGAACAGCAGATATATATTATAAATATACTATTCATACAAGTCAAAAACGAATATAGACTTATAGTCAGCTAAGAACTGTAGGCTGTGTGGTAAGATTTTAAGAATTAACGTTGTCAGTTCAAATCGAACTCATGTAAATAATTTATGATATTCAATGTTTGCTACAATAGGGTTTCAAGCGAGAACAAAACAATAATAACATTTTTTTACTATTAAATAAAATGATAAAAGCGTATAAGTGTCAAGAAATTTAGTAGCTAACAACAATTTTGTATATTTGTTGAAGAAATAAATCATAATATATACACACATTACTGTAACACCGAACACCTTTTACAAGTATGACCGTAATTGGGTGTTCCGTAAAAACATGAAATTATCAGTTTATAAAAATGTTCAAACATCTGCGCCACAGAGTATAAGTGAGCAGTTATATGAAGACAATTATCCACCGCATAGGAAATGAATATGCTAATTATGCAAAATTAGTTCCTTTATAAATCTTGTTAATATGAACTACTGCATATAATTTGCGCAACTTCACAACTAAATTTATAATCACAATAGTATTTAATGTGGTGATAAATTATGGATTACATATTTTTACATTATATGAACCAGAGGTGGACGGAGTCCGAACATTGAAGAGAATTAGAATCCAACTCCGAAATTCGGATTACAAAGGTATGTATCCTAGAATGCGGCTTTTACTCCTTTTCTTGCCTTGTAAGACATTTATTTCAGTTTCCGGCACCGGTTCAAATATGACTATACTGTACTGTACCGTGCTATCAGAGTCGGAGTTCTAATCCTGTTTCTGCGCACCTCTGAAATGAACCGGTTATCTCAAATGTTTATTTCGGGTTGGTCGTTATATAATTACATCAAAATTGTTAATATTCGGTATGAGTTTAACTGTTTAATATACTCGTACTATCATTATCTTTATTATCTATTTAAGCAATGATAACAGTATTATTCAAATAGAAACTTTGAAACTTGTTGCTCGTGTTTTGGTTACGAATAACTGCACGTGTTGGTTCCTTGGTTGTATAAAATGAACTTGAAATTTAGTACAACCATCTCATGCAGTTATTCGCTAAAACACTTGCGTTAGTCTCTAACCCCTATAAATATTCCTAATTTGTGTTTCAAATTTCATAAATTAATATTATTTTACATTAGATATAATAATTATAAGTTGAAAAATGTATAATCTTATTCACTGATATTTCGTAAGAAAATTTATTACAATTAGATTGTATGCCGTGTATATGGATACAGAAAATTTAATTTATAAAAAACAACAAACATATTGTCTCTAAATGTTATCAGAAATTTCAACAATTATCTGCTTTGAAAAATTGAATAACATGTGTGTGGTACTTTTATTATTCAAAAATAATTATTTTTTAATTATCGAATTTCCAAATCTAAATATTGACATCGATTTGATTAACAATGACTTAATTAAGGAGACCAGATGCTTAACAGAAGTCCATTTTCTGAATTTTCACAGCAGTTTGTCTACAATATAAATGTATAGCCAAAATCATTGTAAATATTTCCTCATACAATTCTTACGAAGTTCCAAAATTAACTATATCTAACCATTTACACTGGGATTCCGGTATACACGCTCAATCGACCAATCAACTTGCAGATTCCTTCCTGAAATTCTGCCTCTATCTAGCGTTTTTTCTAAACAGGTAACTACGAAAGGAAAACTGCAACAAATTTTTCCAGCCTCTAATTCCAAAACAAAAACTAACAGTAAAACATTGCGGGTCATATGAAATATAACTTGGGTAACTGGGGTTACAGTAGATGTCCCGCTTACCTCACCCGCTTGGAGGTCCCGCTGACGAATCTAAATACAACCTGCAGTAGAGTCTGGCTTGTGCCATTCTTCGCCAGGAGATTTCATGGTTATCAGAAGTTTAAGCATAACATTTGCATTTAACTTGAAATAAGCAAGCACAGATGGCAGAAAGCAACATGGATTTATAGTTTAAATCTTGATTGATCCCGGGGTACAAAACCCTAACCTTTGGACTAAGACAGCACGATGAGTTGAAGCACCATTAAAAATAATTGAGAATGAAAAGACATAAAAACAACGTGACATTTTTTTCAAGCATTATTAATCATAACCGTCATCATCATCACCATCACCATCATCATTATTTTTAGTTTATTTATGCTAAAACATACATTTCGCAATGTTTACTTATATATATATGTTTGTTTATAAAGATGCCATATATTTGATAAGATCAACAACACGGTTGCTATAACCATATTCATTGTCATACCTAACAAAAATAAAATAAAAGATACAATTTATTATCTATATTGACACACAATTATGATATACTGTATTAATGGCTATAAATTCCAAACGATCGAAAATTATTAAAAAAAAACTGTTCAAAACACACTTTAAATCAATTTCCAGCTATGTTATCACAAGACTGTATATATAGGTTTAAAGTTACCATGTTACCAGCTGTCATTAGACAAGACCGATAATTCTGTAGAGCTGAACCTCAAATCAATCATGAATTAAGAATATAGTTGAAAACCTGGTTAGATTTACAACAAAATACAAAGCAAGTGTTTCTTAAAAACGGATCACTTTTGCACCAAAGGCAAATCCTCATTTCTCCGTGAAAATCGACAGCTTATCCGCGAGGAAATAAGCCTCGCGGCAGGGTTTTTGTTATCAAATTCAATTACTTCAAATCAACAGTATGATGATTGCTGATATTAAACATGAGTATTCATCTCATATATAAACATTAAATATAGTGAACTGTGAACAGGTGATTAGCAACACGCATGCTCAGGTGATGATTTAAAGGGGCAAAATTGACCGGCGACCGCTGCGAGCTCAAGTTGAATTTATGCTTAGCGTAATTCAACCGTCTCGCTTTGAAACTATTGTTATACGCAGGCCTAATTTGTAGTAAAATTCATGTCAACATTGAACATTGTGTTGTAAACAATAAGCATGCACGTGATCCTAAGTGCGTAGCGCCTGCCGATCAATTTTGCCACTTTAAAGCCAAAATAAAAACTGGATACACTTGAGCAGACACTTACATTTCTAAATTAATGTCAAAGGTCGTCAAAGAATCACTTGAAATGCCTTCTTTTTAAGATAAATATTTGAATTCAAAACTTTAATTGATACGTACATACGCGAAACTTTTTGATATCATTTTGTTTAGACAAAATTTTATGAAAATAGAAATTTATCCATCACAAATAATTGGAAATATATAGCATTCATTATTATAGGTCCCTAAAAATTATAAATTAATTAATAACTATAAATTAATGTTAGTTCCCGTTATCATGAATAATAATCTCTTTTCAATACACTGTGTCATAAAATATCGTTTTCTGCCTTAAAAAAAAAATGATGTAGTCAGTCATTACCAGGCTACATTATTGTAAAGAATAAATAACATCAAAACTCAGATGCAATACAAAGAGTTCAGAATATCATGTTGAATAATTCTAGACTATTTCCAATAACTATCTTCTATTCAAAGTGTCCATATGATTGATTGATTGATTTTTCTATGGGACTATACTAGGCCTACACAGATTGTCTGATAAATGAGTTATTTTTTCAAAGTAACGTGGCTTGGAGACAATGAAAACCACTGGTAGCCTACATTCACAGACAGTACGTTACTTGGCATTACAAGTGTACCAATGATCTGCAGGAAATATTTACTGAGAACCAGGGTCCGACAAAGTCTGGAAACTTGGAAATCTAGTTTGCGGAAGGCTAGGAAAAATTCAAAAGGTAAAGGCAAAATACTGGATATAAAGCTAAAATAATTAGAAAAATATGACAAATAAAATTTCGATTTTACGTTTTTATGTCTAAGGTTTGCAGAAGTTGAAACATTTTGTCGGACCCTGCTGAGAACCCTCACCCCCAAACATCTTCTTCACAGGTTAGCATGAATTAAAAAACTGTCCCCAGAACTTTGAGCTTTTGCGTAATTCTGTAGATCCGCAGGAGATTCTCATCCTTGCATACCTCAATTACTCCACACAGGGTCGATTCCATAAAAAAAAACGATTATTGATACTCCAAGAGTAACCACTATAGACAGGTGGCCAATGTCTAGAGGTGACCGTTAGTGTCTGGTTAGCATTTCAAGGGAAAAATACAAAATTGATACGGTAAGCTAACATACCAAGCCAATAACTTGACAAAATTATCATTCAATGCAATTCCTGCGCCAGCATCAAAAATACATGATCTTGAATCACCAATAAAATCAGAAGAGACAACTTCATCTTGAGTGTAACCAAGGTAATTGCATAACTCTTTTGATTCAGATGCTTTCTTCATTGTGGCTTTGAGGTTTTCATAAGTTGTCTAAGTGAAAAGGAACACGATAAATGATGCGTTATAAACATAGCCAATACTGTATAAATATCAACATGCATAATTATATAATAATATTTGTAATTGAGATCGATTGGCATGCTTAAAACTTGATGTGCTGAAATTTGATGACTGGCAAGCAGGACGTGTGCCCTGCCAAGTGTTGAGCAGTATTCTGTGCCCTGCAAGTGTGATCTAAATGTTTACGTCTAAAACAGAGGAAATAGTTGGGGAAGACTTCAAGAACAATTAACCTATCCTACAATCATGAACTCCTGAACACTTTCGGAAGCAGAGCAGACTACTTGTATACTGCTTTAAAAATCATTTCCCAATCTACAGATTTCTAGATTACAGGACACCCATGCAGCATTTCAGCTTAGATTAATATCCAATAGATTAGCCTTCACACAGACCTAAAGCTTTGTTTTGGGATTAACAGGGTCTGTATAATGCCGACAGAAAGCTTTCGTGCCATTACAAAAGACAGTTCAGTAACTCATGAATTGTTTATGATGCCATTTAACGTTCAAGAACTCCTGAACTGTTTCTCACAAGGGGTGATGCTGAATCTGGGAGTGGTTAAAAGAAGAGATAATGATTGCATATAGTACAAGAGACTGAGCTGAGTCTGTGTACAGGCTACCAATGGATTTAGCTTGCTAAATAATTTTAATTGAGTAAAAATATAAAATAATTTTTTTATTATAATGTAACGAGATGATTATCATACAGGTAAAATAGTTTTAGGAGATTCAAAATTATACCATCCATTAACAAAAAAAAACTATAGGGCGAAGTAGTTATACTGATCAGCATGGTAGTCAAATCTTTTGTAGCCATTTTGAAACTTTTTATGTTGAATATTTTTGGTATGAAAATGATGCAGAGTTCTTTGGTATGATAATATAAGTCAATCCGGAAAGAAAAAATATTTAAATTGTTACACCGGAAATAGTGCCAGGCTCTTTTCGTCCAAATAAAATGGGTCTTCTTAAAAAGGTCGGGTGTAAAATTGCTTTGCATAAATCTTAATTATTTTTGCTGATAATGGTACGTTGACACATTTGCTTGGATTCTACCGTGTGCTTTTTTTGATTTGAGACGATACAAAAAAGTTATTCAATCAGATGTTTAGAAACTTTCTAAAACAGCTGGAACGTGACTGCTTCTTGAAACTTCAAAACACCACAGCTTTTTTGTTACTTCACCAATCAAAAAAAGCACACGGTAGAATACAAGCAAATTTGTCAAGGTACAATTATCAGCCAAAGTAATTAAGATTTATGCAAAGCAATTTTACATTCGACCTTTTTAAGAAGACCCATTTTATTTGGACAGAAAGAGCCTGGCACTAGTTCCGGTGTCACATTTTTAATGTTTTTTTCTTTCTGGATTGACTTACACTATCATACCAAAGAATTCTGCATCATTTTCATACCAAAAATATTCAACATAAAAATTTTCAAAATGGCTACAAAAGATTTGACTACCCTGCTATACTGATCTGATTGGGAATGATCAATAATAACTATTTATGTTTAATAAGCTTAACAATGGGCACATGGTCTAATCAAACCACAACACTGCACAGATGGTTCCTTCTGATAAAATAACCTAGATAGATAACCTTCATAGTATGGCAGGAAACTTTAATTTTTAAAATTCACTTCTGGATAAGGGACTATCTAGATAAGATTAAGATTAATTAAGATAACTAAATTTAAAAAAAAATATTATTGTATAAACACATTAGTAATTAGTTATGTCTCCAGGATAGGCAAGTTTATGATTCCTAGATTCTGAAAGTTTAAAACCAATTTAGAAGAAACTTGTAAATTTAATGATTTATTGGTAGTACAGAAGATGTTGAAATGCGAGAAATTCCAGAAAGCTGCACATTTTGTTCGACCCTCCTCCTTGGTCTAAGGGAAGAGGCAATAACGCAATCCTGGATATCATGAGGCTAAAGCAAATTCAGAAGGAATTGGACATTGCATGATTTATTATATGCGAAATTATGGGCTGTAAACCTTTGTTAAACCCTGTCCTATCTATATTGAATAAACTATCTAAAAATTCAAACGCTTACAAAAACGACAACAACTTTTAATTATGTAATCCTTAAAATATAGTATTACTGTACCATTAGAATTTTGAAAACTAGAACAACCAACAAAGTTAACAAGGCAGCAACCTATTCACTTACGATCAAATGCTAGGTACCTAAATCATAATTTCAGATGCAAAAAAAAGATTAAGGTAATTTTTTATCCAAGTTAGGGGAGACCGGGGAGACTTGGACCTAGGGAGACATGGGACAAGAGCGTTCCTGATTACCCATGTAAATTATATTCTAATATATTGTATATGACTTCATTTCATGTTATTTCCCTAAATTTTAAAAAGCAACAATAACTAATTGTCAAGAAATTTTAGTGTACTAGCTTTTGACGACCGTCATACGTTTTGCAGTTCCTCCTTTGATTCAATTAATTTTAGAATAAGTGTTTAATTGCCATTTTGAATGGTGCCATTGCAATGGATAAACTTTGATGAATATTTTGATATAAAATGTTTGAATACATTCCTGTTGATGAGGAGTGCCACCTCATTTTTTTGCTGGGAAGTGAAACGGGGAGACATGGGACAGCGCGTTTTAGCATCAACGACAAATGGGAAACTAATCGCATTTGGTGGAGATATAGTTTGTTTTCATTTATATGCGCTATATTCGACTTTTTTACTTTGTGGGGATAAAGTTGCTAAATCAATTACAATTAGATTGATGACAGGTGCGTCAAAACTAATTTTCTTTATTAATGATAAAATTATTTCTTGCTTGCTCAATTTTGATCAAATGAACTCCCTAAATCAAAGCAACATCTGTAGTGTCTGGTACTGGAAAGTTAATTTGTCAGTTATTTAATGAAATTTTCATAAAATATGCATGATCCATGTCACCCCACCGTGTCCCAAGTCTCCCCACTAAAATGGTCGGTCTTCCGCACTAAATCTTTGAAAAATTGCTACATTTATGTAATTGATATTCTTACCCTTTTGA
Source organism: Haliclystus octoradiatus (assembly GCA_916610825.1). Classification (NCBI taxonomy): domain Eukaryota; kingdom Metazoa; phylum Cnidaria; class Staurozoa; order Stauromedusae; family Haliclystidae; genus Haliclystus; species Haliclystus octoradiatus. The sequence goes on along the minus strand of OU744453.1, from coordinate 3,120,815 downwards.
ATTGAGCATGTTGGCTAATAAATGACATAAAAATTGTGACTTTTACACAACCACAATAATTTTAATAATTAAAAATGTGAAAACTGGTCCAAGTCTCCCCGGTCTCCCCTATATATTTTTATCCTGGTCTAACCTCCTGTATAATAGGTAGTTATCCTAGTAAAGAAATTGAAGCTTGAATTACCGCTGCATATTGAAAGTGTCTACTTGCAACAATATGTTATTGTGACTCAAAAATGTCTAGAATTCACAGCAACATCAAAGGAATGTAAGTTTGCTCATAATAACTTGATTAAGAAATTTTCTGCCAAGATTAAAATCCTTTTTAGTTGTTACGGGTGCTAATGAAAATAGCATTTTAAGTAAATTTTCGTCAAATACAAGATTAATCAAAATATCAAGTAATGAATTAATCATAGTCACATGGCCATTTCACAATCAAATAAAAGATTGTATAAATTATTGACCAAAGGCAATATGGATATCAGTTGATAATAATCAAGGTCTGCTGAGGTCATTCGTCAATATTCATTAACCGGGGATCAATAATTGTTTTAAGTCAATGAAATTCATGCTATATTGGGCAGTGTTGTGAGAATTACTTGAATAGTGATTAATTAGGCCACAAATTACAAATTGCTAAAAATTCAAAAATTTACCTTCAGGCAAAAGTAATCAATTACGCTACAAATTACAAATGACTTCCCATAAAAAGGATGTAATTACTACCCCTGCAAAAACAGTTCAGGAGTTCATGAACAGTTCATGAACAGTTCATGAACGTTAAATGAATCCAATTTTCCTTAACTATTATTGAACAGTTCATGAACCCTCACAGACAGTTCATGAACAGTTTATGAAAATTTGAGGACTTTTTTTTGTATTTGGGCACATTCATGAACTGTTCATGAACTCCTGAACTGTTTTTGCAGGGGTAATTATTAATGACTTTGAAAACATGTTGTATCCAACTCAAAAGGTTCTGAATAAATTATGATGATGATGATGATGATGATAATGTTGAATAGATTTGATACTGACCAGTGGTCAATGACTATTATCATTGCTGCACCCATCAGTAATCATCAATAAAGGCAAACATTGTGACATTCAACTTACACCCTTCTTCAGTTTGCACGTAAGATCAACAATTGATACATCAGGAACAGGTACTCGGAATGCCATGCCAGTTAATTTCCCATTCAATTCAGGGATGACTTTGCCAACAGCTTTGGCAGCACCAGTCGATGCAGGGATAATGTTCTGTCCGGCACCACGTCCATCGCGCCATTTCTGTAGAAAAACAATTCAGACAACTACATTAGTGTTAAAGCTGAAGCAACAACCAAAAATCAAAACATTAAAATTCGGTTTACATCACAAACAAAATATTAGGATTCAAGTTAGAATGTCAATAGAAATCCTACTAAATCTGGTTTACAAAATTACAAACTTCTGTGTTGTGGCCAATTCAGCTCAGACTTATCCCTGGATCCCAATTTTTTTTCGTACCCTACACCTGCATCTATCTGTAGTGATCTGCCTGGTAATACCAAACAGAGTATGTTGCCTAGGAAAACAAACGATGGAAAACAAAATCAAGAATAAAACAGAAACTTACCTTTCCACTTGGTGCATCAACTGTCTTCTGTGTCGCGGTTGTCGCATGAACAGTTGTCATTAAACCTTCTTCAATACCGAAATTATCATTGATCACTTTGGCAAGTGGAGCAAGGCAATTGGTTGTGCAGGATGCATTACTAAATCAAACAACAATAGACTTTGAAAAACAAACAAATTCAAAGTCGATTGGAAGTCAGAAATAAACAGGCGCAGAAGATTAGGCTACAAGACCACTGATTAAAAAGTATCAAGCGTAGCATCAGATAAAATATCTTGCTTACTGAAATACAAAATTCTTATAAATCATAACTTCAGAGTTTTGCAATGTATAAGTTTTAAAAAATATTTCGAAATATTACTTAATCGAGAAGCTCAAAAATTGAGGAATTCTCTTTTCTCAAGCATTTTAGAATCCTGGTTGTCAACAATCTAATTTTTATAAGTCTAATAATTGGCCTGATCAAGCAATGAAAGAAAATTCAACAATTTCAACCATCCCAAAAACATGAAATCATAAATGATAATTGATAAAAAAAAACGAAATTAAGGGTAGGCCTATATATATATATATATATATAGATTCTCATTCGCATAATGCTCTAGAAAGAAGCCTATCAGAACAATTTGTTAATTTTAATATTAAACGGCAACATTTTAATAGATTTTTCAGGAAACAGGTTTTAGAACAAAAAAACATGAAAACCGATCACTTGACTCTCAATATGATTCGAACTGATTCGAACTGAAGCCGAACTAAGAATGAAGGCAAAAGTAAAATAGCACATTGGTTCATTTTTCTGCAAATTCAAAATATGAGAGCCCCGAAAGAAGAAAAGCTCTAAGCTTATTTGATTATAACCTTTAAATAAAATAAATCAATGAAGAGTAACAAGAGATTCCCCCTGAAAAATTTGCAACCATGAGCAATTAATGAACAACTAATGAACATTTCATGAATGTTTCCTCGTGGATTCATGAACAGTTTATAAACTGGTTCATACAGCGCCGGATTAACATTTCAGGGCCCCTAAGCACTCTCTCTCCAAAGGACCCTAAAATGGGCGTGGGAAACATAGAATTAGCCTCGCTTTCAAGTTATAATCTCAGTTTGAAATTCCATAGTTGCCATTTTATTTTTGTCCGAAGAAAAACGATTCACGAAAAATAAAATGTCGTTATTGCAGTGGTAGAATGATGGTTTTCAAGTATTTAAAAGAATTTTAAAAGATTACAAAAGACACAATAGTATTTGTTTTATCAAACCCATTTCGTTTTTCTGTTTGTATTAACTTTACACTATTCAACACAATATCGAATGATATGATGAAAACATAATTTGGTCTTTCGTGAATGTTTACTTTTGAAAACTGTTTTTCGAATTGTTGCTATTCGATTAGCATTTAAGTTACTATTAAAATCAGTAGACAGTTAACCACAAAGGGCCCTAATTCTCATTATAATTGATTATTGGATTCCTACATTAATTTTAACTTTTAAAATAGTAAATTTTACAAATTGATTTTGTTTAAGGGCCCTTCGAAAACGAAGGGCCCTAAGCTGAAGCTTATTTAGCTTACGGGTTAATCCGGCGCTGGGTTCATATAGTTGAAATTACCTGAATTTTCATGAACACATTTTAATCAACATATCAACATTTGGGCAACTCCAGGTTTATGAAGTCATGAGCTTCTTTGCAGGGGATAGTAAAATAGTTAATTAAGAGTTTCAGGAAGGCAAAGTCATTTTGAAAATCTGAAAATCTACTGAAATTTACTTGGAATAGGCTACCGAATAGCACTCTCCAGTAGCTATTATATGTGCAGGTGTATTCAAGAAGTTGTTCAGGAGAACGATAACAATCTAGATTTAAAAGTCTGGTTAGATCCTCTTTATGTTTTCACTACCAGATATTATTCCAGTAGGTTTTCAGTTAGCGATTCAGTATACAGTCAAACCTGTTATAACAGTCACCTCTATACAACAACCACCTGTCGATAGTGGTCATTCTTTCAATGTCTAAAGTAGTATTTTCTATTGAATCAAACCTGTATATAAAGGCCACCTGTCTGTAATGGTCAATTTATCTACCTCTCTTGGCTGGCCGTTATATACAGGTTTCAATGTATCCAACATTCATAATTGTGTACTTAAGGATACCCTACCTACCTTACAACATGCATGGTTTTACAATCATATTTGGTGTGGTTAACACCCATAACAAACATTGGTGCATCAGCAGATGGTGCGGAAATGATAACTTTCTTAGCTCCACCGGTTAAATGGGCTGAAGCTTTATCACACGTTGTAAAGACGCCAGTAGATTCAACAACATAATCAGCCCCATTTTCACCCCATGGAATAGTAGCTGGATCTCTGCATGCGTGAACAGTAATTGTTTGACCATTAATAACCAGTTTTCCATTCTCTTCTTTTACGTCACCCTTGAATAGGCCATGGGTAGAGTCGTATTTGAATAAGTAGACCTACAACAAAGATAGATAGAGATGGAGTTTTATTTCAACAATTCAAGCATTACATAGTGCAATTACTAAACATTGTTGACGTCACCTCTTAAGCAGTACCCCTGCGAAAACAGTTCAGGAGCAGTTCATGAACAGTTCATGAACGTTAAATGGCCCCAAATTTTCATGAACTGTTCATGAACTGTCTGTGAGGGTTCATGACCTGTTCATGAACAGTTCAGGAAAATTGGAGCCATTTAACGTTCCTGAACTGTTTTTCGCAGGGTATTGCTTGTCTATTTGAGGGATGCAAGGTTAGTTTACATCATTAATTGTTTAAAGAATTTTATTACAAGCATATTATATTGATACAAATATATCATACGAAATCATACTATTGTATATACACATTAAATGTAGATGTGAAACATTTATAGTCATATTGATGATAATAATAATAGCTGGGAATTAAATATAATTTTGAAAATATAAAGAAAGACTAGAAATCAGATTTGGGTAGAAGAAGAAAAGGTGCAAACATTTCAGTTTTTGATTGTACATTGGCTATAATAGCCTATAGATACCATCATTAATTTTTTACAGCTACTACTTGATAGGCATTTAAGGTATGCCGAGACCAAACCCGATTGGCAGTGCCTGACAAAAAGTTTAGCATTCCGGAATCTTTAAACATTTCCAACATATTTTCCAAATTTTTTGTCGAGGTTTGGCCTATACATCACACAATTATCAATTTTCTCCTAAATTTCCTCTAGTATTCTGGGATTTAGGATCCCAGGATCGCAACTTTTGTTGGACCCGCCAATCTGATCAGATTGACTTTCAATTAGTGGTGGGTCCGATTTATCGATTAATCGATTATGAAATTTTGAATCGATTAATCGTAAAAAAAATGTTTAGTTTCTTTAGCGTTTTTTTGTACAATAAAATAGTTTATTTATTTATATGGTGTTCTGTTCTTTCCAAATGTAGATCTTATTTATTGAAAACAAAGCTTCTTTGATTTATTCCTTTGCAATTAAACGTTCTTTGAATAGATCGTAAATGTTTGTTTACATCGCGAAGCATTGTAATTCAACTCCGTTAATTATTTGCCACGCCATTTGGCACCATTTTTGATATTGTCTATTGTTATCATCAAGAGGTCATCACCTTTACAGCGTTATGATAAAAACATGCTCGGAAACACGTGAGGGGAAGAACAGTTATTTTAGTTCAAATCATTCAAATTTATGCTCTTAATTCTAAACCTGAACACAAATTGTTTTGGAATAATTAATAGTTTCATCATTGATTCAGTGTTTGCATGTTATTCTATGTTTTTCAATGAAGAAAATGGTATTCAAAATTCGAAATATATTAGCGCTTACGAAAAACAAAAACATGCGACAAAAATTGATAAGTGCAATACAAATTACCACGATGCGGTAAACTTTATAATGAATAATTTCGGAAGAAATGAAATACAAAAGCCGTAAATTGTTTTCAAACTTTCAATCGCTGATGACGTAGAAAACTCGGAAAACAATAAGTCTATTGTTTTCGAACGATTAATCGATTCTGAATCGATTATTGTCCTCGATTAATCGATTATGAAAAAATCCGAATCGACCCACCCCTACTTTCAATTAACCACAAGTAGTTGCACTATTAATGCTAGTCACTTTTGATAATTCAGTCAAATTGCAGCATTAATATATTTTACTTTAAAAACTACAAAAATATTGCATTCTTCTCAGATTTAGGTAAAATTTTTGGGATAGGATTAATTTTTAATCTAGTAAAATCTGATTGGATTTTTATCTCAGATAGTTCGTAGGGTACACATGGTCAATCATTGGAAAATCCAATCTGATGCACTTAAACTATTATGTAGGCCTACATGTTGTTTACATTGCAGTTGTCGTTTGGAATTTGAACCCATAACTTTTTAAATCCGCGAAGCTTGTTTCAAAGTTGAGTTTTTATCTGCTGCAGCTGGTCATAACTAGAATTTTATCAGTAGGCCTAAACATCCCAAAAGTTTATAGATGATATACAAGATCGTTGTTGATGTATTTTAAATATGGTCTAGATATATAGTTCATTCTCACCATATAATCAACAGTCAAGAAAGGATCATTGACTGCTACTACTTCTACGCCACCTTTGTCAAAAGCAGCTCTGCATACCAATCGTCCGATTCTTCCAAATCTAGAATACGATTTGAAATGACATTGGTTACGACTGACATTTTGATAAGAAGTATACCTTGGCAACTTCTGAGGGAGAGGGGGGTTTGTTCTTTATGTATGTTTTGTAAAGTTGTCAACTTGTTACGTCCTTTAAAAACAAGTAGGCCCTATTTGTGCTAACGAGGTGACTGTCAGTCACAACTATAAATGCCATCGCCATTCATTTCATCATAATGGTGCTTACAATTGGGATGATCATACCGTCTACATTGAACAAGGTTTCCAAAAGGTTTCAAAAGTCTCCTTGGGAAGCTTTGGCATTGTCAAACAGTATGACATTAATTCTTGAGGTAGGCCTATACATTTCTAACTTCATTTAGTTGATAATTTTAAATGGCCGAATACTGGATTAACATTCAGCCTAACAGAATACTAGAAACATCTGGTATGCAAGGGTTTTTTTGCAGAGCAAAATCCACTCTGTGACTCTGCTACGAACGAGGAGTAAAAATTAATCTGGTAGGTCTTTGCTGCCAAGAATTAAATGTAGGTAATCAATTGAATCCAATGCTGATGCCATCACGTTACCATACATAGATTGCGCTGCTACAAGGAAGCAAAGCAGCAGCTAGTGAATTATCAAACCCGAGGTAATTCATCAGAGGGGACGCTAGTGTAGTCCAGCTATCAACACGGTACAATTTAAGTCTGATACCGCCATACTTATTTGGTATGATTTCTAACTGGTACAGTAGAATTGCCACCTCGTATTTCTAGAAAGGCGATCTGAAACTGCCTGGAAGTAGCAATTATGCTGGTATCTGATAGAATTTAGTGTAAAAAGTATGGGAAATAGCATCATACAGATACATTTATGTATTCTTCCGTGGTGGAAATGTTGGTCACTCACTACAAACTATGCAGTCTGGAAATAGATCAGTGAAGAGGCAGAAAATGTCAAATAAAAACGTTCATCAATTAATTTTGTGCACCAGATGTTGAAATGAACCATTTACGGACAGAATTATTCAAGAGCATTCCTGTTGCTATTAGTGAAGTTATTAGTTCCCAGAAGAATTTTCAGAACAATTGAATACTGTGCTCTTTACTTTCAACAGGAGCTGAGCGAGAAACTCAGCATCGCTGATTCAAATTTCATTTCAATATCATTTGAGAAAGAAAGTAGGAAACACTTTAGGACCTACAGCTTCCATAATTCAAGGGCATACAGGAAGGAATTTTTGGTTAATATATCAGTACGACGTTAAGCAGAACGTTAAGCAAATTTGAACTTCTTGAACAAAAGGGGGCGGCGTTTCGTCTGAGAACCTGCAAACAATAACGCAAACACAGACGAAATCAAAGAAGCAGCAAGGACGTAAGACTTACCCGTTAATTCCAACTTTAACCATATTTGCGTTTGTTTAGTAGCTATCAAGAGATAAAATGGGATATCATCAGTATGTGCATAGTTTGAGAAACGAAAATCAAGAATGCAATTTAACTCCTTGCCACGTTAACAAAGCACAGTAGGAACAATAAAACATAATTCATAGGCAAATCAAAATCAAATTTTTCGTGTTATGGAAACAGAGTAATGAGATAAATTGCAGAATAAGCTGCCAAACACATAATACTACAATTTGACATGACTTATCATGATTTACCTTGCAGAAATGCTTGAACTAAATGACCAGATGATGGCTGAATTAACTTTGAAATGCAGTAAATGAAGTACAAAATCTCAAGAAAGCTTCTCTGCGAAAATTTGTGTGACATCAACCCTGGCACTAGTTTGTGATTGGATACTTTTCAATTCGGCAGATTGCTTTTGCCTCGTAATTTGGAGTTTAATGGACGCAGTACGTGCAGCTGGGGGAGTTTCTGTTTCCTGCTGCCATTTGGAGTTGATTGGAAGCCCTTTCTGGGCAGTTTAAATTTGTTAATCGTGTTTAGTAAATGCTAATATTGGTCAACGTTCACGGTTCAAATTGTGTAAACTTTTCAACTTTGTTTCAATGAAATATTGATGACAGAAGTTAGTAAACTGTTTTGCAAAAATGAATAAATTGTGTAAAATGATTAAATAAATATGAAATAATCTACTAGAAATTATAAAATCACACCATTTGAATTTTGGTCAACATTTAATATTGTATCATGATTATGAGCAATTTGCAAATATTAAAGTGCATTTTTTTCAAAATTCTGCAATGCTCGATATCGGGTAGAATTCGGTATAAAGTATTCTAAAATCAGAAATCGAGTCCGGATTATATAAACCTCTTTTTATGACATGCTGATTGAAATTAAATCGAGGCTGCCTTTCTCAATTTTGGAAATAGGATTATTGTGCCAATAATTGTGTAACTTGGTAATTGTTTATGTTGCAATTTTAACTCGAAAGATAACGATCTATGCACTGAATATAATCTTTATTAATTAGTTACATAATATTATTTGCATTTGATACAAATTTTTAGTTGAATGTATTATTTCAACTGCTCCAACTTCATTAACCATGACTGAATAGCTTGAATATTTCAGCTGATTTCTGAGTAGAACAAATTGGTTTCTTCTTTGGCTCAAGGTAACAAGGAAGTATAAAATGGCAATGAAAAGTCTTGTAGAACCAGAATGTGGTGGCCAAAATTCATTAATGGGACTTGCTGGTCGTTATACTGCAGATCAATCAAAACAGCAGGTTAGATACTTAAGAATTAGACTCTGTAGGCCTAGTGCTCACTGCTCACGCTTACCTTAATATTAACCTTACTAATTAGCCTAAAAGGTATTTCGATTTTCTTAGACTAGGCATAATAATGAAATTACATTTATTAAAATTGTACCATGATTATGTAGGCCTATATAGTATATACTAAAGCAGACCGTCCAACTTGAGATTTGAAAAAATAGTGAGATTTTTGAAATTCCGTATTTTGGGGATAAAATATAGGGGTGGCCCTGAAGGGATGGCCCAATTATAGGGGGTTTGGGGGGCATGCATTTCACCATGGATTCAGAATGGCTTGAAACGAAAATTTACGACATCATTTTGAATAATGTTGACACTTAAAAGCAGGTCAGAAACAACAACTAGAATAATCCAACAAAGTATAAATTAAGATGTTGAACATTAATTAGATTATCAAAGAGTTTATACACAGAAAGTAGGAACAATTGCTCAAGATTGGATTTTGCCGTGAGAAAGTGAGAGAAACCGTGAGACCGTGAGAATCAGTGTAAAAGCGTGAGACTCACGGCAAAGCCGTGAGACTCACGGCAAAGCCGTGAGACTTGGAAGGTCTGTACTAAAGTATGATGTCCAGGCCTATTTACAAAAAATCCACCAGAAAATTTTTTATTTCTGAGTTTTTCAAGGAATATTTTCTGATTTATGTCGCAAGTACCCAAACATTAACAAAACCCGTCAGATCAAAAATCAGGAATTCTATCTCTTTATCAGCCTTCGAGTAGTTAGGTCATCAAACATTTGTAACATGATATAAACAGTCCAAAAAGAGGTCTTATTTCAACAATTTGTGCATGGTTTAGTTGACAATAGAGGTAAATCTCAATGTTAGGCCTAGATAGCCTACCATTCGACAGAGAAGGACAGTTTTCGCTCAAATCTCAAGTGCGCAACTGCTAATACTCTGTTTTCTTGCTGATTGACCTTAAAAAAATTAATATCGTTGAATGAATCTCAGGTGTGCCATTGCCATAATCTGCAGACTGGCCTAGGTAGAAAACCCAATTTCCAATTCTGATTTTCATAAAGGTTGTTTATATTAGGGCTATCGATTAATCAACAATCTATTGCGAATATGGTAAAACAGCGCTATCAATGATTTGTATTTTAGGAAGGATTTTACAGACAGCAAAACCATCAGGTAAGCTTTGTCATTGTGAATTTATATTATGATGTCATAAATATATAATGATGTGAAGTTGTACACACATTGTGTAGGTCTACTGCTCATTGGTAAATATCAGAGAGCTTTAATAAATGAATAAAATGAAGCATATCCTATTGTTCTTGCTACTCTGAGTTTCACGCCATACGGCGATCATCATATAGATTTTATTATTTACAAAATACATATCAATGCATCACTACATGATGTAATTTTTTTTTGTAATTATATCTTCTATATACTTGCCTGATGAGAGCGCCATATGGTGTTAAACTCGGAGTAGAAAGAACCGTATGTCTCTTTTTGACTCATTTTATTTATTTAATATGATATGATGTATAGCGTATTTGATCATACAAAGCATATAGGCCTACATCAGCGCATGTTTTCATAAAGAAATATAAATTAAACATCGCTGTTCATATAACTTATTTCTGAAAAACTAACTCAAGTTAAATGACAATAGCATCTTTCTGTTTCAATTACGAAATAAATGAATAAATAATAAACACCCTCTTTATTCATATTTCAAGCTTATCTTTCAAAGTTAAAATACCCTTGCCGATCACCATTAAATTCTTGATTATTAAATTGAAATTCAAAATCAGACATCACACGTAGGCCTACAAATTCTGATTCTTGCAATGTAAACATTAGAATATTTTATGAATAATTCTAGCCAAACAACATCACAGCAATCACTCAGAATATTCATAAAGTTTGATAGTCTAGTGTTTACATAAAGAGATGTAAACAAAGTTGTGTTCCTTTTCGAAAGCAAAACAATTTCCGTAGATTCTAACGCTTTCACAGATTTAATCGTTGACACCTCAGCAAAAAACAAAGCATCAGATTACAATAATAAGGCACTAATTGATAAAAAACCCTCTTGGGTTCAACTATTTGTAAGGTATTGTGCGATAAAACGCACTACCTGATAACATATTATTCAATAATAATTAGTTGACTTTGACCGAATTTCGGCCGGGACAAAAATAATTTAATTAAAACAATCATGTGATAAAATGTATTGTACGATAACGTATTATGCGATATTGACTGTAATTTTTGAAAACCGGTTCCTATCAAACTCAACTAATTCACTCCGGTTAATATCACAATCTGCTTAAATTATCACTCATTTTCAGAACCACCCCTACGAAACAAGTTCAGGGATTGATGAACAGCCATGAGCGTTCCTGAAATCCTGAACTGTTTTTCACAGGGGCAATTTCTATCAAATTAAACTAATTCACTCCAGTTAATATCACAACCCATTTACCATCATTCATTTGTTGCTGCACCAGGACAGTGATATCGACAAGGTTGCCTTGTATTTTCTATTGAATCACTCTATGCTTTGGTCAATCATATATAAAAACAAATTATAGACAAGGATATGATATTCTTTTCAATTTATGTTGCTATTAAAAAAAAACTGGACAAATTGAAATTATATGGATTGGATTAAACTTTATTTTTGTTTTTTAATTTTTGTTTTTTATTCTAGGCTCAGAAACCAATTTATAAGCTGACACATGACGAGGTATAGGATAATGACCTATAGCCTAATTAAGTTTTGATTATTTGAAAAGGACAGAATGCCATTAATTATGTTATGCTAACTGTTTGTGATAGCTAGACATCATGGCGAATTAGTTATTAGGTAATTATATATTAATTCTTCATGATAAAATAAGTAATACTAGGTTGCTTATACTTCATCATGTAGATCAGCGATGTATCAAAAACACAGATATTTGTGACAGCTTTGATATAATCTTCATTATCGTTTTCAAGCGATTGAAAAAGAGATAATTGCAGAGTTTTACATGCTACAGTCAAACCTGTTATAGCGGTCACCTCTATACAGCGGCCACTTGTCTATAGTGGTCACTCTTTCAGTGTCTAAAATAGTGTTTTCTATTGAATCAAACCTGTATATAAAAGCTACCTGTCTATAATGGTCAATTTATCTACCTCTCTTAGCTGGCCGTTATATACAGGTTTCACTGTAGGTAAAAATACTATTTGATAATACTTAATATATTGTTCCCAAACCAGTAGGCTTAGGCCTACACTATATCAGTAACCAGCATTGAACTGTATGGGTGATTAGCTCAGTTGGCAGAGCAACCGAACTTCAGATCGTATCATATCTGATCGACTGTGGTTCAAATCCCCCTCAGGTCAACTCAGCCTTAACTTTATCTGAAACATCAAATGAGTACCATCTAAGGATGGCGGATGGAATGGTTCAGAAGGAAATGCATTGTGAGTAGCTGCGGCGCATCGTTGCGCATTGACAATCAAGACCTATCTGCCATGAAATCTGTTGAAATTGATCTGCAGTGTCGCGGCTGAGATCTAAGGAGCGTTTAACATCATTGCTCTTAGCGAAAAGAGCCACTTCTCTAGAAATAGAGGAGTGGTACGGGTGCCTTCGGTAGGGTGACACCGTCCACATTACTTTTTATTGAACTGTATACGCAATAAACCTCTTAATATATACTTTTGATGTAATCATTGGCCTACTTATTTTGAATTGAATGCATGAGAGATACATAGTGAGATAAGAGAAAACCCCTGCGAAAAAACGGTTCATGAGCAGTTCTTGAAATCCTGAACTGTTTTTGCAGGAGAATATCAGTACCAGCCTGAATCACAAGTCTCTTGTTCAAGTGTTCATCTATTATCTAATAATAATAATGCATATGCCCACATTTATGAACAGCTAAAAAGTTCTATAAATATTTTAACGCTATTTGTATAAAAAGATCAATAATAATATATTGTAATCAGGGTCCGACAAAGTCCGGAAACCTAGAAGCCTAGTTTGCGGAAGGCTAGAAAAATTCAGAAGGTTAGCCAAAATGTTGAATATAAAGCTAAAATAAAGCTTCAATTTTACGCTTTTATGTCAGTAAAATTACTTGAACATTTTTCTAACGTTTATCTAACAATATAAGGTTTGCGGAAGGTAAAACATTTTGTCGGATCCTGAATGTAATATAATATTAAAAAATATAAGGCATTGTTAAAATAGTAGATCGTAACTTCTCTTATAATGATTTTATTTTCTCTCTTTTGTTGTATTGCAGGTCTTGGCTGATTACTTTGAAGGAGGCCGTGTTCAACATGCTCCAACAACGTTTCATATGGGTAAACTTCTTCATGAGGCTAATTCTATTCCTCACTCATCAACAGTCCAACTGCGGCCACATGAAACAGGTAAAGAAAGCAGCCAATGGCCTACTTTTATGCTGTTACAATAATAACAGCTGTTACAATCAAATCTGCATATGACTCATGTTATAAATTGCATTTGTTCATGAACAAGAACCTTTTGAACTATTCATGATTAAAAGAAGTGATAAAAATTCATATCTAATTATCCTTGAGTTACCCCTGAATTAGCCACACCCTTTAATATAGGTCTAGCTCCCCACGGAAATTCAATCCATCACTGTTATAATCAGACATGTGTAGACCAATGTTCAATGAATTCTGATGGGATAAGCTACATCTAGCAATAAATATCAAAGCATATATGTTCTCAATATTTTTAAGAACATATATGGTTTGATATTTATTATTAAATCGGTCAAATTGAAGACTCTCGATAAGCTACATCGCACTATTTTACAATACACCACAATTGACAAAATTTGACGTTGATTGATATATTTTATTTGTTAAATGTTGTTCAAGAAGCGTGTGTTTTGATAAATTTTAAATATATATAGTATTACAATCAACACATGATGTCATCTCGAAACAAAAAATATGAACACAAAACACGGCTACCAAAGTATGTTTGAAAGCTGAAGGACAGCAACACCGACTATGAAATAGCGTGGAGCCCTATATGTACCGATGCTGCTTACTCAAATAAATCAAAAAGATGCTACCTATGCCTTGCAGAAAAGTAGGCCTACTACATCATTTGCACCAAAGGAAAATTACTAAGTAAAAGGTCAGAATTGATTTCAAAATGTCAGCATGAAGATAAGTTTCACTTTTCAAATTTTAAAGCTGCTAAAACATAGCAATGTAATAACAATAACCCAACAAGCACATAATAGAACCATTGTATTAAAATAACAATAGAAACTGCAATCAGATTCCTGTTCTAGTATGTTTGTAATTGTAGTTAATATTTGTTGTCTGATGATCGTTTAATAACGTGAAACTTGGAGTTACAACCAAAGAATGTGTCTTTCTTGACCTTCTCATTATTATTATTATTGTTTTGTTGATTAGTTTTATTTGTAAGTCTGTTACCCATTGTATAAAAATTACTGAGTTCATGAACTGCCTATACACCAGCTGTAAACATTTTATGAACAGCTCATGTATGTTAAATAACCTGTTTTTTCCTCACTTTTTCATGAACTGTTTCCACAAGAGTAGTTGTTTTCTATAAAAAAAGCTAGATCTCTTACACTCATGTTTAACCTTCGATACGAGCATAATGAAGATAGTTTAGCACATTTGTGTTCAATTTTTTACAGATAATTGGGCTGAAGAATTTCTTTCTTCTCATACTCAAGAAAAGCAATGGTCAGAAGAGTTTTTATCTGAAAATCAACAAGGTTATGTTGGTGAGATTAATAATGGTGGTGAAAAATGGGCTGAAGATTATCTAGATCATGCTGAGTATGTTAAACTAAAATGTTTATCTACTGTTAACCGTTGCGTCTGAAATGTCTCAAGAACCACGGTGCCAAATTGAAGATAATTTTGACCGTATATGCGTTTACTAGCTGGATGCCTTTCCTGACGCCAGCAAATAGTGCTTCTGCCAGGGATTGAACACAAAACCCTGCAAGTCAACCCTTCCAAAAATAATTCAGACGTTCATGAACAATCCTTGAACGGTAAATGGCCCAATTTTCATGTTCTGTTCAGGAACAATTCATGAAAATGTTTATTAAAATTGGACAATTTAATATTTGTGAACTAATTCATGAACTGTTTTTGAACTCCTGAACTGTTTTTCAGGGGATTATGTCCAGCTTCCTAGCCACTACCCTAAGGAAGACATAAGGTCATAAATAGGGTATGCGAAGAGTAAAAGGCTGTATGCCTCCAATAAGTTCTCAGGTGCAAAACTTCTCTTCAAGTAAAAAGTCAAAGTATCTTATCTTCTCTGTAATTCACGTTCATACATTGTTGCTCATTTCATATTATTTCAGACACAGCAATCTCAAGGAAGCTGGTTTAAGACTAACTGAAAATGTAAACGGTGACAAAGAACAGGAAATGACAGAGGTCTGTGTTATTTCTTGTGTTGATTTTAATTATAAGCTTAGAACTCAACTAAATAAGTTGCGTTTTACATTTGAAGTTGTGTTGTTTGTTTTGTTTTGACGGCAGATACACAGTAGGCACTTGCGTCTGCCAAAATATGAAAAGGTGTCAGAAAATAGCCAAAATAGCCTGAGTATGTGAAATGGCCTTGTGTATTTTATACAGTTTACGGCCCTACACATTAAAAGCTGAATACAAGGATTTATTATGCAAAGCAAATAAAATATTATTAGGCCTACAGTTTTACACAATTGTGTTGGAAATATACATAGCATGCTATGTTTAGGAAAATAAACTTATCCAATGTTAATAAACACAATTATTTTTTCATTTTTTGTTCATTTTTTATTTGTAAAAAATAAACCATCAGATGTATTTTTTACAGGCAAGCAAAGGGAAATTATATGTTAATATAATTTACACTGATGTGCAGCCTAATGAGAGTGCTTACAGTAGCTACTTAAGTCAAACTTATCAAATCTAAAACTAAAATTTTCTAGGGAGGAAGAGGTCACAATGTCTTACGTTAATTGGTTCCACAAGGGAATTATACGATAAAAAAATGAGTAAAAGATGCAATTATTTACAGGTGGTGAACATGCAACGAATTGCATGGAATGTCCTCGCAGATTACTGATGTTCTGTTTTTTTTAAAAGTGATTAGGGAAGTCAGTCTATGAATTCTACTTTTTATACTTAATGTTTGTGGAAATGATGTCCTTATGCAAAAAAATTGTTGAGTTCATTAACTGCTAATGAACATTTCATGAAAACTTTATATATAAACGGTTCGTAAACCAATGTTAATAAAGTTAATAAAGATGCTCGATCCCTTTTATTATTGTTTCACCATGGGATTTTATATTCTCGATCATCAAAAAAATTCTCAACCCTTTTTGTCCACTACGAGAACAATTTTAATAGATTAATAAAATAATTTTTCTTATGCAGACAGTTCATGAACGTTTAATGGTCTATTTTTCATTCACCTTTACACAAGCTATTCCTTAACGGTTCTCAATTCATAAAATGGTTAATGAAAATCATGCCATTTGACTTACATGGACATTTCATGATCATATGATGAGCTATTCATGAACTGTTCATGAAATGCCCATGATTTGTTTGTTAGATTTTCGTGAACATTCCATAACTGTTCATGATTTAAGTGGAGATTTAGATGATAGCTTGAATATAGCATGCATCAATATAGACTAACTACAGAGCTAGCAATATGTATTTGGTAATTAATTATATTCAAACAGCTCATCATAGAATGTCCTATTATTTTAGTTTATGCAATATGTTAACAGCTTAATTGATCATGAAAACGTGAAAAAGGATGTTAGTCAGGTAATTCATACAAATTTTTACATCGGTCAATTGCTTTTCATTTGGACGGTGTGTGAATTAAAACACCAAATCGTGACCATATGATGAGATAAAAATTTCATAAAAATAATGAGAACAATACGTTGTTGTTTACGTTGCAAAACTATTTGGAGTTTATGAACACCTTGCATAGAATCCATGAACATCTTATGAACAGTCTAAATAAATTAGATTACCCCTACCCAATTGTGTTGGAGTTTTTAGGACTAGTTCATGAAAAATGTGGCATTTAACGTTCATAAACCCTATTAGTAGGGTAGCTTCATATTACTTAGCAATCTAAGGTTCAACTAAATGTTGTTAAATATGTTGATTATTGCGCAATATGGAAAACGAAATTCTGCTAGCACATTTCATTTGTTATTTCATTATTTGACAAATAGCCTACTGTGAGGTTTTAAGATAAGGTTTTTTTTTTTATGAACGGTTTCTCGTGAATCTTTTCATAAACTTCATAAACTCTTCATTAACTTCTCTTGAATCGTTAATGAAAGGCTCATTATAGTGTAACCATTTGATGACCGTGCAATGATTTTCTAACATGTCACAAATGTTTCTTGTTTGATCAACATTTGATCAAAGGAGCATTTATGAAATCCTATTGTAGACAATGGCTCCAAAAACTAGAGAAAACTGCTATACTTCTTCAAATACTTTGAATGAGATTCCTATGTTTGTTTTCTATTAGCAAGGTTGCACACGTGACAGAATTTTACAAAATGTTGGTAGTCTCATTTACTAAACTCGTAAAAGTTAGGAGATTCTTGGGGAGCTAAACATCAATTGCCTAATACGCCTGCGAAAACAGGTCAGGAAGTCATAAACAGTTCATGAACATCAATGGCTCCAATTTTCATTCAACTGTTCATGGACTCCTTGTGAACTCTTTATGAACAGTTTATAAACATTCATGAACCTTGATAGATAGTTCATGAACATTTCAAGAAAATTTGTGGGTATTTAATGTTCATGAACTGCATGTTAGAACTCCTGGACTATTTGTCGCAGGGGTAATCTAATATTCGCATGGAAATGTCAAAGCTATCAAGATTGTGATATTCTTTGAGATAATAATTCCACTTTTCTACTTATTCATTACATAATAATACATTCCAATGTATGTCAATTGCAATATTTTGTATAGGCTGACTTGTTAATGTTTTATTAGGCGGATGAATGGATTAAAGAATTTAGTGGCGTTGAAGAAATTAAGACTGCGGGAGCCTCATCATCTGATATGTGGGCAAATGAATATGAATTGGGAGAGGTTAGTCAAATGTTTAGAAATAAAAATATGAGATGTTTTTGATATTCTATATTGATTGTAAACTATAGTAATAGTAGCAGTATAACAAGTAAATACTAAGAAATTACATTTTCAAGGTGAAACTAATTGAAGCATTTTGATTTTGGAAATATGCATAGTTATTCATCTGTGCATTGATGTATGAAGAAATTAAATTGAAATATTTTTCATTTTTTCGGAAAGTGTTTTCCTATGAATTAATAGGAAATTCTGTACAGTCAAACCTATGATGATTATCACTTTTATACAGTGCTGCCCTCATCTACATGTAGTCGTCAAATCTGTATTGATGTTGGTCGCTCTAGCATTGCCTGAAATAATATTTTCTATCGCATATAAAGACCCTGTATATAAAGACGACCTGTATATAGTGGTCATTCACTCTAGTATTGACTAAATCAATTTCTCTACATTCTCATAATTGATAAAGCGACTAGTCTGACATGTGTTTAGTCATTGCCAAGGGACTCATCAGAGACCTTTCCGATGTTGTAGCTCATTAGGCATTGTGTATGAAGTCCTGTAAGTCTCATAATTTGTTATTACGTATAGTCGTATATATATGTTTCACTGTGACACAATTTCTTCGTAAACTTTTTTATTATTTACAATCTTGTACTTAAATTCCATACTGATTTGCCTACAGTTTGATAATTTATATTATTGATATTTATCTACAACAGAGCGACACATCATACTGGGATAAATTACAAAATGAATGGGCAGACCTTGCAAGGTAATTAGTGATTCAGAGTGGTAAATGTAACATCCAAATATTATTTGAGCAGCTGTTCCCATTATAACTTGATTGGTCTATTGATTATGCTGGTCAGACATGTATTTTGTCTCTATTAATAGCTCACCACATTCTATGTGGGATTAGCTTTGATGAGATTGGAACTATCACTGGGTAATGTGGGTAACACTGCTAAGCTCAGTTTCTCCACGATCAGTTAATCAACTCACCCGGACGAGAAATTACTTCCCTTTTATTGTGAAGGTCAGCCAATCAAATTTCAGTAATTTGGGCTTTGTCTAAACTGGTTAATCTAGTTTTAATATACAAATTGGTCAGTTTAAAATATTGCAGGACATATATGCCAACGTTCCGTATTTTAATATATATGCAAAGTTTAGAATTGTGTTTTTAATCCTCTGTTTGTTTTCCTAATAGGTAAAATATATCATATACAATTCAAAGGCAGTCCACAGGTTGATAATTGTTCTTTCCACTACAGTCACCCCTGTAACAGTGACCACCTGTCTATAGTGGTCACTTTAGACAATATTTTTTATTGAATCAACCCTGTATATAAAGGTCATTGGCATATACTGACCAATGTATCTACCTCTCATAGCTGGTTGTTGTATACATGTTTCACTCTACTGTACTAATAGTCTGACTGTTTGTACATTTTCTTTGGACTGATTGGTTTTGTTACACTAATTTCAGGCAAGATCCAAACACTGAACATCCTTGGCTTGATGATTATTCAACACAAAACGCACAAGTAAGCAATGCGTATCATAAGAATTCACCTTTCTTATTAAAGAGTACTGGTTGGTTCAGACGAAAACAAAGCTTACCAATGTTTGATGTTGATTAATTACCTGCAGATTTAATTCATTATTGTGACAGATTAAGACGTTTTTCGAATACAGTATTTCCCATACAAACAGATTCTGTGTTGTATACACTGATCTATGTAAAAGAGTGGATAGAGCGTTACAGTAGACAAAAGTGAAGTTCGATGATGACCATTTTCAATACGCACAAAATGTTTGATTAGGTCTAAATGTTAGATTTCTCTTGACTTTTGAAATTAAACAGACTTCATTTTGTTTGGATAACTTATCACTTGTTTGGATAAGCACAAATCATCAGATGTCATGTCCTCAAAATTTTGTTGTGATTCTTAATCGAACCTTTCTATCTAGTCTTTTGTATAGATCTGCAATTGTTACATATTAAAGTATAGTAGTACGCAGTAAAAGTATATACATCAGAATAAATAAACCACACCTGTTACCCTGCTGCTTTACTAACCCTGAACATACCTTATAGGGCTACTGCATCATTCAACTTGAATTTGCAGTTGAATGGTTGTTGACTTGTTGATGATGATGCCCTTGTCTTGGTACTAGTATATTAGCTATACATTCAAACCTGTCTATATTTGTCGTTGTGGCACAATGTCTAAAATTCGCATGCAACAGTCAATTTCGCTACATCTCATAGCTGTTTGTTAAATACGGTATACCAGTTTTATTTTACATAGAATTTCATGTTTACACTGTGTTTTAAACAAATGTTTTTCATCTAGAACTATGAATTTGAAAAAGACAATCCGTTTAAAGGGCATGAAGAAGCGTTCGAAGAGGGAAAAATAAAACTTCAGCAAGGAGATCTCATTAGTGCGATATTGCTGTTCGAGGAAGCAGTATGTATAAGTATTTAGAACATATCGAGGATCTGCTACGATTTATTCTTGCAATTTGATTGGTTAACGCCAATAACGCCATTTCACCATAGCCGAGCTTGACCCCGTCGATTTCAAGAAATTTATAAAATTACCAAACAACCGATAATTATTTAAATATGGCATTATAAACTGGCAAGTAATAAAACGTAAAAAGCAAATACAGTGAATATTTGTAGAGTCATATACAATTTCATTGAGTTACTGTTTCATGCAGTGCCTCAGTTGTTCAAAATGAATCAAATGGCTCTGGGTGAAATATGTAAGCTAGTAAACAAACATGTTTAAAATGTATAGAAATATTTTGCACAAATTAACAATTCAAAAACAATTTGCCTAACTTTTACAGTATTGATAATTGTAAAAACATAACATAACTTCATTTAATTAACACATTCCCTCGTCCTTTTATGGCCAGTTTTTTTAAGTTCCTAGATATAAGTATAAGCACTAACTGGCATAGAAAGGAAAGCTTTCGATAAGCTATCAAAACCAAACAAATTCAACCGCTAAAATTTCAAATAATTAAACCTTTTCTCCAAATGAAAGTTGGCAACATTAGATAATCAGTTAGCTAAAAAGTTATCAAAAATTCAATAATCTGCTCTTTTAAATAGGCAATTAGCAAACATTTAGTCAATAAATCTTTCTTAGTTTCATTTCTTTCTTCACGTTGACGGCTTTTTACGAAATTCTTCAAATTATAGGTAAGAAACATTTTCTTTCCTTTTCAAGTTTTTCCAGTCAGTTTTCCATAATGAATAACACACATAAGAACATACAAAATATTGTTTAAAGATAAGAATCCATGACTATGTAAGAAAACGATGTTACACATCCATTCTTTTAATTTCAAGAAGAGAAATATAAATTTCCCGATATCAATTTTTCCTCGCAGCTTTTAGTTGATTTAAAAAAGACAAGTGTAAAGCTCTCGACTCAGCCTTCTTCCGGTGACGTCACGAAAATAGGAGAATTGCATACTTGATCATGGATTGTAAAGATCAGAAAATGCTCTGAAAAAACGTACAAAACATTCACAAATCGGGGTTGGCTATGTTCTAAACCAAATAGTTCATACTTTCCGTGAACTATGCTCTGATAGCACCACTCGAGTCACTTCAGGAGAAAATTCGAAGGCGAAAATTACTCGCCGAGGCGGCTCGTAATTTTCTGATGCCTTCTCGTTTTCTCCTTACGTGCCTCTCGTGGTGCTATCAGAGCATAGTTCACGGAAAGTATGAACTATTTGTTTAATGGTTCATGAAGGCTGAAGGTGCCACCAAGCCAGGGCCTGATTAAGGCGTACACAGAATAGGGACATGCTGTAGGCCTTTTTCAAATTACAAGTAACCTGTCTTCTCAATTACCATGATGATTTGAAGAAATTATTGTAAATCTTTTATAGTGTAAATAGTTCCGTTCAAAACAGATCCATAAACCTTCATTCCATTAATGAAATTCATAATTCACTTGAATTAATTCACTAAGTCACTATTAAATGTTTAAAACACTAGAGACCGACAGACATTAAATGTTCATGATACCTAAAACACATTTTCGGGTTCATGAACAGGTTTAAATTGCCTGTTTTTGTCACCTTTTTGAAACATTAAGAAGTTTGTTGAATAGCCGAACGTTTTCTTGCAAGGCATTATATATGAGGCTTTTGTTCTTTAGTTCATTTAAACATCATTGGAATCTGTAAATTATTTTGACGAATTAATGTATTTTGTATGTTTTTTTGTACCATGTAGGTTCAATTTAAACCCAACCATGCAGAGGTAAATATGCAGCAACTATATGATATATGAGAGTAATTATGATGTTATGATGATATACCACTCATAGGTACCACTGCATAATTCATATCAACCTATGCTGCTCATCAATGATCATGATGCCTAAAGCACCGTGTGACTGTTCTAGATTCTGAGCATGTTCAACACATCCTTGACAATTTCTTGAAATTAATAACTATAAGTGACCTACATAGATTACAGTGACATCCTCTTCAAGTTCAAATTAATAGGCATACAATTGACCGGTGGCCTTTGTTCTAGGTCTTGCTTGACACACTGATTCACAACACTGCTTTTGCCTATGAGAAATTGAGAAGATGTTGACTTTACAACGTTAAGCACTCATGGCGCAATGGTCAATTTTATGCCTTTAAATACAAGTTAATATTAGTGAATTTATCTTTATTTTATCAATTTGTAAATATTTATAACAATGTATTCTGTAAGCGCTGTTCTATAACAGCCATACCTTGTCATCGACCAAACAGGTTATTATGGAAATCGAAACTAAGTCGAGCAATCATTTGGTTGAATTATGGTCGAATTCCGACTCACCATAATATTTTATGATATTATTTTCATATAAATGAACAGAATAATTCAGGGGCTCTTCGAGATATGAATTTATTTCTCAAGTGTTTAAGTCGAGATATCACGAGTACGGCTCTATCAGCGCACGCCTAGGAATAGTTCTCTATATCTATTTATCCTAATGACATATCTTATTTGTATGTGTTACATTTTTTAGGCATGGCAATACCTTGGTAGCAGTCAAGCTGAAAATGAACAAGAAGAATTTGCAATAAGAGCATTGAATCGGTAAGGATATACCAATGGTTCAATAAGGTACCACCCTTTTGAATGTACCTGTACTGCTCTTATATTAGGGAGGTTTAGATTTAGTACAGGTACAGCTACGAGTACAGCTTTCTCGTTGCCCATCACTTCTGCGCTTTGAGGAAAGCTCCTATGCTCTGAAACCTGTACTGACCTCCTCGTTTCCGAACGCCTTTCAGCGCGAAACATGAACCACGGAGTACATGTTTTGATTTTGTTGTTTTGTTTTGTTTTGGTTTTGCTTTAGCTTTTTGAATGAAATTTTATTGTCGCTATAAAATTTATACATAAAATCAAAATGAATCCTGAACAAATTGTCAGAAATTTTGTTTTTACCTGGAAAACAGAAACTGAGGTTTTATGTTATTGAATCTAAATGTCTTGTTTTTGAAAGAACGAGTACAGGTATAACCCAGTCTTCTTGTTAACTAAACATGAACTTGAACCGGTACCGGTACTAAATCTAAACCTCCCTATTTCTAGAAGATGCCTATGGGTATAACAGTTCAGGATTACATGAACAGTCTATGAATGTTAAAAATGAAAATGTCTTTGAAAATTGGGATAAAGTGTTCATGAACTCAACATGTTTTTTTGAAAGGATGGTTGTTGCTTTTGTAAGCAATTGGGATAAGATTGTATTGTATTGTAATAATTCTAAAACTTTTAGATTATTTACAATCCATGCAATCTGTCATTTATCCCCTGAATAATCAATAGCCAAGATTTGAGTCAAATAATTTTATAATTCTTGTTTTAACTTTTTAACAACTATGATTTTGAAAATCATTTTTCCTGTGGTTGCCCTCTAAAGAGAGATCACTAACATTCATTTTCATATACTTAAGGACTAAACTCATTCCATAGCAGCCTAAAATGGTCCATGCAGGAGATTCCGTGTGGAGTTTGGTGCTGTTATGGAATGAGGCTGCGTACGCACTGCAAGCTGATATGAATTTGTTTTGTGACTATGCAGATGTCTTGAAATTGAACCTGAAAACTTGACTGCTCATATGGCACTTGCTGTTAGTTATACAAACGAATCTTTACAAGCTAAGGTATGTTTTAGTGCAATTCAAATTACACCTTCATTAGTTATACAGGCATTATTATATTATGTTTTTATTTCAACTTTAGAGGCATAAAATTGCCCGACAGACTTTGCGCTCGTTCTTCGAAAATATGGTGGGTGATACACTACCTGCATGTAGCTTGAGAGATGGAATTCATTTTTCAACTTTGTGCCTGCAAAATGCGATGGTCAATTTTAAGCGAATTGAGAGGATGGCAACGAAAAAGGGCACTTTTCAAAAGATTTTATCTGGATGGTTCCTGTCCCATATATCATCTGCTATTTATTGTTCCATGACTGTTTTGTTTTAAGAAGCAATATAAATGAAAGAATTCAAATTTTCAATGCAAAACCCTGAGCAATTAACCTTTAATTAAAATTGATAAAAAAATTATTATTCTATTTCGGAAAAAGAAGCGTGCTGTTCCTAAGCAGCCCCTGTGCAGCCCTCCACTGGTTTCATTTGATATAACTGGAACTTATGATGTACAATAGATATTTTAAAATTATTAAAGCATTTAAACAGACTCGATGCTTAATATTGTAACTACATTAACAGAAAATTCAGTTTTAAATAGGAATAACTCCTGTCATCTTTCATTCTGTGCTATGGTGAATTATTGTTTGTCCTACTTAATTCTATTCTCGTGATGCTCATTAGTATTAATGATGCCTGATTATCATAAAACTGATTGACTTAATTAATATTACTTGATCAAAATGTTTTTCTCGCAGCTTAAATTCAAAACAAAATATTTTCCTTCTGAAGATTTCAATTCGTCCTTTGATTTCATCTACCCTCTAGATGATCAACCTAAAATCTCGAAACCTTTTAATACAATGATATGAAGTAAAGTATAAATGGAAGTTTACTATTTTAAAACAACGCCAGAATATCATACAACAAAATTATTACTGTATGCATGGTTATCTCGACACAAATGTTTGCATAATTTCCCGACAACGGATTATATGTATTATTTCGCCAGTGAGACGTATAAGTCACAAATAGACCACAAATATACAAATATACTAATATTACAAATAATTATTAACAAACAGACAACCTCCGCATACAGAGCCAACACTTTGACTTTGGAATACCAGTGCACATTGCTAATAATTGTATATACCACAGGAAAAGTATAATTATTACAAGAAAATGTTGCTTCTTTCAAGTGTGTTTCATTTGTTTTGTGCCCGGCATTTTCTAACTTCCATTGCGCTTCGATGGGGTCGTTCAAATGGAACTTTGGCAGAATGACCATAAAAATTTTCCACATGATGAAAAAGATACCTCAAATATATTTTTATGAATGACTGATTCAATCAAAACAAATAAAAAAAATCCATAGGCAAAATTTGTTTTGCAAAATGAATAAAGTAAAAAAGTGTATAAAAGATACCTCAAAATATTCTCATGACTAAGCATAAATTTTTTATGGATTTTGAAAAACGTACCCTTTAATATTTGAACGTCGTCTCCGTATACTAAAAGTATGGAAGTTACCCCGTCGGGTATACTACTTATGTCCCTACTTATACCATGTATCATACCTATATAGCAATGTGAAATTGAATTAAAAAAAGATCATAAAAATATTCATACTTATTTATATAGATCACACAGCTGACAAGCTCTCAAAGTTAATCCAACATTTTGAGTGAAGATAGATTATTAGTTATCAAAATTAGAATTTTACATCAAATATTGTTATAGAAATTATTTTATCGACATTTGATGTCATTGTGAGACCACTGTGTCTAAACAATTTTAACGATTTTTCTGGTAAAGGCATGCACCCTAAAATTTTTTTATGGATTTTGAAAAACGTACCCTTTAATATTTGAACGTCCCCGTATACCAAAAGTATGGTGAGTTACTCCCCGGGGTTTTGTGCCAAACATTTCTTCCTTAAGGCAAAAACGTTTCAAACAAAATACAATGCACATGTCCAACATACATGCTGGACAAGTTGGACATAAGCAGTCATCTTTAAGTTAGGAAATTTCTGCCCAATGCAAGATATTTTTCAACAAATTCAATCAATTTGAAACGAACTGAAGAAAATAAATTTTTCCTGTATATCTGTTGTCTTTCATCGTAATTTTTTGCACCATTCATTTACTTCTCCGTAAATGAAAATTCTAAATGCAAATATCATAAGAAATGTTAATGGTGGTAGTGTCAACACGATAAACACAGGTCTTACACGCACGCATTTATCCCCTTTGTCTTTTTGTCATACTTTATTTTTGTTCATCCTTTAGGCGTGTGATGCGTTGACATCATGGCTGAAACATAATCCAAGGTAAAGTTTGATGCCATGTGTGCCTTGTATTTTATTTTGTTTTACTCTTTTGTTGTAATGTCTAAAAAGTTCCTGGATACGTTTTTACGTATTAAAAGTTATTGTTTTGGTTCTATAGATATAAACATTTAGTCCGCAATGAAGACGCTGCCACGTCAAACCAAAGATCAAAAATCCATGTATCATCACTCATGTCAAAAGAAATGTA